>JAFBMS010000090.1:1197149-1279649 GCA_019788955.1 Albula glossodonta | reverse complement strand
CAGTGACGTGCCGACTGTACATGGAAAGTCACATAAACTGGCATTAAGTACAAAACATTCATGCTTTCTTTGACATGTCAAATTTCTGACCTGAAAGATCTTTGTGCGACTCGTTAATATTCAGGAAACAGTAAACAACCCTTTTCTCAAACTGCACATGCCTCAAATACGAGCTGTCATGGAATTCAGGCATTATGGTGTCGAAAACAAACCACCACCAGGGGGAGCAGCTCTAAGAGTATCTTTGTGATACAAGCCAGCTTTGACCTGCAGAGCGTCCAGGCCATATTCTCTTCACCTCTTAAATCCCTCGTTCACTTCTCAAGTACGATAGCAGGTCAGTGAAGGAGTGATCAAAACCCTGGTACCACTGAAAGCTGAAAGGGATCCGCACTGGAGTGCTTGTAGTCTAATTAGAATGAACCCAGCTCCCCCAGCGGTGCAGCGAAGGATAATTATGGGAGAGATGCACCTGACAGCAGAGGGCTAATGAGTCATCATGTAGTGGGATTGTAACGGAGAGCCCTGGACTCTGTGCTGGGGATGGGGGTTGCCAGCTTGAACCCAAGGTAGGAAACCAACACTGTTCCCGTGCACTGGGGGGCTTTTTACACAGCAAGGATCCTGATATAAAAGATAATGGTGAGTCATCGGTGGAAACATGCATGTCAGGACACAACATTCTCTCTCTGCAGGGGCTCCCCCTCTGACAGGCTAACGTGCTAATCGACCTTCATGGTATGAGACGTTAATGACAGCTCGCGCAGCATTCGCAGTGTTGTTTTACCAGCGGGAGGTTTTGGCAAGACCACAGTAAAAAAAAAAAGAGACTGACAACTTCTCCCCGTTTTCAGCTGAAACAGTACATTTTCCTCATGTACTTCCAGCATGGTTGGAAACTCTCCTCCACGCATGCAACATTTTGGCTAACAATCCGAAAGTTGAGGGACGATCCAGACTTCCTTGGAGACCACTGATTACTAATTACTGTTTAGGCATTCAGCAGACACTCAGGGCGAATTAATACATTTTGCGGAACGACACACTATGTGAAAATCAGGACCAGGCTTCCAGATTAAATTTAGGGGCTGAAGGAGTACCCCAGGGGTCCGGCCATGGGGCTTACCTGAGTGCTGAGACGAGAGCAGCTCCTCTTGGGCCTTCAGGTTGAGGGAGTCCAGGGGCACCTCAGTGTACTCCTTACTGATGCTCTGGTCCTGGCCCTGTGGCTGGACCTGGGGTTCCGACTCGTTGCCTGGGGCGATGGAGAGAGAGAAAGAGAGAGAGAGAGAAGAAAGGGGAAAGGGGTGAGAGTGAAGGGGGACAGCAGGGAGAGAGAAAGAGAGAGAGGGGGGAGAGAGAAGAGTGAGAAAGTGTAGGGACAGAGAAGCAAGAGAAGGAGGAAGAGAAAAAGGGAAAGAGAAAGAGAGGAAGAGATAGGCCATGACACAACTGCATGTGCTAGAGTTTGCTTCTCTAGAAAACATGCATAAACATGACCATAGGACACCTCCCATGAGCCTCTTGGGCACAGCAGAAACAGATTACCTCAGGACAGCCTGAGCAAAGTTCAGGTACAGGAGGCGGACAGAACGTATTTCTGCATGAACAGAAAAGGCAGATGGAAGGTACGCGAGTACCTGAGAGTCCGTCTGTCTTGGATTTCATCTTCCGTTTGCGCTTCCGGGACGGCCGAAGCCAGGGATTGTCGCTTTTTCCTTTTTTTTTCAGCCGCTTCTTCATGCTGGACTCTGAGCTCTGGAATAAAACAGGGAGCCAATAGGGAATGTGGTAACTTGCATGGCAACCAAGATTAGCCAATCAAGTCATGGCAGCGAAAGACCACCTAATGAAAAGGCATTTTTGAGTTCTGCACCGAGTGTGAGCAGCTAGCCACTGATCTGCCATTTAACAGTAAACATGGCAACCCCTGATTCATCTTGATTGTCAGTATCATAAAAAGACTATGAAAAATATCTACAAAACCAAAGCATGAGAATAATAATTTTAGTCATATGGTATTTTGAGTAAACTTTATCAGTCACAGAGCCAGGAAACATTGACAGTGCCCTGCCTGGGAGTTTGAGCTCCCAACTCAAAAAGGGAGATGCATGGTTTTATTTTTATTTTTTCATATAAAAATTACAAGTTGCTGGCCTTTTCTCACAGATTATCAGACAGAGAAAGAATGGGGTTTATGACAATACCACAGTCATCCATCATGTTTTTTACTTGCCTCCAGCATGCTCTGCTCTGGAATGATAAAACCAACAGATAACCAGCAGAGAAGTTGCAGACTCAAGACAGCTATTTTAATCTGGCCTTTTTTCAGTTTTTTTTAGAGGGAGCAGTCAGTTTCAATGGAGGCCATTATTATCACATCTTTCTGGCAAAGAGCAGAGAAGCCGCTGTACCATGGGTTGATTCTTCGGCCAAAAAGGGGGGGAAACCATTTATAATAAAACACCAATTTTGAATGGGCAATCATTGAGCTCGTAAGCTGTGCTCTTCGCAGCAACCTCCGCTGCCAACCCATGAGAACGATCCGCAAACGAGCACGTGACCTGCAGCTGGAGAGGTGATGACAAGCAGCCAACCAGAGCTTTCAGAAACAGGAGTACGGGGGAGAACGCTCCGTGGACGTCGCAGATCACTACCAGCGGGGGGTGCTGCCGAGCAAGGATGTAGACCGAGGGGCCCATGTGCGCACTGGAACCATGCCTTAACAGGATTAAGACTGTGGGGTCAATCCACACACTGGAACGGGTCTTACCAGGTCTGAGTCGTTGCCTTCTTCCTCTCCTTCATCATCCCCTGAGTCCTCCGTGTCCTGTTCACCCATCTCTCCATCGCCCTCTCCCTCCCCCTGGGAAAGGAAATCAGGCTGAGAATTCAGTCAAGCTACAATATCCTCAACCTTTCTCTACCGTTCCTTTTACTGCCCCGTTTCCATGGAAATTCACATTTCAGCCGTAAGCCAGCACAAAAATAAGCCATTAAAAGGAAATACTGTTAAACCTGAAAGATGCACGTACTGAAAATAAAGGTTGTTTAGAGTAACTGGAATTGTTGCTTATTTGTTCTGGCCAATGGGGCGAGCCTAACCTGGGCACATGGGCTTGCTCTGGCCAATGGGATGGGCCTATCCTGGGCACATGGACTCGCTCTAGCCAATGGGGCGAGCCTAACCTGGGCACATGGACTCACTCTGGCCAATGGGATGGGCCTAACCTGAGAGGTGCCGCTGTCCACCGTCCTGCTCCCTTTCTGGGGTATGGCCACACCCTCCTCTGGCCCCTCCCCACTCTGCTCCTCCTCCTCTTCCGAATCGTCCGCCTCCCCCTCCTCAGACTCGTCCTCCTCGGACTCGTTTTCCACGCTCTCTCCATTCACGTGCAAGCTCTCCTTCTGCCAGGTTGAGGGAGAAGAGGTAAAGGTGTGTTAGCAGAGTGGATGTTGAACTGGGTTCATCATTCATGTGTGTTCGTGTGTGTCTGTATGTGTCTGTCTGTGTGTGAGTGTGTGTGTGTGTATGTGCATTTTCTCTAACCTGAACGGCAGTGCGGCTCAGGTCCTTGAAGATGTCCAGCACCGAGGGCTTTAGCACTTTGGTTTTCTTTTTGGGGACCAGGCTGTACGTCCCCATCTTCCTCTTCTTCTTCCGTGACACGGCGGCTGCTGAAACATAGAGGGGGCGGGGGGACAAGGCTGCACTTTAAAAGCCGCTCTAGAGAACCAATCAGAGTGAGGCATGGCAGTTAACCCAGCCAACCAAACAGCCTGGATGATCACGCCCACCTGCTACCAAGAGGTTTGAAAACACTCAAGGCAGCATATATTATTTTCGTATTCTCAGACTTTCTAATCTCCAAAAAAACACAAGAAGAACACCTAGGACTTGCAGACCATCATTACTCTGTACTGGGTGGGAAGAAAAACAAAGCTACCGATATACCTATGACAATGAGAAGCTTGGGAAAAAAGGCAAGTTGGCAATTCTCACAAAACTAAGAGAAAGTCATCCTCTGGAACATATTAGTAGGGTGACACACACACACATTCACACACATACAAACCTGCCCTTTGAAATACTAGCAGCCGCACTACTGTATTCACAAAGATCACAGTGCAATAAACAATCTGAAACTCTTGGCTGAATAGCAGGAGTGAACTGGTAAACTTGGGAGGGGAAGGTGGTCCCTAATCATTGGGCTGAAATGAATTTTGAGGCGCAGGTGGTCTCTGATTGGTGGACTAAGATGAGGTCAGAGGAATAGGCAGTTCCTGATTGGTGGGCTGGAGCCTGACCTGTCTGTGGCTTGGTGGGGGCAGCGGGCTGGTCGTTTTGGCTCTGAGGTAGCTGGTTTTGGGAAGGGGGGGGCGACTGCTGCGGCGTTTTCTCCGTCTCCTGTACGCTCCGACTGTCCTCTTTCCTGATGTTTGGTTCTTTTATTTCCCTGTTCAAAAGCTGCAGAGAGGAAAGAAAACTGTAAATGGTGCTTTTTAAAAAAAATTATAAAGACGAATTAAAAATGCTGGTATTTATAAACATTCAAGCATTTTTTTTTAGTTTTTACAAATTGTATGCCTGCAACCTGCAAAAAGAGGAGTTTACACTGTATGACTCAAGAGTTCAAGAGTTCTGCTGCAAGAGTTAATACCAGCCGGTCTGAGTTGCTGCTTGTAACTGTTGCTGCTGTGTGCTTGCCTGCAATGCTAACCATATAGCAGTATAAATCAATACTCATACTTTCATTAAAATGTCAATTTCATGACTTGGATCAATTTTTTTTTTTCCCGAATCCAGCAGTTTTGATCACCATTTTCAAATGAATGGATGTCAATGATATAGATATGACTGTGAAATGTCAGAATGGCTCCACCAGGCCTGGAAAAAGTATACTGTATGAACACTGCAGGTAACTTGGTCGTGGGTGGTACCTTTAGCGTTGACTGGTTGGAGGCGGGTCTCGCCATGGTCTTGCGGGCCCGGTGTACGACCGGCTGCGAGGGGGGCTGTTGGGGGGTTCCATTTTTAGTCTCTGTGTCTGCCCCCGCCCCCGAGGCCGAGCCCGTGTCAGTCTTTGAGGCCATGCCCAGATTCCGGGCTCGGGCGGGGCCAGAGGAGGGTGGGAGGGTTTTGGCGGCGTGCCCCGCCAAAGAGGCGCCCGCGGGCGACCCAGTAGTCCTGTTTGGGGCCGCCGCCGCCCCCTCCTGCTGCTGCCCTCCGAGGATGAAGCCGTTGCTACCGGTGATGGACCCGTGAGGGGGGTCCCCTCCTTCCACCAACAGACCATTCTCACGTATCCGTGGCGACTCCCTGTGGGCAGAGCCGTGGGGGCCTTTCCCAGCCCCCGATCTCTCGTAAGTCCCATTCACCTCCACCTCTCCTCTCTGGGGGTCCCCTCGCCGGTCCATCTGCCCCTCTTCTTCACCTGGTCACCAAATAGACATGTCATATTAAAAGGAACATAACAACACATTATCCTAAAAGATAATAAAAGGGATAGTCTGATACTGAGGCAATCTGTCTCCATCAAAATACTAACAGCGGTGGTCTGACTGTTGCATTTAGCCTCAGCAGTGTGACAGTAGAAGGGTACAGGGTGGTATGGCTGCTTAGCTTCAGCAGTGTGATGGCAGAAAGGTACAGGGTGGTTTTGCTGCTCAGCTGAGTGATCAGAACCACTCCCAAAGGATACTGACAAGGCTACGATTCAAGAGCAGACAACTCTCATGCTCTCATAGCGATTAGGCCCACCGTGTTTTCCCTGACAGCGAACGATGCCTTCAGAAATACTCCAAAATCAGGAACTCCATAAAAATCATTTCAAACTGCCAACACCTCCACCCCAAGACACCACAAAAAACAATTAGGAAAATGAGTTAATAAAACCATTTAATCTTCAGACACTGGTAAGGGAATATTGTTCTGGTCAAATTGAATTTGCCTTAAAATTTAAAGACAAAGCAGGAAGCAACATCATGTCTTGCAGGATGTTTGTACCTGCCAGCAGATGCCATTTCTGCTTGAGCTCTGTGATCTGGATTTGGAGTCCTGTTTGGGCTAGTTTGTCTTTGAGCCTGAGCCAGAATTCTAAGGCAATCACACTCCTTTGTTCTCTTCTCTAAATTTTTACATATACAAATTTACATATAGACTTGGCAGGATTATATCAGTTAAGAGTTGGTAGAAGTCATTGATGCTTAACTCCAATCGCCCGAAGGAAAACAATTCAATAACTATCCTAAATGACAGGCCAACTTCACTCCTCCTTACATGTGAAGAAAAAGAAGAAGGTCAAGACGTTCTTCCTTGGAGATCAAATTCTGAATTACAACTTATGAGAGACAATGATGCTTGCTATAATACAGTTAGCTGGGGTTTAGTCTATCTGGAAATAACCTAGACTTCTTTATTGCTCTGTGGTCAATGTACTCATGACCACTAAATCATGAATGAAAAGATTTTCATACACTGTGCATTGTAAGTGTTGTGTTATCAGTCAGTGTTGCAGTGAGTCAGCTCAACCAGCAGGGAGAGCTGCTGAGAATGAGGGAGAGAGTCAGATTTGAGTCAGGGCAAACACTGGCTCCACCTCAGCAGGTTGTATGAATGAGGTGTGTGTAAAAATACTAGCTACCTCACATGTACACAAAAACGCCTGTCTAACCTGTCACACTTAGAGAAAATATGCTCTTCAAAAAGCTAGGGGATACAATTTTATTTGACCCAAGAAGTATTATTTTACACAGAAAGTCAATTCTTGAAACGCCTCGCTACGTTACATAGCAGAGGCAGAGACCCTTGGGCTGTTCAGGCCCACGGTTGATGCAGTGTAGGATTCTCCACTGATTGTAGGCAAATGACCAGCCTGGTTGGGTTGAGGGTCATTGCAGCATGTTCTCATGTCGTTATTGTTCGATTTAGTAAGTGAATGTTTTGAATTGCTTTGAGATGAAACTGCGCCCAACCCTATTGGTCAGACTGGTAAGTGGATATCAGTATCCAGCCCAAATACACACCAAACCATCGACCCCCACCCCCCCAAGAGCCCCAGACTGACCTCCATCTCTGTTGCCAAGCGGCTGCTTCATCAGGTCCGTCTTCACCGGCTCTACCTTCCCTGCCACGCTCTTCACCAAACCTGCAGGCTGGGAGACGGACAGAGAGAGGGATGTATGAGGTCTGACTTGTGTTATATGACTGGGGGTGCAACACACACACACACACACACACACACACACACACACACACACACAGTAAGGCCATCTTATCCCACAGCTTCACCCAACAGCAGACGGGTTCTCAACCCAGGTCCCAGTGGGGCACAGGGGTACCTGTTTCGGGTTTTTACCTACAAGTCAGCAACCAACCTAGCTCTAAATATCCAGGTCAGGCAGGTTAACTGTGTAATCAACCACTATACTGTGCTAAAGCAAGTGTGGAGGAAAAAAAAAAACAAACAAAAAAAACCAAAAGGCCAGGATTATCATTGGGAACTATGATCCTAAGCTATCCAATAGCATAACTGCTATGTAATAACAAAATGGCTGCTGTGCACCATCCAGATGGATGCTACGGTACTGAGATGAGTTTTCCCAATTGCTGAGAAGCAGATTGAGAATAGTGGTGCAAATCTCTGACCTCACAAAGATTCAATTATGATTCTCTGGGGAAAAAGTCTACGGATCATGAAATCTGTAATTTCACCACAGCTTGATTCAATTTGATTATTTTCATAAAATTCAATTCATTTCAATGCATAGCCATTAAAAAAATATATTGAATAAAAACAATAAAACCCGTACAGGACATTTATTTTGCCATATGTTAGTTAAAAAAAATTGTACACTTCTGTATGAGTATGAGGCGCAACACAATTGCAACTTTTATTATTATTATTGAGGATGGTGATGAAATTCTTCAGGGACGCCAGGTGGATCACATGGAAACAGATCTACAGGGACAGATCTCCTCTCTTCCGTCTTACGCATTCTACTGATGCAAAGGAGTCCTTTTCACAGCCTCTTTCCTCTCAGTTGGAACTGCATTTTATCGACCTTTAATTTAAAAAGGTAAAATTCATTTAACAGAAAGCTGATAAGTAGCTGCGTGGCAGTCTCAGCATTATATTTGTAAGATTTATTTTGCTCGAAGGAAAGAGAAAAAAGGCCTGGGGCGGGGTAAGTCCAGTGCAAGCTTACTGAACTTCAACAGCTTTAATCCTATTTGAACGTTTTAGGATTTCAAAGGATAAATCCCTTTGAAGTTTATCAAAAGTGGACAAAATGACCATTTCATGAAGTACACAACATTTTGAATTATGCATTTCTTATGAAAGTACTAAACAATTCTAAAGTGTATTCTTACACTTTAGCGATCTGAGAAAACCCAACCATGGGCCAAAACTCAACCAAAAACCAAATTAAACCACAAACCAAACTCAACCACTGTTGGAACGCAACCATTTCCCAAATGCAACCACAAACCATGATCAGCCACTAACCACTCAAGACAGATTCAAGGGCTGCTGTTTCAGTATTGGGTTCGGACCGTGCCAGTACCGACTGCTGCTGGCAGCCTGGCTGGAGCCGTTTCATCTTAAAAACCAGCATGGAACATTTCTCTCATCCCAAACACTGGTCTGGTAAATCTCTTTTTGACAAAAACACTGCTGTATTTAAACATTTAAAGCTTTAGTACTTTAAAGGCACATTTCTTAAACACATTGAAAACCCGTTCTCCAGTGGCTGCGTTGGTTACTCCGTAAGGGAGTGAAAAGCCTCCATCTCCCAAGGGGAAGGCACTATATCGGGGGGCCTCGGTCACCACGGAAACCCGCCGGTCGATAAAAGACGGCAAGATAGCAAAACATAAGAGTGGAGCGTAAAATCTTGGAGGTTATCGTTTATGCAGCTTTTTTTAAAAAAAAAAATTTGATGTTTCACCATAGCGATTCAAGTTATGCTGCAGGAAAATAAAGCATATGCAAACGTACATTAATTTAAAATAAAAATAAAAATCAGAGTGATCCCTTTATGTGCCATTTTGTCTGGCCAGACCAGATGCATACTAACCCTAATGGGCGCCTCATCCAAGCAGTGCACTGTTTCCATGACAACAACGAACAAGGGCAGTGCTTTGGAGACCATCTTGATCCTCGCTGTCCCACAATGTACCGACACGGGGTCCCTTCTTTGAACCCCAAAAATCAGTCATCCATCTCCACAGCTCCTCCCAAAAATGAGAGTCATCAATCACTACGAACTCACAGCCTCACGGTAACCTTTCTATATGGGGTGGGGGGAGGGCAAAGGTTAGAAAACTGAGCATTTTGGCCCTGTTGACAAGAAAAAGGGGAGACTTCGTTTGAAAACTGGGGCAAGGAAACTGGCGCCTTTTAGTCTGACAAAATTCAGATTCCAACCACAATAAGAGCAGGAGTTTCCAGAAGAAAGGGAGACAAAAGACAGAAACTCTGGTGTTGAAAACCCAGAGATGGGGGGGGGGGGGGGGGGGGGAAACAATGATTCAGATATTCAGATAATTCAGATATTCCTCTAACATTGTGTTACACCACATCAGGGGTGCGTGACTCCAGTGCTAGCGGGATTCATCGCCTGCTGGGTTTCGTAGCTTCCCTCCTGTCAGATGCTAATTCAGGCCTTAGACGAGGTGTTTGCCACCTCCTGTGCCATAACTTAATCACTGAAGGACTGACACCTGTAACCCAAATTCAGCAGGCACTGAGGCCCTCCTGGACTACAGTCATGCACCCCTGGCCTACATTACATTCCACAGGTAAAACAGGACGGTTAACTCAGAAGCCTGCATGCTGAACACTCTCCTGTATAATTAAAGGGGAACTCCACCCAAAAAAAAATCATTTGGTATGTTCCAACTTACCCTCAAAATAACTGGTGCAACCTGCATTTCACTCATCAATACCACATTTTTTTTCTTCAGCCTCAGGAAAAGACAATTTGTCAATGGGATATAACTCTTCCTCCTCTTATCACTGCAAAGCAAACTGAAGTCTCTTTTTAAGTGAACAAATACTATACAATGGAGACAAATTAGACTGTATTGTTTTCTCTGTATTCTCAAGTCACCGTTACAATGTATTGGAGACGACCAAAGGTTTGGAGTCTTGGTTTAGTTCCAACTCAATAACAACCTCCACTAAATTATCTGAATGAATTCCACAGAGGGGAAAGGGGCGGTGCTATAGCCAGGTGACATCATTGTTTGGGGTGGGGCTCTGCATGTTTTCCTCGCTGCAGTGTCCTTCAGGATTACATATTAAACATTAGGAAAGATGGATGGATTACTTTTGAAGGGGAACTTCACTGTAAATCTAGTGGTGTCATAAATCTACCAAAGTGATTCATGTCATCAAGGCAGTCACACCTACTCCCAAGAGTCAGATTTCTGAATGGAAAATTCTGGGGGAACATTCCATATGTCCAAGAACAAGAGTGGTGAAACACTATTTTTTTGATTGTCAATACAGCGGAAAGGTCATGTCCAGCATACCTGTGAATGAGGTATCTGCTGCCGATGTCATTCGGAAATTTCAGGGCTACAAATCTGGCACCATGTTGCAGAGGGAAGCCCTCCAAAAAACACTTGGTGACTACTAAGACTGCCATCAAATTTTTTTATTTTTCTTATTTTGTCTTTCGGTGGAGTTCACCTTTAAGATGAGTGCGACCATATTTAGTGATGATTAATTGCTGGAGTTCCCCTTTAACCCTTTTCACACTGGTGATCAGCACAGTCTCGGAGAGGTCTGGGGTGCGACAGTCGATCCGCTCCTCCGCAGTGCTACTCTTCTTTGCTAACAGCTAACTGTAACAAGTCACGTTAAGGTCCCTTCATGCTAAGGCTGAAAACCCCCACAAACAGAGACCAGGCCTCAGAGAAAGGCGTCCTGAGAGAGTCCCAAATCCCGAAACAAGCTGGTGCTTGTGGCCCCACCCCACCATGAATAATTAAAGAGTCGCCTCTGTTCCCCGTTGACCGCAAGCCGTTTCGTCAGAGCTGCGTTGGTCATTATGAACACGAGGAAAGCAGCAAGTCCCTTCCCCGGAAAGACAACTCGCTGGAGCTGGACTACAACTCCCAGAAGACATTGACCCAAAGACCTCTGCAGTGCACAGGCAGCTGAGCAGAGCAGCGTGAGCCACTAAGCTGTTACATAAATAACGGAATAACGGAAAGCAAGCCACCCTGAGCCATCTTACAGCAGAGCTAGCCAGCTGATCTGGCTTCCTGCCCTCCATTTTATTTTTGTGGCAACAGTACTTTTGTTTCAACAGTAACAATAATGAAAATATAATTTTGAGTGGGTTTCATTTCTTTAACCATTGAGGCATCAGAACTAGTAGTAACACTGTAAATAGTAGTCACAGTTTTTCTGTAGGTCTTGATTTTAAACAGTGAGGACGGGTGAAAAGATGAATAGGAAAGGAAAGAAAGTTGAAAATCACACACTTCTCTCTGTGCAATTAAATTTTACAGTAAGGTCACTGGAGTGTTCTGCTTATGCCTTTAACAGGGGCGTGTGTTGCTAATACCATAAATTTTTACTGTGTGGAGAGGGGTGTGTGATTTCCATCTTTTCCTGGATTTAAATTTTGAACCTGTAATCCTAACCCAGAGGTCCATGGAGCCCCCACTGATCCAGCAGAGTGGAGCTCCACAGAAACACCGCGGCTTCCTCTCTGACCGCCCCCGGACAACGTCCGCTTTAGACAGGCGATGGAAGCTTCAGAGGACAGGCCTCCAGCTTCAGCAGCACGGACACAAAAACAGGCCTTGAGCCGAAGCAACAGCTTCAGATAGACACTGTGCTGCACCATCAGAGACAGAAAAAGCTTAATCAGGGGCACCATGTTTCAGGGCTAGACAGTGATCTGGCTTCACACGGAGAAACATTGCTTCAGAAGACCAGCAGCTTCAGAGAGATGTAGTGCTTTAAACTCAGAGAGAGAAAGGGCAGGAACTGCAGACAGAAACTGTGGTTAAGCTAAAGAGAGAGAGAGAGGGAGAGAGAGGCTTGAGTAACAGAAACAGTTTGGTGCTCTAGCTTCAGAAGTCAGCCCCTCAGCTTCAGTAAGAGGGAGACAGAAAAAGGGTTTCCGTAGGAGCAGCAGCTTCACTCAGGAGCTTCAGAGCTGCTGTGGGAGTACCCCGCACCCTTTCAGCAAACACATCGGAGCCAACTGTCATTCTGTACATCTAAAGAGCGAAAGACCGTCTTTTATAAGGAAATGCAAGACACAGCGGTTGCACCCCCCCAAGCAGCACAATCTGCTTCACTCGCTACGGCAACAATCCAGCCGTATAGAAAGGGTTACATAACATGCGCATCCATGGAAAAAGAGGACGACCGATAAGCGAAACATCTATGCAACACGATGTAGATGAACCTCAGCCCCGGTCCATAGGACGATTCGCCTGCCATCTGTTGGGTTCTCTCGCTCTCTTACTCTCTGAAAGGACCAGGAGGCACAACATTTTATTTACCCTGCTTCTACTCTGGTCTGTCGCTCGCTCTACAGTCACTATCTCTCGCCTCAAAGCCATCGACTGGGAAACAGTGAAAAAAGAGAAAGATTCTGGGCACTCAGACAGCATCATCTCACAAGTATGACTCATCGATGATGTCATCAACATGTCACTTCCTTGAAAAACACATGAGTAAAGTTCAATTGAACAATATGGCCGGGGGGAGCAAAACAAAGCAAAATTCCTGAATTGCCACCACAAAGTTTAACAGCAGTTTGGCTTGAGAAAAAGTATGTCCAACAAACACAACACACTCTTACAACACACACACACACACACACACACAAGTGGCACAATTACAGCTACCATTCCTTGTTCTACCTTCTTCTTGCTTTCCAATTGTGCTGTAGTAGGGTGTGATGTTCTCCTACCCTATGATCTCCTGTATTACACAGTCAGGCACAGCTATGAATGTGACCGGCCACAGGAGGGTGAGAGCAGAGCAGACAGCTCTCTCAGAAAGGGCCTCTCTCAGTCTCCGGCATGCTGCTGAATTGGCAGAACCCCAGAGTTCCAGAACAGTACCAGGGATTATTCTAGAGCCGAAACTGGGATCAGAGAATGACGAGGAAGCAAGCATTCTAGAATCATCCTCTTTCTCTTAGAAGAGTCAAATGTATTTCAAGGGAGGCACGCAAACCGCACACACACACACACACACACACACCTGAAGGGATCTCTAAAATTTCCTAAGAAACTAGTCTAACACATAACCCTGGCTTCATCCCCAACCAAAGGTTGTGAAACAATGAAAAAAAAGGCCTAAATCCACACTGCTAATGTCCGCTTGTCCAAATAACTGACAGAGCTCTGGAATCAAAGGAACAAAAAAAACAGGAATTCTGGACGGCATCTCTCCTTCTCAGCTCAGATAACAAAAGACCTTGTACATGGTAAAGCCTGCTGAAATGGAACCATCTACTTACAAAAATACCTCTTTGAACAGTCAGGTCCTTTGGAGTTCTACAGCTGATTTCCTTTTTTCCTTTGATACAGGTCCCTCTTTCCAAGATAAAAAAAACCCGCATGGAGAAACCCAAATCCCTGCCCTACAGGCCTGGAGCTGGCCTAACCCCCTCTCCTAAACGGCTGGAGACAGTAAAACCAGCCAAGTTCTTGGATTCACTGTAATTTCTCTGGATTTTTAAAACAGGGAAACACCAAGCCTTTGAGGGTCCTTCTGTATCTGGATAGGATGAGAAGTCCAACTTCATCTGCGATGTGAAGGCTGCAGAATTACTCTGAGATTGGGTAGTCCCTTTTCCTGCTAGACAGACCATGGGTGCCTTGTCAAGACAAGCATGTGTACGCGCACACACTCTCACGCACTCATACACACACACACTCACATGCACGCACACACACGCACACAGCATTAGCAATAAATATGGTACAAAGAGTACAGTTTCTGAAGGCGATTCCTGAACATTCAATGTAGCATGTAGGTTCAGTTAGGATGTGTACACACACACACACACACACACACACACACACACACACAGAAATAGGCCTTGAACATGTACCATGCTTGTCAGACTAACACAAACCCCTAGCCCTGTCATACACTCGTGAAGTAGTGGATGAGATGCCAGAAGCCAGAAATTTAAGCTCTTCTGTCCATCTGAACAGCCCAGATGAAGAGTCCTTCCTTCGGCTTCAGGTACTGCTGTTCAAACGCAGAGATGTTTACAAGAAAAAAAAAACCCTATACAGAAGCATGGATCCAGAACCAGAGCAGGGAAGAGAGACATCTAGCTGTCTTTATGGCACAGACAAATGGAAGCGCTGCCTCGTGTGCGCCCAAGCCCTCCCCCTACTGGCAAAGAATGGAGCATGCCCAGTACAGCCAAGAGGGCTGTCAGCTTGCAGATCAACGGCCATTTCCTAACCAGACTGTTTACTGACACAACGGTCGACGAAAACGCTGGGTGTTTTTTCCGAGGAGGGGGGAGGGGGTGGGGGGTGCTTTTGGCTGCCTGCAAAGGTTTCAACTGCAACCCCATCACCCAATCTTTATCAATCCTCTATCAACTAGAATATCAACAATCCTTTATCAACTAGAGAACATCCAAAAATTAAAGCATAATTACAAAAATCCTTTTTTAAAACAGAAGCAGCAAATTGAGTTCCCACAAGACTATGTGTCTTCCAATGCATTATGCAGTTATTAAAAAAATATTTATAAATAAAAATTTCAGTCGGTATCCACAACTTTGAAGATTAAATGATACAAAAAATTTTGATTAGAACAATTTACTGTTCTCTATGTGAGAGGTGTCAATTTCAGGAGTGGCCATTTTCCAAAGCAAACATTTTAATAGCCAGATGTCAGGGGAAGACATAGAAGCACTAATGCCCCAACTGATATAACCTTCACACGTGTAAAAGAGCAAACACCTCACGCTGTTGGTCTGTAATTATTAATACGGGGGCTATTTGAAAGCCCCCCCGGGGGGAGGCGGGGGGTACAGTGGATTAGCTATTTTGGGAAACTGTAAACATCTGCAGCATTAGCGTACTAACTGATTTAGAGAAGAACAGGACCTCAAACCAAACCTCTTCTACATCCCATCCAAGAGCCCAGTTAACCCAGTCAGGAATCGGAGAAGGGACGCTCTGGGCTTCTGGATTGAGACACAGAACAGATTCAGGGGGATATTTTCCTGACTAGATCTGAAAACTGAAACCGTACAGCATGAGAGAGCCTAGCACTGCTAAAGGCATATACCGGCCCACGATGCCAGCCTATAACCGTAACACGAAGCTTCCAGATGAAATCAAACGGGTCATTCAACTGTTTGAATATTCAGCCTTGTTATCTCTAATGGCTCGACTGCATCAGTCCTTTTATGCTTCCTCACAAACAAAACAAAAAAAAAAAGAGAAAGAAAAAAACTTGAGCTCTACATGGATTTCTCTTTTTTCATATTTCTTATCAATATTCACAAAGGAAGGGCTAAGATGCCTTTGACAGTACAAGGATAATTCACATGGGATATTATCTTTCTTCTGCAAAAGATGAGAACAAATGCAGATCTCTTTGGACACAGTCATTATTTGCAAAGAAAGATACCAAGTTTCATATAGTACTTGGGGCTGGGGGAGGGGAACAGGGTTAAAATTATTTAAATCAGTCTTGGGGGGCCAAAGGAAATGTTGAATATCTTGCTGTTCTGAGAGGCATATCCTTTCACACTTCTCAAAAGGAAGTGAGGCTAAGGGGCTGGCTGTCACGTGACGGCACAGACGTTCAAAACATGTCAATGTCTAAACCACGCAAGGCCACACAGGGCCTTTCACTTCATATCTGCTCTATAGCAGAATACTTGCAAGACACTAGGAACAATGGGCACTGACCAATCACAGTTCAGAGATGGGAACTGGTACCCAATCATTTGACCCCATTTCTTTTAATTCATAATGGTGATGTACAGTACAGGAAGAGCACATTCTACAGCCGTGCCCCAGTGTGTCCTGACCATCTTTGGGCAATATCATCCAATCACAACCATCTGTGGGGAACTGCAAGCTACCAAACCACATTCAGAGACACTTGAGGCCAGAGACACAAACAGAGGAGAAACCGTATACGGACGGACACGGACAAAAAGACAAAGGTGACATTCTCTGCTGACCCAGAAGCCTCTAACTTTGTACAAAAAGAGAGTGACCTCAGCAACAAAAAAACATGGCTAGTGAAGCAACTAAGGGCCTCCTTTTAAGGCAGACAAGCATATACACACACAAGCCATCATTCAGAGCACTCTCCCAGGCATTTCTGCCTATAGCCCCCTTGATCTCTGCTTCCCTCTTCATACACTTCCTGATGTTGACAGCAACTCTGACCATTCAGACTCTTTCCGTTTCTTCCTCCATCTTGGAGACCTTGCTGTGCATGACAAACTATTAAATAAACAATTGGTTCCTCTTTTGTGAACTGCGGAAACCCATCTTTCCCAGGCAGAGCAGGTGACCCACCTGTGCCACCGACCTGCAACCACACCAGGTGGGCCCCCCCTGAGACAGACGCTACCTCGGTTTGGCTCAACCACATTTTCAATAACTTGCATCCTGCATGCCCCAGCCTCGGCTCGCTTGCACATGCTAGAAACAGCATGAGACTATACTACGCCACTGTGGTTTGATATAGTGAGTGAGAAAAGATGGCCTTTTCTCAATCACTACAACAGACCTTGTAATGCCCTGGAAATGAGATATTACTCCAAAACCACCATCCCCACTTTAAGGAATAATAATATTGCACTATGGAAAACTGATACTCAACAAGAAAAGCACGAGACGTTTTAAACAAGTAGGCTTTACAGCTGCCTGCCGATTCATTTGACCATACCAGCTTTTTAGCTCATCTTCCAAACCATTGACTCTTGTCTTCTACATCAGTCTTTAAAACTAACGCGATTAAGCCAGAATTTTAGCACGTTAGCAGAATCAGGAACTTGCCCCTCACCATTTAATAAAACCTTATTTCTTCCTGCTTCCATCTTTCAGCAAGAATTCAGCCTTCATTTGGGTTTAGGACTTGTTTTACCGGGGGAGAGATCAAAATAAAGTAAAAGGGTAAAGAAAAAGTCACAAAGAATTAAAAAATAGTGATAATAATCCATATTTTGTATTCCAGGATACTCCATTCTTCCGAGGGTGTTGCCTATATTTGCCATCATCAATTCCTGGGTGCATCTCAAAATCTGAATATCTCTCAGCTTTTCCTGCCCATGAGGTTTCTGAAATTCGTCTCCCAAACCCAGCGCATCCCTAAACAGTCGAGATCCTGTTCAGAGCCATACCTGTTCCGAGCTGAGGAATGAGGGATACCACCCGGAGCCAGGAGGAAAGCTGTGCGGGCCGGAGCCAAAGGATATGACCCGGTTCCCTGGACTAAACCCCAAAGAAACCCCTCCACCCCAAACAGGTCTCCTGCACCCCACCACCCCGTCCAAATCCAGAGGCCCACCCAGACTCCAAGGAATGTTTCAGAAACCTCTGACATCCAGACGTGTCTTAGGAGGCAAGGATCAGAGTCTCTCTCTTTTTTGTTTTATTAATCCGCTGCTATAACCTTACCTTAGGCCAGACACTGTTTGCTCTTCTTCAGCTTCCACTCCAAAGGTCAAAGAATCGCCTTCTTGAACATTTCCAAACATAACAGACTTCACGGAAACGTCAAGTAAGGCTAAGGCCCATCCGCAGCCTGCCGAAGGAACTGCTCCAAGCTGTTAGGTGAACTCAGACCTGCCCTATCCAGGCTACTTCTGCTTTTTTCACACCTGAATAAGGCCGACTACTGGTGTTGCTGGAGCTATTTGTTCTAGCCTGCAGCCCCTAGATCTGACAAGACTGGTTGCACTACTCAGGTCTGAGAGAACAGCCTCGTTTCTACACCAACAGAGAGGGGAAAAAACGTCCTTTAACGGACTTGCATGTGAATGGTAAGGTACTGAAAGGAGGTTCAGAAGTAAACAGGCAAAAAAAAAAAAAAAAAAAAAAAACATGAAACTAGAGAAAGCAGCTCTGGAGAAGAGAACTCAAAGCCATGGAGCAGAGGCTGAAACAGGCTGACTCAGGCTGAAAAAACCTGGCTCTCACAAGCCGGCGTCGTACCTGCTGTCTCTTGGTGGCCTCCATTGAAGAGAGAGGGAGTCTCGAACAGATTGCTCCTCTTCCCTTCTCCTCCCCGCATGCACGACGACTCACCCAGCTCCAGTCATGTGACCCAACTGCTCCCTCTGTTGGTTCTTTTTGCACAGCTCAGACAGAGCATGCCCAGTCAGTTCGAATTTCAGTGGCTTTTTTTTTTTTTTCTTCATCAAGAGCTCAGCACTGATGAATGTGAGCAGCCATTTCAGGAATAGTAAGGTATGATGGGGGCAGACGGGGGCCATGGCAATAAGCCGCAGTTAGGCCTAGGCCTGCCCCTCTAGCCCTCCCCCCACTAAAGAGAAAAAAAAAGATACAAAAAAAAAAAAAGCAAAGCTAGATGCAGCCACAGTACAAGAGGTAATCCCTCAACCACCACCCTCCCCCACCAAAAACCATACACACACCTCTGCCAAAGCCCCCTGTCCCCACCCACACCTTGAATCCTAACCTAGCTCTGCCCACCATGAACTCAAAACACCAACATCCAGGGCAAACAAACAGGCCAGGCCAGGCCAGGCCAGACCAAACCAAACCAGATTTCCTGCTCCACCCGCAACAGCAGCAAACCGTACTGAGAAACAGAGCAGCACAGCTGTACATGAGCGGCTGGTGGAAGCCCTGAGAGGTGACAGCAAGCTGGCTGCTGTCCTGCTCTATGGCTCCAACACATGGGGGGGACGGGGGTGGGGGGTCCGATCTCAGCAGAAACAAACAACCAGCTACCACTTCCTGTGAGGCGAACTTGCCATTCTCTGAAGCTTGATCTGGGCTGTAATACGGACTGTGTGTTGTTTTTTGTTTTATTCTTCGTGCTCCCTAAATATTTTTGGGCCTGCACCTAATTAGACACACATTTTTCTATGGATTGCTTTCGTCCTCTCCAGTCAAATGAATTTTGTGCAATCTTTCGTGAAGGTGCATGCTCTATGTAGGGTCTCCCTGAACGCGAGACGCTACTAGCACAATATTGTAACTACCTCTGCAAGAGCTGAGGGATATCACAGACTCAAACGAGAGCTCCCCGTATCCAGGCAGCTTTCATCATTATGGATTTAAAGCTCTCTTTTAGACTCTTGAATGCACTGAAAGCGCTGGCAACACATCATGGTAGTTACATAATAAAAATAGGACAATTTCACCACTGGGGAATAAAAATAAATAAATAAATAAAAACACATACGAAACTATTTTTAATGAAGAGGAGGAGAATGAAAAATAGATCTTGCATTGTTCCACTGAAGAGCCACACTAAGCGATGCCCCTCCATGCAGGATGGATCTGTGTTTGACAGCACTGAGTTACAGAGCAGATTGAAGTTTCTGCCCCTTGCAGAAAACTTGTGACAGACAGACAGAGGGCAGGGTGGGGGCGAATGATGATCGGATCCCTGATGAAAACACTACAGCCTCGTGACTCATTCTGAGGGTGGAATGCATTCTGCTTCATTCGTGTGAAGTTGGGAGTTCCTCACTGAGAATAAGACATTTTCAGTGCTTGCTCTCCTCCCAGAAGTAGATAATGTGTTTCCTGTCCATCAAGGTTACTCTAGACTTCCTGCACAAAATAGGCCTATAGACCTTTCTACAATGCATCAAAAAAACAAAAAACAAAACCCGACTTTTCATCACTCCCTTCTCTCCCGTTCTCTCTTTAGTTCTCTCTCATGCTCAACCCACAGTCGCTCTCTCTCTAAGAAATCATTTGAAGTTGAGATGAAAACATTTTTTTTTTTTTTTTTAAAAAAAGATCTTTTTCACCTCTCTCCCCACTGTCGTCCTCTCGATTGAAACGTGCTTTACTGACCAAACCTACAGCCCTGCCAGCCATCACTGCAGAATAATATGGACTACATTTGAAAAATGATATCCCTCTTCACCAACTGTCTCTCTTAGTCTTCTCTCTTCATACCCAACCATCCATCACAAAGCTCTTACACCAGTGTGTCCAAGCGTGTGTGACATGGGTATTGCAAACGGATTTTGTCAGAATTTGATAGCGCACCTGCAGATACCTGGGAATTATCAATACAATAGGCCACAACATCAAAGCACACCAAAAATATGATGGAAATACACAATGAAAAATCTACCCACTATTTAAAAAAAAAAAAAAAAAAAACATTGTTAGGAGCATAGTTTGAAGATTTTTTTCTAAAAATCTTAAAGGCTGAAGTATTTGCAATGATTAATTGAACAAGGTGTCCTGTGTGTGTGTGTGCATGCTTGTGTGTAGGGAGGTCATTGTAGGGCATGTGTAGACTACAGTGACCAGTCACACCCAGTCACCATGGACACCAGCTCACCACAGCTGCTCTGTCCGACCCAGTCCTGTCCTTAATCCACTCCAACATCAGCGGACATCTTAACGCAGGAGACGTGAGATCTCCATTACGATGTCTGACACGAACATTTCACTCACTCTGCCACTCTCCCTCCCCTCCCCCCCCCCGGTTCAGCTAAATACCCATAATGTACAGGGACTTAAAAGTTCTCATCTTCAAATTACATCAATTACCACCCCTCACTTCAAAACTGTCACCAGTCTCTCCCTTAATCCCCCCCCCCCCCCCCCACCCCTTTAAAAACAACTCCCGTGATCTTCAACGTGGCCTGAACTTCAACCTTCAAAATCCCAGCAAGGCGATAGGTTAAGATGACAGGTCAGAGGTCATCCATCTCCCATTTACCCCCTGTGGCTCACACCTTACTGCTGACCTTACCTGACTGCACCACCTCCTAAGGAATGCTTTCCTAAATCCGGATTCATTCCTTCCTTCTTTTCTCTCTCTCTCTTTCTCTCTCTTTCTGGGCAGCAGCTGCTCATCGTGGTTTCTCACTATGTGTGAGCAGGAACACTGTAACAGTCTCATTCTGTTCTAGCTGAGCCTCCACAAGCAGCCAATTGGAAGGACACTCTGGAGCTGGGGAAATGTTGCTTTGAGAGCCGGTATGGTCCAATTGAACAAACGAACCCCCCCCCCGCCCCCAAGCAAATAATTACTACACCAGAGGATAACACAGCTCACTTCCACACCACAGAGGTTTCTCCTGCAGTAGCCACACTTGGGGGTGTGGGTGGGGGGGACTGCATGTTATATGCTAGAGAGAGATATCAGTCCCTGGACACAAGCAAGAACCACAAACCCGACCTGTGCTCCATGTTCCACCACTAAAGCCAAGAGGGCTGTTCACTGCCTTTGGCAGGAGCTGTGAAAAGAGCCATGGCCAGAACCACTGTCAGTCTCTCTGTCATACGCTCTCACACAAAATACAAAGCTATAAGGACACACAGATGCGCAGAGGAACACACAAACACACCCTCTTACCCACACACAAACACAAGCATGCACACATGCATACACACATGCGCACACACACACACTTAAACACAAACCTGAAAGGTCTCAACAAACAGGAGCTGGAGCAGGTCCAATGCTTTCAGCCATTTTGGCGAGTCAGTAAGTGGAGAGGCCTAAACTGTGAGCAGTGTCACTTTACTGAAAGAGCCAAAGCCTTCCTTTCCGTTTCTAATGCCCCATTTAGGGCAGTATCCTGCAGCGCCCGGCTCTAAGCCCCAGACCAGCCCAGCACATGTAGCGCAAAGGATTTCTTTACAATGTTCATTTAAATCTTATTCAAAATGTTCACGTTTCCCCATTTACCATCGGAGCAGAACCCAGGTACAGCAGACAGCCAGCCTAGTCCCTTCCACACGTCACCCGCAAGCAGAGCCAAGTGCCTCCCAAACGCAGTGCCATTACATTAGGTCTGCTACACAATGGCTCTCACACACAGACTTTGAGGTCTCAAGTTGAAAACAAAAATGAAAATAAAAAGCAATTACGAAGCAACTGGTGCAAGGTACCGTGACTGACAATAGAACGCACCACCCTGAATTCAGCCATCTTTAATACCACCTCAATGATATGCAAACAACAATCTCAATAATCTACTTCAGCACAACAGAAGAACAAGGGAACACAGATGGCAATCTAGCAGCTGCTTTTTGCTCTCAACACCATGTCTTTCTTCCCAACCACAAAGCCCCAAACAGCTCTGTCTCTGAGTCTCATCAACCGTCACACCCAAAGAGACATCAGGTGAGAGCAAGGAGGAAAAGCTTCTAGAAATGACTGGTTCCAAGAAAAAAAAAAGACAGACAGACAGAAAAGGCAAACAGCTAATATTTACCACGATGAATGAGTCTGGGACACTGAGCTGAGGCACTGAGATTTTGTTTTGTTTTGTGAGAATGCCTCAAACGGTGAGGAATTAAATGAAAAACAAAGAGTATCTGAGCTCCAGCACCCCCAGGCCTCCGGTGTCAGCTATAACAAGGTCCTTACAGTATGAGTCAGACCACAGTCTTCACCGTGCCTTCACAGACCGCATCCCTTTGAAGGATCTTCCTCTCCCTGACCCTGCACTGTGGCTCAAAAGGCCTGGAAGATGGAGAAAGCGCCTGGGCTGGAGCACCAGCCTCAGTCAGCCAACCCCCCACACCATCAATTCCACACAATCTACTGCAACACCTCACACCACAAGCAGATGAAAAAATCCAGGACAGGTAAAACAAAAGACAAACAAACAAACAAATAAAAACCAATACATTTAGAGATCACAGAACAAGAAATACTGTAGAAATGAACAAAAGCACATGAGGCCCAAGCTCTGAATCATAGACCAGTTCATCTACCCAACCTCTGTTTAAGGACAAAAAATAAATACATAGCAAAAAGGACCATTTCCCTGTAAGTACCTGGTTAAGTCTGTGGATTTCCATTGATGGGAAGGAAGACAGACAGAGTGTGAAAGAAAGAGAGAGAGGGAGAGAGAGAGGGAGAGAGAGAGAGGAGCTCCACACTTTCGTCTAGCTTCCCACACATGCACAGTCCTTGCTCAAGTCACATGATCAATCTCTCTGTAGAATCTCTGACATAGGCCTCAACTGAGCATGCTCAGTGAGAGCCCGGCTGTTCCTGACAGAGAAGAAGGGGGGAGGGAAAAAAAAAACGCAGCCATTTCGTGGAACGGAACCTTGTGTGAACAATGGGGGCCGTCATTATTGCTGGCCAATTTATGCGTTTCAACACAAACTCTGGAGAAATTTAATATGACAAGACTGATTCTTTTTGTTTTTCTGAGTGTGTGAGTAATTCATGACACCAACCAGCCACACAAGGTTTTTACTCTCTGTTCACAAGCTCCAGTCCCTCAACAACAACAAAAAAACAACCTTAGCTTCTCTTAAAAGCATGTTTATTTTAACCTCCTTTCTTTGAAAACCCAATCTTTTCTCTTTTTTTCCCCATTTAAAGATGACAATGTTTGAAACAATCCTGGCTTCAAAGTGGAGAAAAAACAAAACAGACAGAAGTTTATGCTTCCTGTTACGGATTCACTGGGCTTTTCATTGAACAAATATGCTCTCATTGCAGCTAACCTGGGCATATTTTTATGTTCTTATGCAATAATGGTACCGCCTCCAACACCCCCCACCCTCCCCTACCCCCACCTCCCAGAGTTAAAAAGCTTTGTTTTATTTCAAATGCCTTTCCAAGAGCATCGCATGCAGTCCTTAGCCAGCGGTATTTTCCAAAGTATTTTTGATGTTGCTTAATTCTCTTCCACTTTTATATATGGATTTACACAGGGAGATAAGTGGTTAGATAGATGAGCAGGGCTCACAGAAGTCAGCTAAAACAACATAACGGCACAGTACGTATCACCACTCTGATATCAGTTATTCTGATACCATCATGTTTTGCTCAATGATGAATTTTAGCAAATGAATTCATAAAACATTCTTTGCATACACACAGATGTATATAGATATTCCTCAAACAAGACTGGGGGTCAGTTCCATTTCAGTGCAGTCAATACATAAAAATAATACAATTCATTAATTCATGAATAGAAACTTATGGACATTTTTTAATTACTGAATTTGAATTTCTTGAATTGACTGAATCCAGATGGAATGGACACAAACCCTACAATCAGTTTTATGTCACGGTATGAGCCTCATACACAAGGCAGAGTATTTCCATTTCGTTTTTACTGGCTGGTCAGTCTAACCAGAAAATTTAATAATTAATTATTTCTTCATCGATTAATCAAAAAAACCAACAACATTCTGAACAAGGTCTGGTCGCCATATTTAAAATATTTATATCTTTAGGAAAGCACATCTTTAATCAATAACTAGGAACATGCAGGGGGTGCCTATCGTGACAAAACCTTGCAGACCCGAAAAACAGCAAACTGATTTAAAAAAAAAAAAAATTAACAATTAAAAAATTTAAAAAGGCAGTTCCGGGGTGGTTCAGGGGGTAATAAACTTGCCTATAGGCTGGTGGTTGGGTGTTCAAATCCCAGCCATACCGTTACTAACTGCGCATGTCACAGCATGCCCACAGCTAGCTAAGCCTCACCGGGGACGTTAGAATAAGCTGTTAGGTTTGTTGTTCTAATCACTCTGTAGTGCCTACTTTTGGGGGTGCGTTCCAATACTATTTCTTGTCTCCTCGTTTCCTTCCCTTGTCTCCTACCCCAGAAGTATGTGGAGGAAAGGGGGGGGGGGGGGAACGAGTGGAGGAGAGGACAAAAAACGAGGCCATTAAACAAAAATTGGAACAGCTAATTCGATCAGCCCATCATGAAAGTCGATCTCGGCTACTGATAAAGTTGTGCAACTTCAACAGGTTCAGCGGCTACCTAAACCAATCAAAATATTCTGTGGGATGGTCTTTTAATCTGACTGGTGGCGAGCACAACGAGTAATGTGAATTGGCAGAGTTACCTGCCTATAGCTCCCATCAAAGAGGCAGCAGGATAGTTGTTGTGGTGGGTTAAAATAATCATTTAATAAAATTTACCTGGATATACTGTTGTCAATGTTTCAGTACAGACATATATTGCAGTTACAACACAAACCACAGGGGGTTATATCATCACTGTGTAAACCTACCAAGTGGCTACCTTCAGTTGCACAATAATAGAAACTAGCCTTTGATCACGAAAGCATTACAGACTCTTTGCTACAACTTGTGGTCATACTTTGACATATCCCTTTTTTGGGGTTAACAAGTGGTTAGCCAGCAACATGGAACAAATAGCTAGACAACAAAAAAGCAAAGGAGGCTAGTTAGGTATACAAATTAACTGCAAATATTCTTTTTATCCTTTTCATCCCTGATCAAAGAAAACAGAGAAATCCCACTTTCGATCAATAAACACATACTTAATTACACCACTAACTGTCGCTTTGCAGATGTGACACGCAACACATTGCCTACGGTGTTGGACGAACACAATATCAACATATGATCACTTTACAAATCATGCAGGTGCCCAGACAGCCAGAAGAGGGCACTAGAGAGCAATGAGAATTAATTTTAAGCAACTTAAACCATAACTTTCGCTACTAAGGTTGAGCGAACTGTACCCTTCCCGATGAAGACATCTGATCAAGGTTGGTAATGGTGTAGCTGGGACTCAAAAACCTAACTGTTGGGCCCAACCTGGACCTAAAATACATTTGTCATGCTTTGTTTGAGGCATCAGAAACCACCGTTTGTCGACTGACAGTAGGATCATTGCTTGTTTCTTCCCTTGTATTCTTCAATCTAGAAGTACACTAGTTACTTCCTTTTAAAAATTTTTTACCATACAGTTGGTTCAATTTTAATTTTTGATAGTTTGTTGCAGTTGTCAGCTACTAGTACGCCTGTAATAATGAAAAATATAGCTATGCAGCTAGCAATTTGAAAAATGGTGATTAAATCATTTAGAAAAAAAATGGATACATTTGAAAATTATTTTATGACAGTTTATCATTTTCCAAGCAATTTCGAGTTTTTGCGGAATTTCACCAAAATATTCCAACTTTTTTCAAAGGGAACAATTTCTTATATTTGATCTGTTCACTTTTTAAACTAAATATCTGAAAATTCTGAGCTTTTATCTACCTATAATATTAAGCGTTGACTCGCCCTTTGCCAACAGAAATGGAAAGGCTAACAAACCATAGTTTAATTTTTGCATGGTAAGCTAATTATGATATGCAAACAAATCCAATGTATTATGCCAGACACAACAGACAACATTAAAACACTGTTCACAAAAGACAGATGTTCAACATGTTCAATAGCTGAGTTAAACACACAAATGAATGTAAAAAAAAAAAAACACCCACGGTATTTAGACAGTACTAATTTAATAAAGTATTCATGCGAAAAAGGCAATGTTCTTCTGATTCACAGAAATGCCAGCTTTACATTTAACAGACACAATATTTTTCCAACACTTATTCTGATTCCAATTTTAATCAAAATGAGCTTAACTGTTCACCTTCTGACAACATTTAAATAAGAATAGATTGTGGTTTAATGAAGAAATTAACATATGAGACATGGAAATTAACCAACTCTGATGTATTTCATCATTCCTAATTAAAAACAATAATTATCTGCTGAATGGAACAGAGTTAGGGTGAAATCGGTGAACTGACATTGAGTAACAAACATCCTCATGTTGGCATTTTTCAATTCATTCGTTCCAATTTTGGAACAGAATTCAGTGAAACCCTGACCGCCACCAATGTGTTCACAGCAGAACGAACCACTTCCCTGATCACACGCAATGTCAACCAGCCCCTCCCATCATAAAAACACGACTGTTTGCTCTGGGAAAGTGAGGAGGTATGACCTCAGCAATGTGCTGCCTGACCATAATGCATTGCACGGTGTGTCTATCCATGATGTACGCAGGAGAGGGCGCTTCAAGATGGCGGCATTAAAAACACATGCTCTTACTGACATGTGTGGCCTTCACGGTAACAGAGATAAGATAAAGACGCAGACAGGGCTGCGTTAAGTTAAGCAAGTGCCTCAGCAATAGCAAAGCCCCTTTAGCTAATGGCTATCATTTCTCTCCTCTCCACTCCACTCCACTCCACTCTCTTCAGCCAGACTCATTACCAGGTCTGGAGAATGTAATTCCCAGTCTGTAGAGATATTTATGGAAACGATTTGCAAATCGGCACTGTAACAGAGGGAATTATAAAGGAGGTGGTATGCACAAACCCCCCCCCCCCCCCCACAGTCGCCACCATGCCCCCTCAACAGCATCCCCATGGTGGCAGAGGGTGTGAAGTTCTGCAGGACCTTCAGAGACAGTGCGAACCTGTATTTTTGTGTGTGTGTGTGTGTGTGCGCGTGTTCATCCACACACACATCAACGAGCGAATGCGTGCGTGTGTGCGTGCATGCATGCAGCAGTGTTCTTCAACACAATCACACGCCAACACAAACCTGTATGACACTGTGTACAGGTGAACACGGTTGTGGCATGGTAAGGTACACCTCTACACCCTCACAATGACAAGGAACGCGGGTGAGCTGAAGCAGTACGGACACTTAGCTCCCCGATAAAATCAACAACACAACTGAGCGGGCAACTGACACTGCACACATGAATAAATAAAAATAAATGTGTGATTATAGTCTGCGAGTAAGAGTGCCAGTGGTTTTCTGAACACCCTGTATGTGGTGGAGCTTAACTATTCTCCACCCCAGAACCAAGTGGGAGGGGGGGGGAGGTTAGGGTTAGGGTTAACCCTAGTATGCCGTTTCTGGTTGCCTTGTATAACCTATAACCTATATGCTGTATTATTCCTTATAACTAAGGTTATATTGTCTCATCTTATTCAGTACGACTCTACACTGTACTCTAAACCAAGGACGTTAAACTCACCCTAGAGCCATGCACTGAGTCCCCATGCTGAACGATCACATGATTTAAAGTCTTTAGACTCTTAACAGAGATTGGTGATTTTCGCCACAGCGGAACCAATCAAAATTCTCCCCATTGCCAAAGCAGTTATTGGCCCCAATCATTCAGCTGCTGATGCTATATAGTACCTCCTCCTATTTTTGGTTCAATGCAGCCTCATTCCTCCAATACTACTACAACAGCAAGTGGGTTCCAGTACTTGAATTTCCAGTATTTCCTTGGACCGTTGCCCATGGAAACTGAATTGGTGTGGCACATTATGCAACACTAATTTCTGAACTTCCCTCAGTTCAGTAATAACACGGACGGAAATTACCGAGGTAAAACTGGTTCATCGCTGTAGCTCAGCATGAGTGCAACATTAATCGTGTTAAATGGAAATAGGGTGTTCACAGGTGTTGCTGTTGCCATAGCAGCGGATGGAGAGCTTGTTGACTAAAGCAGTACAGTGTGCTCCACCTGCTTCAGAGCTCCACCACCTCCTGCTTCCTTAGGGAGCTCCACGAGGATAGCCACTTCCTCTAGCTCATAAGTTACATCATCCACAAGGAGTGCTGTGGTGCTTGCCCCACCCCCTTCACAGCGAGATATCAAAACCATCAAATAATGTGCTCTTTTTTTTTTCTTTCCTCAAAACATACTCTAACCATGAGTAATTTATTTTTCAATGGCAGTAGCTGCACCGAGTTGCACTGCACTGAATCATCAGAGGAAGGACAATGTGTGTTAGGGCTAGTCTCAATTCTGCTGTCAAACAGGAAGTGCTAGGCCTTGTTCATGTCGCTGGGTCAGGGCCAAGTGGACTCTGCTACCGATGCAGAAACCTGACACCGTGGAGAAACAAAACTAGCCCCTCTTTGATCAACAGGCCTCCATACCAGACCTGGGGGGGCGGGGGGGTCAATTAGGGCATTATCAGAACTAATATTTCCCCCCCCACCCCCCCATCTGTGTCAGCAGCACCTGCCCTCGCTGCTTGTTAACCCAAAGGGATTATCTATCGGCAGTCTTCAGAAAGCACATCACGGATGGCCGACATGTTGTTTTTTCCCCTTCCTTTTTTGGCAGCGGACTCCGTAGGGGCCGTCCAGACTGGAAAAGAAAAAAAAAAAAAAAAAAAAAAAAACAAGCAGGTCCTCTTCTCCAGGATTTGGGCACAGTCCCAGGTGTAAAAAACAAAAAAAAAAAAAAAAAGAAAGAAAGAAGATAGCACGCGGCAGTCTGTGCCTTTTCAACCACCCCCCCCCCCCCCCCCCCACCCAACCACCCACCCACCGACCGCTGGCTTCGCACCATACTTGCTCTCCTTGTGGTTTAGCTTTTGAGCGACTTGGCTTTGCTGAGTAAAAGAACCAGGACATAACCTGTCATAGAGAGCACAAGCATGTTGCTGATGTAGCAGTGTGCTTGGTTTGCGCATGCTCCCACATAGACATGAGTGTGTAAACCGCCTCTAAAAAACAATAGTAATTATACCTGATGTGCACATCTACCGCCCTGGTCGCTTTTAGCTGGGAAAGGAGCATGTTTGACCTTGCCAAGGAGAATGAGGATACAACATGACCGGCTGGTGATGCTCCTGGGCCAGCATTCGGCCATGTTGGAAATCTGTCGGCCCATTCAGTATGGAGTCACTCTGGGGTCTGAACTGCACAGAGGGCAAGCATATCCTGCTGTTTAGTCAGTGTGAAACGTTAGCTTGTGTGTGTGCGTGAGAGGGAGAGGGAGAGGGAGAGCGCACAAGCGAGCAAGACCCTGAGAGTGCGGACGAGTAGCTACTTCTCCAGCAGCCAGTCATACCTATCAGCTCTCCGGTCAGGGCTGTGAAGACAGATCTAAATGTGCTACTCTGGCTGAGCCTGCCAAATCACAGGCTTCCAAAAACCAACGCCTACACAAGAGAGACGTGGCGATGCTTTTTAAAACCCAGCGGAACAGCTTTTTTAGCACAGGAAGTGCAAGACACACACACACACACACACACACAAACAAACACACAAGTAAAGATTAAAGAAATCATTTTCACTGCACCTGGACTGAGTCTGAAAAACTTCAACATCAACTTTCAAAGTTTCACAAATGTTCCACTGTATTGGTTTGGATTTCGGGCACATTTTATGTCTTTTGTCAATGTGGCGGACCACTGTTTGCACCTGAATCTTTAAATAAAGTTTGCTCCTAAAATTTGAGTAGTTCTGCTTGAGCAAACAGCCTCGTCATGTACAACATCAAACAAACAATTTTCTCACGTACTCCAATTACAAACCAAGTTATTGCTCAAAACATTTCATACTATCAATTTCAATATTCAGCTATTTATTCAACTCAAAATTCTGCAGGGCTGACACGCTAAGGACAAAGCAGTAAGGACGCAAACTGGCAACCACCGTGGTTTAGGTGAGTCAGATAACCGAGCACTTCCTTACAGCTGAGTTCTCACACAGGTGCAGGACATGGGAAAATCCTTAATCCCACTACATAAACAAAGGCAGGATCTCTCTTCTACTTTGAAGTTGGTCTGTCGAAATAAAAATACATTAAAAAGGATATTAACAAAGTCATTATTAGCAGGGCTCTAGGATTTCCTTTAACTGCACGCCACATCCTTACTGGGCAGGCTAACTCACTGTGGTAAACTGCTCATATTTTTATTTACAATAAAACAGGCTGGACAAGCAGGTCCCACAACCCACACACTGGTCCACAGTCACTTAACCCTGGATTCTGAGGGCAAGCTTCAGCTTCACGCTGAGCTCTTGACCACAGCTAGGCCCAATTGTGCCTGCATTCACACCAACGTTCACGGAACGCTCACCGCACAACGGGGCTAATCAGTCTTGTGCAAACAACTCGGAAACAAAAAAAGGTGGGGAGCAAATGATTAAAACCACCCCCCCCCCCACACACACACACACACACACACACACACACACACACACACACACACACACACACACACACACACACACACACACACACACACACACACACACACACACACCCCAAACCATAAGATGTCATTTCAACATCCTATCAATGGGCAAAGTCCGGGCCAGAGCAGTTCATCTGTGTGGTTAACCACTGACTGATGAGTGAAAAGTCTTCAGACTGTGGAATTCTCCTCAGCCTGGAGATATCAGAACCCACAGGTCCAGAGGTGCAGGGCTACGGTAGCGTTGGCTGTGCCCAAGCCCCTCTGCACACTGTGAATAAACACTAACACCTACAAATGAGCTCTTGGGAGACATCCGCCCTCACCTATTGTCCCAAAACAGCACTGGCTCCAGTTAACATTTGCAATCCGCATCACATGTATCACTTGTGTTTCTGAGGAATTACGTGAAAAGTACCTTTCAAAAACCTCGCTCGGGGAGAACTTAAATGCCAGTTCCATAACAATGTCAGACAGAACGTCACTTAAGGTCCCAAACAGCATTTAGATTTTAAACCATGTCAAAAGGAGAGGCAGTTTCCTGAATACCAGGAAGAAAATGGCCACCAACAACTCAAAATCCCAGCATGCACTGCCTACCGTTTCCTGTCACATGGTCAAATGATCAAATTTTTTACTCCGTAGCAACAACATGGTATCCCATATTATTTTGGTGGTGAAAGAATCAGTGGCTCTCAGATTTCACAGTTGTGACTCTTATCCCAAACACATTCAAAATTCATTTTTTGTTTGTGTTCAGTGGCTCGGTTTTGCAAGCATTTGAAAGGCACTCAGATAAGTCAGCTATTTGAATGGTCTCGGAAGCGTAGCTCTTCCAGAAACAAACCATATGAGAGTGCCTATCTACTGATAAGACTGTTCCAGTGATTTGACAGCGTTATATGTATATATATATATCACAGGCCTGACACCACATAGATAAACACACACACCATGCGCACATCACTAATCACAAACACGCATGACACACAGTTAAATAAAGTGCTGTTTAAAAAAAGAAAAAAAAGAGGGCTTTCCACCTCGTCTTGAAGACAGATGTAGATTTTCCCTTGATTGAGAAAATTCACATTCCCAAAAGTGACTCATGGGAAAATGAGAAATGCGATCTTATTGTGTGATTCACCGATCTGGCGCGTTCTCCGATCTCAGTTCCAATACGCCAAATGCAGCTCCAACGCCTTCCTTTAGCTGTGTGGTCTGGAGACCATGTGCAGTCCAGTCAGGCTCAAAAAAGTACAGAAACATGGATGTCTGGTAGCCAAATGGCTAACCCTACGACACGCCTCTGAACTGTCAGGCAATTCAATTAACAGCAATTAAAACTAAAACAGGTGGAAAAAAATTAACAATTCTGTAGAAGTTGGAGGAAAGACAAGAACCCCTTTAGGCATTCTGGAGAGAGAAAAACAAGACCATAACAAGCCAACATGACTGAACAAACCAGGAAAGAAGAGTGCAAACAAAAACAAAAAAAACCAACTGCAACAACAATTAAAAAAAAACCCACAAGGAAGCACAGTCAAACAAGATTTAGGGTGGGGTGGGTGGAGGGGGCAAGAATAAGTCTCTCTAAAGACAACGCATGACCATACCTTTGTCAGTTGAGAGGCCCTGATTTGCCAGGCCAGGCAGCACCAAACGTTCTCCTCAAGGCCTTCCTTTATTTGAGGCCTACTCTGCCGCCACCGCTGCTCTGCCCACAAATCCCTTCCCCCAGTAAGCGCAGCTTTAGCCAGTTCTGAGCATGCTCAGTTGAGCCGGGGCTGGGAGAGAGCGAGCAGGGGGAGAACCGGCTCTTGTGCCACTCGACAAGCATGCCTTACAGTCCCTCCCCGAGGACGGCCTACAGGGGCTCACAGCCCTGCGATTGAGTGCAAAACACGGCCTGATATGGGTTTCTCCTCTTCTCCTTTTGTCTTTTTTTTACAACAAAAATTGGGCCACTTTTAGATTTTTAAAATAGGAAAAATTCTGTCAAGCTCTGAGAGGCTTGCTCATCTTGCTTGGTGCACCCTTCTTCTTCTCCTCCCCTCCCTCCCTCCCTCCCTCCATTTACCGAACCAACAACAACAAATGTGCACCCAAGACCAATACATCCACGTCTCAAACTGTTGTGCCAGGGACTGCAAACGCTGTTCGCCAAGACTGGCTTTCCTAATCTGCCACCCAACAAGCAGAAAGAGCAGCATCAAAGAGCCAGCTGAGATGTCAGCCATCTTTAGTTCTGGCAAATAGCCTACATCTTTGTGACTCATGTTTTATGGAGTGGGGGGGGGGGGGGTTCTTTCATATGTCTGCGCAGTAAATATATAGCCTGTACTTCCGTGTCTGATCCTAAATCTCATCTAAATGGGTTCTTGATTGTGCAGCTTTTTGAATGAGCTCCCAGTGACGTCAAAGACTTCTATCCTTGCTCTGAAATCCATTAACGACACTTTTCAGTGTGACAAATGATAAATCCAAACGTGTTCAAGCACTAATTGAACATCACACAGCTAAAACCTGTGGGGTGGCGTGTTGGGGTCTAGTTGTTCAAATCCACTGTCAAAAATAAAATGAGGACATAACATCCATATTTCAGAGAATAGACCGTTTCAAGCATATTGTTGATTCTCAGTTGGGCAATCACCCTGCAACAAATCTTGTTGTCCAGTCATATGTCATTAAAAACGCTTCAAGGGTCGAAGGCCATGTGTTGCAACTCAAATACCTTTTGTTTTGTGAGAAGTGGAATGGGCGCGGTAACGCTTGACTTCATTCATCATTACACAACAGGAACATTCCACTTTGGAGATATTTTAATGCCCTTCTAGAGAGAACAACAGTAAGTTGAACGTCCAGCGCCGGTGATTACTGTGTGCCGTAACAACATAACGCATTTAGGGAAAACGGAAGATTATTTTGTTGTATACAGGTGCTACTTTTCTTGAGCTGTACCTATTTCCCTCAACTGTCCTTTTCGTTACGTGCTACCGTCCCTGATAAACTGAGACTGAGCATGCTTTTCTGTGGCGACAATAAGAGAAGTTGGAGCAGGTCGCGACTGGAGGAATAAAATAAATGGAGTCTGCTTAGACGCGGCTCTCCAGCGCCCTCTACTGGGAAAGCACTGATCAGCGGCGAACGCCATTCAGAGCCCCTGTCAATCAAAAAGGTACGGGACAAAACGCCAACCAAACTGTAGCTACATCGGATAGATATGTCTGTGCATTGATCACTAAAGTAGATACCCATATCAGTTAAATCTGCTCCTAACTTATCTCAAACCAACATGACACCAAACTGATTTTTTTCCCCACGAAGGCAACACAAAAGTTAGTGACTAGGAAGGCGTGCGAAAAATAGCCTCACAATTTAGCTAGCTAACTAGCTTTGGTAGCATTTTCAAATAACAAACCAGATTGCCTACATTTGTACAAAGTTAGTGTGTGTATGCAGTTGGTCAATACCAGGGAAAATATAAACAGTATCGTAGGTTTGCATGTTTCGGGTCGGCATGGGCATGATTATATAGAAAAAAAAAGACTTCAAAGGCCACCAAAATACCAACCTTTCCATGCGCTATAGTTGTAAAGGTGGGCTAAGCTCGCTAGCAAGCAAAACACCCTCTAGGAAATAACAGCCAGGTAACTACGCTATGTAGCCAATATGTTCTCGGTAGAAATTTTGTCGGTACTCATTGTTGCTCTTTGCCAAAGGAGAAAAGCTGGACACGGTGCTCCCCGCAATCAGTACAGCCGTACCACATGAGGCTAGTACTGAAGGTACTTGCTTGTCCGGTGGGATGAGTTTATGTGAAATATCATGTGGATCACGTATGGAAGTCGCGGTAATTGTAAATTAACTGCACGTCAGTTTACTTCGGCGTTAGCTAGGTTGCAATCCACAGCTATGAACATGACCCAAAAGAGGCTTGTTACCTAATATATGGTGATAGCAAGCTAGCTAGGTACACTGATGACCTATGACAATGTAGCCTCAGACGATATGGCTCGAAAGCCTTTTGGTCCTATTGGAATATATTTTATATAGTATAAGTTGAAAAAAGGTGACAACTGGTTGGCTGATAACTTAAGAGTTACAGCTATACAAAAACCTCGCTTGTTCACGTATTTGACAAGCTAGCTGGGTTGCTAGATAACGAATGCGATTGTCTCTCTAACTTAATGAAAGGAAACTACACAATGTAGCTGCTAAGGTGGTATTGTGAACATTTGGGGATCAACCATGTAGCGAGAAAACGTTAGCCAGTTCATTACTTTGGCATACCGGCACCCAGCTTGTTTAGCTATTGATTTTCAAAAACAGATCTGATTTATCCAACGAGCTAACGTTAGCAGCCTTCTACCCCGCCACTGCAAGAGAGCCAACTGAAGCACACAAAGCAAACTAACATTACATGCAACTGCCTGGCTGTGTTCAGTATAAAATACGACTTATTTCACTGCATGCACCGAGCAGCAGGTAAGATATCAGTGTGCAAAGCTGCGTCCTTTTGCAGTTTTTCTATCTATTTACAATAGCAACGCTGAAATTGAACTGCCGGATGACACCGGGGCCCAGGAACTAGTATGACTCCAACGCTCTCCATTCTCTAATCGTGTATACTATGCTCTATACAGATGTCAGGGCTCGAAACCCTCTCTTTTGAGAGGCCACCCCCATTAATTCCGTCCATAAGGATTCACGCACACTCAAATCGCCGAGTCCACACAAAAGCGCAGAGTTTCCGAATTGGAAAACACAGGCGGGCAGTTTGAAAATTAGGGTGCACTGAGGCAACGGTAGGCTAATTTTGGCTTCGGCCCAGCACTGTGCGCACCTTTGAGAGCTGTGCTCCGGCTAAGTCCAATCGTTCGGCGTGAAAATTGCGAGATTGCAGCGATATAAAGTTAGAAGGGTTAGCGCTTTTCCCTTACCTCAGCTTTCACTGAAGCCATTGCTCCCCAGCCTTGTACTAGTCCCCGCCTACTTATGTCGACGTCACTGCATTCATTTCCAACCCTCCTGCTGGCGCTCAGGCTCAGTGTGTTAGCATGTAGCCAGCGTATCATCTGTGCATTGCCCCAGCCGTTCATAATCACATTTTCTGTGGTCTTTCCGGCAGGAAACGATAACTGATTGAATCCTGTATTGGATTGAGTCTACATATGATGCTTTAATTTTTTTGGTATTTCGACTGTTACTCTGTTTGAAGAGGAGGAAACCGTCTAATGTCTGATTTTCAATATAATTAACATTTCATTTTGAAGAAAAGGTTGGCTGGAACCGTTTGCTCGGAGTGTACACCAATCAACAGGGCAAGTAATTTAGGACCAAGATAATAAGCAAGGAAATGACTTGATGACAAATTGCTTACACCCCACATTTTAAGAAAGAAGAGAGCTGGAGATGGTTTAGGTCTCTTCTATACAGCAACAATTGCGAGGGCTGTAGAAACATGAAATGCAACTATATTTCTCTGTAGTAATGGTGGAATGAAGTGTTCTGAGCCCTGTAATGGGTAGAGCTAAAACGTGCTGTCAGTCACTGATTTTTTTTGTTTTTATCAATCGAAAGCTTTTGCACTGCAATGCAATTAAAAAAAAAAACCAATGTTAGACTCAGTTCAGTTTGGCACTGGTCTGCTAGTATTATGGTAGCTCCACCCAACTGTTGTGTCATGAAGCCTCATCGTCCCACCATCACCTGTTGTTATTCCATTGTATTGTCTCTGGTTTCGAAATTGTCCGGTTGTCTTTGGTGGAAGCGTCATAAAAGTGTCCTTTTGTTTGAAGGAGGTTGGAATTCTGAGGAGCTATTTTTGGTGAGCATCTCCTCTGTCATACAGTATATTGGCTGCATAATATTTAATCTCGCCCTCTCCTCTCTCTCTCTCTCTCCCTCTCTCCATCACTGGCAGGTACACAAACCTGGCTCAGGTCTGAGTCCACGTCCTTGCCTGACACCAGGAAGCTGTCTGATCTGGGGACTCAGTTTCCATGGCAACTGGACGAGAACAGTGCAGTAGAGGGTGGGGGATGGGGGGGGGCATTGGGGGGATGGAGGAGCGAAACACCAAAGCATTTGGTTTATCAGGAACCATTTTGCTCCAGTTGTGATGGCTAGCCTACAGGCAGCTAACCCACCTGACGCGACCTTTCGCAGAGCGCCCCCTCTGTTTTCCCTCAGAGAGTGACAGGGATTCACCCTGATCACCTGCCCGTCCCACGCAGGAGCTGGCACACGCCACCAGCGTAGCCACTGAGACAAAGGTGCTGGAGTCACCCTGTCTCTCACACACACACACATACACACACAACCTGCAGGGGTTTGACCCTCTGCTTGAAGGGTGCATCCATGATTTCAGTTTCGATCTCAAAAAATATGCATTGAGGTTGAACCACCTCTACACACACTCACACATACACGAACACACACACACACACATTTTTGTTCCAGTGTGGCACATATAAATAAAGACTTCCTTTTTCCACAAAGATTTCTCACAATCTCTTAAATGCACAAGCATCTCCCCTCTCATTTGACTCTGAGCTTGGCGAACAAGTGTCACTGAGAAAGAGAAATAGGCTCTGTCCTTCTCAGACTAGATGGGGCTGATACCCACATGCACCCCTACGACAGGGGGTGGGCGAGGAGGACTGCACCTGGATCTGGATTTTAAGTGAAATTCTCTTAATTAAGCATTTTATGTGATGTGGTGTTTATGCAGCCATATGATGACAGCTGAGCAGAAGTAGTAGAACTGGCATACCCAGTTAATAATGTCAGGGAGGTTGGTTATGTATCTCCGCGTCCTCCAGGAGGGGACCTGTCCACTCCTGTCCTCATACACGCACCTCAGAAAGCCTTTGAAGTCCTTCTTCCTCATACTGGTCTTTTGACTCCCCCTAACGGTACTCCAGCTTATTCTATGGGAAAATAAAATCTACAGAAAGCGTGTGGTTGGACAGGCCAAGCACTTTTAAATCACCCGTGTAACGACCACTGACAAGTTTTCTGTCGTTGCTGCTGCTGTACACCAATACAGAGATTATTTAGGAGTTCAGACACCATGTTTCCGATGCTTATATTAGCTGTTGAGTGACAGAAAACCGTACAAAATACACAAACTCTCCACACAAAAACCAAACCTCCCAGACTGAAGTTATGCACCGCTGGCTTACAAAATGGGTTCATCCCGTAAGTGCAAAAATGTCTCATCCTCTTCTCCAGTAACTGAACTTTATGTTGCCTTATTCTCTGGGATTTGCTTCTATGAATGATGGAGAGTGAACTGGAATATGAGGCCTAGATGTTTCCCTTTCCACATGAATCAACAGGGACTGAAGAACGGAGTCAAGGGCCACTCAGAATTAAGCAATTTGCAAGTATGGGATTTAAAGCCAGACCCAAGAGATTAAAATTTACACTTGACCAGAGTCAAAGGAGCAGCCAGTGAAAGACCTTATTTCTGTAACACGAGTGCAGGTGCCCTGTGTGTAGAAACAGCTCTTGGGAAACACTCGCCTTGACGCCTGCAACATTTCTGAAGGAGTTATCGAAGCGTCTCGCTGAGCTCTGGCTCCTCCCAATGTAGGACGGCTCGGGCTGTGAACGGCTTCAAATGTAGTGCCGTTTCCACTGCTAACGTGCTAACTGACGTGCGTGGGGCCGGTGAACTGCCTAGAGCTCAGACTTGAATTCACCCTGAATCTATGGTGAAGAGACCTATGGCATAGACAGCAACAGCTGCCCCCTAGTGGCTGTTCTGAGGCTGAGCTGTGAAGGAAAAGAAGATCCTTCAGATTAAAAGTACCCTGTCCCTCTTAGGGTATCATAACTCCTTTCCCTTGTAATGTGAAGAGGAAGTTCTGTATGAAACCGAGCCGAATCCCACTTGTTCTCTTAATAAAACCATGAAACAGTAAAGAACTGGGTGGTCAGGAAATGTGATATGCATTCTTTTGGAGAAAAGTCCATAAAGAAAATAATTAGGAAAATATTGTTTTTTCTGCAGGGTATTTGTTGGTTTTGGTCCACTGATTTTTTTTTTATCAGACACAAGAAAATGAAATTATATTTGATAAAACAATTATTGGAAATGTCAAAAATCTTGATACATTTAAAACAATTTTATTACTATTGTGTACAATATGAATTTAAATCAATTCTTCATTTAAATGTAACATAGATTCACTAAGGTGCTATTCAGAATGTTCGGAAATTCCAGGTGGCGTAAAGGGGAAATTATTTATTTCATTATTACTCAGATGTCTTAAATATACACTGGACAACTATCACAAGTAGGAAAAATACAAAACCACAGTTCTTTCACATGAAGTGGGGACATTTCTGTACATCAGAAAACAACATGATGAAACCAATAAAGCCGTAGAACCCTGTGTGTGGAGTAATGAGGACAGGAAACACAAGATGCAGGCAGCTTTCCACAGCCTCTAACGTCCTCTGCTTCCTTAGAGAAGGTGAGCAGCTAATGTCTGGTTTCTGCCTTCCTCTCATGAGCCACAGCTAGGACAGGTAGAAGCCCAGCTGATGCGGAATATTCCCAGAACATCGGGAGAATTCAGTTTGAGTTCTGTTTGGTTCTGAGATAACGTCATGATGGGAATGTGTCCCAGACGGGACTAAAAAAAGACATTTTATTGTTCCAAACAATTCCTGTCAAAGTCAAAGAAAAAAATATCCTGGGTTACATAACGTTGGAAGGACATCCAAGAAACTGGGCAAATTAACTTTCATCTAGCAGGTCTGAAATGAAATGGCAGACAGAGAGGAGGACAGGCATGTCATTGTGCTCCATTAGCATTCTGCAGATGGACATGGCGATGTGTGCAAGGACGAGCGAGTGTCTGAGCGTCGCCCCTGTGGACGTTTCACAGCGTAGCGGAGCGATCTGGGGGGTGTTTAAAGGACCCAGGCCTAGGGCTTCTGGGTAGGGAATCTCAAAGTGAGATGATGGGGTTTCCCAGCACAACATTCAGGGGTGAGCAGGAGCATGAGGAATATTGATGACCTGCTGTATATGGGCTCATTAGCATTTAGTGTGTGTGTGTGCGTTCGTGTGTGTGCGTGCATGTGTTTAGATGCATTTGCTGGTCAGTTTAATTGCTTTCCCTTGCAAGAAAAGTGATATGAATATGAATCACAAAATTTAAGGAATATATTCCTGATACAATATGTAAATATTATCAATGCTGTTGAAGTCATTCTGTTTATTATGTTGAAATATAAAGTCCGTCAATTTACTCATGTATGTTTATAGTTTAGAATGTGTAAGGAACTATTGATACTATAAAATATATATTTTTCTGAAAAATCCATGCATGGAAGCAGAAATGATTAATTCATGTGTTTTTTATTTGTGCCAAGGTTTTTTAAGCACATATCAGAAATATATTCCTTTTATTTTATATTTCATATTTAACCATATATTGATAGAAGTCTTGAAGCCTCTTTCGAAGGGGAGAAGACATGTTGTCATGCCCAAACGGAGTTGATATAGTTGCTATAGTAACAGGCCTCTGTCATTGATGTCATTCATCACATGCCCCTTTTCAAAGCACTGGTTCACGGCAAAGGTAGGCTATTCTTTCACAACTGTTGCAGAATCATTGATAAACCAATCATCTTACTAGCTGGGGTCAGGGGTCAAAGGGCACCTCAGTAGTTACAGTCTTTCCAAATGGCCATGTCACCCAGGAACTATAAAGCTAAATACAAGAATTTTAGAAAACATTTTCACTGTCATCTGCCATAGCAATATCATGTCATCATTCACACCTGTCAATCACTGCTCACCGGTACGAGTAATATAAGTCAGTGACTGGTTGATCATGTTTCATAGGCAAAGATATGGTCCAGTACTTGGTCTGAAAGATAGATATCTATTTTAATAGATTGGATTTATAGTTAACACTGATGTGCAGATGGGTTCATTCAGTTGAATGAGAACAATTTCTTTAATTTTATCTTTCTTGCCATATTTATCATTGTTGTTGCTGCTGGAAATGGGTGTTTACAGTTACCAATAAAAAAAAATACAAGTAATGGGAGCTGTCCATAACAGATCGGAAATAAACGTCACATGGAACAGGTTAATTTGGGCCAAACAGTCCTGAAGACACACACAGACCCTCGGCATAACCCATGAAAGGAGACTCATTCAGATGTCCCACCAAAATCTTTCCCTGGATTTCACTTCCTCATCAGACCACCCTAGAGGACTTTAAAATGGTGGAGTGCCAGTTCAAAAGCAGCATGTAGAAAGAGAGAAATTAACACACAAACTAAACACACATAACATTTACAAAGCATTTCCAGTGCCCATGATCTTATGAGGAGTTGTATATGTGCAAGCAGAACCCGCATAACCACGCCTACGTTGACGATCAACTTTCTTCCATGTTTCATTCTTGTACGTCACGCATTCAACCTACTTCTCTCTTCTCCTTCTTTCCCTCTCTTTTGTTCCTTCTTTCTCCTCTCATGTCCAGGAAAAAAACCCAGTGGTTCACAGTGCAGACAGGGCTGCCTCTGTTTACACACACAGTGTAGTGACTCACTCTGTGTTTGAGTCACTTTGGGACCAGGAGTGTCATTTGGCATAGGATGTGTTAGGTCACTTCCTGTCAGCAACCTGCAGCTTCTAATAAGGGACCAATAAATGTAAAACGATTCAGCTAAAAATGAGAGACACATTAAAGTGAACCCCACACATGGAAGGGTGCCAAAATCAATATCAAAGATGATTCCCCACATAATTACATTTTACAGTAAATTCTAAATCTGATCAGATATAGTGTGATTACATAAGGAATGGTAGGTTGACATAAAAAACCTGGGTGTTTGTCTCCTGTTTAAAATGTGGACTTTACAATATTCACCTATTGTAGAGCCGGTGATGATCACATGGTCAAGTCTGTGTTTCGTGGAGAGCAGGTGGACAAACTTGCGGTCCAGTCTGATCACAGTTCTGCAGCAGGTATGCGCACGATACACACAAATAACATTCACACACGCACGGTAGAATCCGTGCCAGCACAAATGTTGGCATACACATAGTTTTAGGTTCATCTTTGCAAAGTGCTGTCTGTGCTTGTAGATTTTGCCTCTTGGTCGAGACACCAGTGGGTTCATTCAAAGTCCAGTTTGACCTCTGATTCAAATGCTTTAAATAAAAAACAAAGTTTTGTGTTGAGTGTGGTGATTAGTGTACATCAGTGTTGGTTTGAACGTACAGTAAGGCATCTTGGGATATGCAGCGTATGACCTCTAACCTTCTGTCCCATTAAAATGAGCTCATCAAACAACGCCGTGTGCATCAGATGTCAGAATGCAAACTTTCAGCTCAGAGCGCGTGTGTGTGTATGTACATGTGTTTGGTGGATGAAAGTGTATGTGCAGGTGTGTGTGTGAATGTGAGTGTGTGTGTGTGTGTGTGCATCTTGCCCACGCAGCTTAAAAAGGAGCAGACTAAGGGTGGCGAGCTCATGTCTTCAGAGGATGCAGCAGTGTTTCTCTATGTCCTGCAGGGAGCGCCACTTCAGCCCAGGGGACATGGGTGGGCAAGAAGCATCCAGAGCACAACCCCGCCTCCTTTTCTACAGCTGAGTAACAGCTGTGACACGACCCTTCCCAGTGATCAACAGGCCTTGAGTGACCCACAATCCTTTGCTGCTGGCCCACTGGTCGTATTCAGCTTAGCTACAGGGACTCTGTCAGCCTCTGGGAGCCCCATGCTTGGGGTTTGGCTCTTACCATATGAAGGGCAAGTTTTGCACAGTCCCACCGTGCAAAACAATGGAGGCCAGCTGGAATTTCGGGGGCAGGTTGAGCCTCACAGATTCGCCTCAGCGCACAGTTCCACAAACAAAAGATGTAAAAGGCCAACTTTGGTTACACTGAAATCAAAAGATGAAGAATAAGAAAAAATAATATTTTAAGAAGCTGAGAGTTTTTTTTTTATTTAAGGCATCACAGATGCTAGGAAAAAAACAGAAAATCGACGGACTGTAATAAAAACATTCTCCGGTTACGCTGCTGTGCAGGACATTTCGTTCCTCTCTCGTATTTCGGTGTTGCCTTTTTCCATCACAGCCTGATTTTAGCTTCAAGAACAGAGGAGGAAATCAGTATTTAAAGCAAATAAAAAATAAGTCACAATCCCTTTGCAATGTATTTTGGGTGGGGTTGGGGTTGGGGGCTTTGGAGTGGTGGACGGAAAGAATAGAAAACATTCTTTGTCAAGGAGCGGTGTGGTTGTTTCAGTCAGAGACAGGCTGCACTGTGAGATCCGGCCTGCAGGGGGCGGTAGTGCGCTGCAGGGAGTGTACAGTCTGCTCTTGCAGTCTGCTGGCTTCTCTACTGCCTGCCGCTGAAGCTAGAGTCATTGCTGCTGCAGATCTCTTCATAGGTGGGAGGTGGTTCTGGAAGAGAGAGAATCGCTTTGAAAACAATAGCAGGGCCGCACACACACACACACATGAACGCATCCACACAACACACACATCAATGCACACACACAACACACATGAACGCATACACACAACACACACATGAACACATACACACAACACACTCAATGCATACACACAACACACACATCAACACATACACACAACACACTCATGGCATATGCCAATGCATACACACGCAGATACACTTTCAAACATGAAAATACACATTCTACCCCTCTCTCCACACATACCAACAGACACACACACACACACAAAATGCCCTATCTCTCATACACACATACAGCAACACATAACACTGATTTGATGTTCAGGCTCAAAGCACCTTCCTCAGCAGAACCTGTACCAGAAACCATCCGAATGGCTGAAACCCTCAAGATGGAAAAGCGATGAACCATTCAGTGAACAAAACAACTGACTGTTTTCAGTCACCACACCAGGAGATGACTGCACCACTTTCTGCTTTGGCTTGAACCAATCAGAAATGTTCTCCTCTCCATAGCCTAGTTGGTCAGTGGCCCAAATCTCTTAGCCACTGATATTGTGAGGTAGCTCCCCCTAGTGGTTGAGCTTACCATGCGGGTAGGCCCAGGTGCTGTACTCGGGAGGGAGGATGAGCGGACAGGAAGTGGGGACGGGTGTGGCGCTCCCGTCAGAGAAGAAGGGGATGGTGGCGCCGGTGGAGAGGCAGAAGAGCGGGCCGGCGGGGTCCTGGGCGTCGGCCCGGCGCGGGGTCTGGGGGAAGGCGAGGCCTGGGGCGTAGCTGAAGGCGCTGGGGGAGACGCAGCCTGGCTGAGCTGTGTGCTGGTCCTGCTGGGAGTGGCTCTTGGTGGGGATGGCCTCGCTGACCAGCCCCCCCGCCCCCATCAGCTCCGCCTCCAGGTCCTCCTCCTCCTCGGCCGGGGGGGCGCTGGGCGTCACCCCGCTGGGGCTGGGGGTGGGGGCGGAGCGGGGCGGGATGGTGCGGGGGGCCGCGGTCGGGGGCGTGGGGGCGGGGCGGGAGGGAGTCAAGTTAACGGCGATGTTGCCAATGTAGATGGGAAGGGTCACAACAGCCTCTGGAGACTTCAGGGACACCTGAAAACACAATGGTCAAAAACACATTATAGAGCATGTACAAACAGCTACCATACAATTACAAATCCTGACCATCAAAGAGTTTCAGCTGAAAATAAGTACAAAGGAGAATTTGGGGGAGAGAGAGAAGGAAGAGATAAAGACAGAGAGCAGGAGATAGAGAGACAGAGAAAATGGAGGAGGAGAGCATGAAGGAGAGAAGGACGATGGAAGGAAAGTGCAAGAGAATGAGAAGACGAAGAAAGAGTGCGGGAGAGAGAAAGAGGAAGACAGAGAGCAAGAGAGGGAAGAAGAACAAGACAGAATGTGAAGGGGGAAAGGGAAAGAGAGATGAGTAGAAAAAGAGAAGGGAGAGCAGAAATTATGAAAGATTAAGGTAGGAAGGGAGTGAGAAACAAAGGGAAGGACTGTGGAATATGGAAAATAAAGGAGGAACAGAGAATGAAAGGGAGGAGGACAGAGAGAAGAAGAGGACACAGAGAAAAAGAGAGATAGAGACAAAGAAAGCACAGTGAAAACTACCACAGAGAGATTTGGTACACACATCATTCTCTTGATGGATCACAGAGTGACTTTGTGACTGTGACATCATGGCTTCCATTAATGACAATGACATCATCGCTCGAAATTCACAGACTTCACTCGTCTGACATTGGATGGTTTAACTGTGGTTTCCCAGAGAATGAGAAGATCCATCCATAAAATGAATCATTAAAGTAGGTCATAATTTCATATAAAGGCAGTGAAAATAAAGCAGCTATACAACAGTTGTGGTACCATCTTACTGGTAGGAAACAGTTAGAAGCTCAATAAACCTCTGAGTGCTTTGTAAACAACTAACAGAACCACGCCAAAAATAATTTATGGACACTGCCTTCTGGATACTCACCACCAATCACCATTGACATTGTTCTGCTACCTGTTACTAATGGGCTCTGCGATTGGTGCAGTCTATCTGTGTTGTCTATATGCAAGGTGACCACACAACTGCCATATCCCTGTACAGAAGATTCCCAAGGAAAACTCAATTTCCCAGCAGCCCAGATGAAAACGGACCTGGATGAAGTAGTCGATCTCGATGAGGCTACAGCCGGTGAGGGCGGACTGGGGGAGGGGCGGCACGATTATCTGCTCCTTCCATTCAGCGTGCTTCCCGGCCTTGACCCCCGCCCCCTCTACCTCCGCGATAGTCCGCAGGTCATAGATCGCCCGTTTGGTCTTATACGTCACTTTCTGGACCACGCCCATATGCAGAGACAAAAGCAAGGCAGCTCAAAACACATGAACACACAGACACTCATGCAAGACGCTAATTAACAATTGCCCATTATAACGCATTTTCCTTCTGTTTCATCTACTTTTTTTCTTTTCAAATGGCATGTCTAAAAAATTGCATTTGAGGAATTACAGTGTTCAGTCAGGGATACAAGCTTAAATCCTGGAGATGACATTTTCCCAATAATTACAAGGTAACATGAATGGGAAAATAACACTTAATAAGGAATAGGTACATGCTTTTAAAGGTAAAACAATGGCTTCGGTCTCACCAGGAGAATACCTGGATTTAGCCCCTCACATCTTCAGAGTATCAAAGCTGTCATTACATGGTGCCACTCACAATGAAAAAGCCAACTCCTCTCTGTGAGATCACTGGAATCATAGTGACTTTATATTCATAATAATCTATACAATTATATAATTTCTTACACCACCACTGAATGATAAGTACAGAACAGACAATGGGCAATTATGCCTCCCGTAAATTATTCAGCAACAGAACGCAAAGTTATACATCTGAAAAGACTGCACGCTTTCTGAGGTAATTAGCTGTTTACGGTCAGTAATATCTCACCAAAGACGCCCATATGGTGGGGCTTACTTCCAGTCTGGCTCAGTTTTGTTCCCCAGGCAGTACCACATAATGATTTACCCAGTTCTATCCAGAATTTGAAGCACCATAAAAGGAAGATTCTCTTTTTGTTTTACCGCGCTGTGATATTGATTAGCGCTAAGAGCATTGTGCGGAGTGCTCGTGAGCTGAATGTATTATTGCACTCAGCTCGAGTAACGGCCGGCTTCAGTGATGGAAGAACGAGGTTCAGTGACACCCTAAATGGGTGGGGCTACCCAGTGCAGCCAGAGACTCACTGATCTGAGTCAGTGTGTTTTGTTGTGGAGAGCAAAACAAATTGACTGGCTCAAATGTTTTGGTCATTTGTAGCTCCACCCATTTTTGGTGTCATGACTCCTAATGGCAAAGATTGATCTGTAGAACACACTGCAATATACTGAAAATATGCAGAATTTTAATTATTTAAATATATATATGTAATCAATTGAAAAACATATATATTGCATTCCTCATATTTTTTAAAACATTTTTAAAGCACATTCTTGGGACAACAAGAGATCAAACAAGAACAATAGTATAATGTTGTATAATGATTTGGGTAACACATGAATTTGGAGGTTGTGGGTTTGATTCCTCATAAGGACACTGCTGTCTTACCCATGAGGAAGACACTCCACAAGTATAACTGCAGCTTTATAAATGTGTCTGCTGTATGTTAGTATTTGAGTCCGGCACCCCTTCTTCTGCTTCTGTTCTTTCTCTCACAAAATTATGTATTCCTGGGCTGTCACTGAGTATATTGATTTTCTTGCTGCATAAATTATGTACTTTCCTTGACAGGTCTATCAACAGCTTTTTCCAGCTTAATGTTATGCATACACACTTCACTCCTCTAGAGTATTACTGGACTGACCCTGACCAACGCGGCCTAAATTTCTCAGGACAAGATGCTCAGTCAAATGCTTGTAATATAGTGTAAAGTGTGGTGGTCCTGATTTATTTCTGAAAGTGAATAAACATGTAGGTAAGTTCAGGTGTGCTGCCCCCTCCTCCAACACGTAGGTAAGTTCAGGTGTGCTGCCCCCTCCTCCAACACGTAGGTAAGTTCAGGTGCGTCGCCCCCTCCCCTAACATGTAGGTAAGTTCCCCCACCTGTATGAGGCTGGCCAGCACGTAGCCCGTGTCCTTGCCGGACTTGTTGTGGATCTCGGTGCTGAGTTTGATGACCTGCCCGGGAGTGTACCCCCGCAGGTCGCTGCGGGCCTTCAGCATAAGTGTCCCCGTTTTCACCAGAAGGTAGGTGAATTTCCGCGTCATCACTGCCGAGCTCGGTTGCTGTTGGGGGGTGTGTGTGTGGGGGGGGGGGGGGGGGGGGGGATGAGCAGATGACACAAAGAGATAAAAAAACAATGGTTAATGAAAAAACAGACTGTTGGTGGGTGGGAGAGAGAGAGTGCGAGCATGTGAGAGAGAAGGAGTGAGTAAGACAGTGAGAGAAAAACAGTGCTTTTGGTTTATGCTATGGCTTTTCTCATGCTCACAACACAAACACACTGGACTGCAGAGGGACCTGCAACATAACACCCCAAATCTGCTTCAAGGGCACCGCTGCAAGGAAATGGTCCCCTTTTTTAGAAAACGTACAGACAACCTCACACCAGCACTGAAGGAGCCAGCACAGTGGTCCTGTTACAGAAGACAGGCAGTCAGGCCAATGTAAAACGCTTTCAGCAAGCCAGTCTGCAGCTATTGCGCATACATATAAAGACATTTCAGATCAAACAAAAGACTGGACTAATTTAATGACCAGAAGCAGACTTAAATAATTATTAAAATAATAAAAGCCTTGACTGATAATGATTATTAGGCAGTTAGACTTTAAGTTCTGAACCAGAACAAAAGCCCACCCCCACACTGGCAATTCTCAGATGTGATTGGACAATGCTGCAGTGGGGTGATTGAAGGGGGTGTGGCCTTGGCAGGTCCCGCCCCCAACTCTCACCTCGATGTCGGGTACTTCATTGAGGTTGAGGAGGTTGAGCAGGTAGAATGGCTTCTGGGCCTTGTAGTCCTTGGAGAAGCGTGATGTGTCTATGACCGCTCGGATTCTGTAGGAGATCTTCCCGAAGGGCCCTTCGAAGGAGGTCGGGGCCGAAGCTGAGCGGGCGAGAGCAGAGGGAGGAGAGACGGGTCAGCCCTTCTCAGAGACAGAAAAGGAAGCTCAACGCTGCACCCATCAACGGATTCCTAAGGTGCACAGGCTCAGGGGCCTGAACTAGCACAACACAAAGACAACTCCCACACCGTCACTATTGAGGCAGAAATCATAGACACGCTAGCTGAGATGCTGAAAAATAAAACAGTGTTCAGGGTGCAAAGTAGCAGCAACTTTTTGTTCTGCACTCTGCTCCCTCAGCACTTTCCTGATTGCAATGAAAGTAGGAGTGCTGCATAGGTTTTTCTCTTTATTGTATCAATCCTTCACAAGGTCTTTCGTCTTCTTGTCTTCTTTTTTTTTCAAAGTAGTCCCTTTCCCATATCCAGGTAATAACTGTTACAGTGCATGGATCGATACACAAACATTTATTTTAAAACAATTCTGCATGCTACTTACTTACATTTATCACATCGCTTAATACGTTCGGCAAACCTGAAATTCAGCCATTTTCCAGCTCTCAAAAACGTTTCTGAACACATTTCAAGAGGGAAATGGCTTTGCTCATTAACCTGACTTTAGACAGCAAAATGGATGAATAAACATGAATGAACAAATATTTTAGCATTCCAGCTATTATCAGTGACTCAAACAACAGCATTAAAAATGAGCAATGTAACCCCCGTCGCGAAAATGCATCGGCCTACAACGTGAGAAACATTCGGTCATTAGTGCTCACAAGATGTCAGAAAATGCATTAACAGAGTGTTCTCAGGTTTTATTTGCGGACCGGAGCAATTACTGTCCTACATGAGCATTAACAAAGAAATGCTCCCACGTAGAGTGATGTATTTCTGCATGTTCCTATCGTACTGTTTACCTCTACTGACAGAGCACAACAAGGCTTCTCTACACATCAGACAATTTTTAATAATTTTTCATAATTGCACATGACAGAATAAGAAAATTCAGATGGGGGAAAAGCAACAACTCCAGCCGCAGATAATTCATAAATATAATGTTAACCATTATGACACAGATAAAAACTTCCATGTTACTCAGATTTTTAAAGAAGTTAAAGGCAAAGCCTTTAGCCTCGTTTTAGCTTTTCGCTGACTCATTTTCGATATCCATAGATATGGGAAAAAACGCTGACTGTTGTGTGTCCGGCTGACTCCAAGGCCAACATAAGACTAGACTACTGACTGACTAGTCAGCACAACTCCTAATAGTGATAAACATCGTTTACTGTACATAACATCCTTATGTGTTATCAATAATAGGGGCCAATATATCATATGATATCACTGTAGGTGCCAGGGTGTTTCTGGAGAGATAACTGTGAGGTCACCAGCAGGAAGAGTGGCATTCTAGGACTAATCGGCCTCTGTTTTAGCCTTCGCTACATCCAGTTGCCTTTGGAGAGGTTTCGTTTTTTTCGGTTCGTTCAGTGAGTGGACGAGAGCGAGGCAGAGCAGGGGGGCAGCGAGAGGATTGATCGGTCAGGGCTGGGCACTCGGGCGTCCGGCAAATGTAACGGACATCACCTTCTTCTTATCTCAGTCTCTGATCTCGGTCTCTTATCCCTGTAATCTCAGTCTCACTTTTTCTGTTCAATCCAATTGTGCTGCTTCGGCAGGATGACTGTGCCAAACGCTGTTTGCCAAACCACAAAACATACTAAATATATATAATAATATGAATGACAACAATCGGATTGATACACATATGTCAGTACAGTAAAACCATAACAATCCTGATATGTGTTTTTTCAAGTAACCTAATGCTATTTAAGAAAAACAAATTGGTCTTCCACGGAAGAATCTGCACTGCACCAGCACAATGAAGCAGAACCGGCGATACGCAGGGGAACAGAGGAGAGGGTAAGGAAAGGGAGAGACAGAGGGACAGAGAAACAGGACACAGAGAGAGAGGTGGAAAGACAGAGGACAGGGACGGAGAGAGGGAGAGAGGAGAAATGATACAAAGGCATTGTGTAGTGTGAGGGAAAATCATGAAGAGAGGAGATGGAGAGAGAGAAGAAGGATAGAAAGACTGAGAGGGGAAGGGGGAAAGATGAGAGGAAAGAGGGGGATGGGGAAAGAGTGAAGAGGGAGAAAGGAGAAGAGGAGAGGCAGGGATGGAGAAAAAGGAAGATTGAGAAGATTAGGAGGAACTGAGCAAAGAAAGAAAAGAATGGAGAGAGGCAGGAGGTGTCTGACAGAGGAGAAAGATGGAGGGATAGAGGGACAGATACAGGGAGGGAAAACAAGAAGAGAGGGAGTGAGTTAAAAGAGAGAGCGAAGATGAGAGAGAAGGATAGAGATGAGAGTGCAAAGGTAGGGAGAGGGTGGGGGGGTCAGGGAGGAGAGAGACAAAGCAGAAGAAGGAGGGGTGTTAAGGATGGGCACTGTAGATAAAGGAGATGGCAGAGAGAAAGAAATGAGAAAGGACGGGTGGAAGAAAGGAAGAAAAAAGACGTGGGGAGAAATAAATGGAGAGATTCGGCAGAGGAGGATGGGATCCGCCATTGTCCTCACTCAGTGATGGGGGGGGGTGGCTCTGAAACACCCCAGCTGGAAGACGCCTGCCGTTGCCACAGCAACATCAATAACGTTCATAACTTTGATGGCGGAATTAGCATTCGTTCCGAATTCTGCAGGCCTCCGCTGCTCCTGCACCAGCCCCACATTGTCGATGCAGCTTATTAATAACTATATATGAGGTTATTAATAAAGCAAAACACAATCTGATCCCTGCCGCGGATGCAGAGCACGTCCAGTCAAATCCGGCGAACAGTGGAGCGGTTTTATATATGACTAATCCCGCCACACGACACCTGATTAAAAACCAAAAACAGAAAGGAAAAAAAATCAAAGCAAAAGGCCGGCCCTCCTGCGGAGGCTTCATGAGTGAGGTCACCTCATGGAAAAAAAGACGAAAGCAAAAAAACAAATAAATAAATGAACTAGCCACAGAGAGGCTGGAAAAGAAACGAGGGGTTTGGGCTGATTAAATGTGTTTATTCAGTCGGTTGGCTTAGCGCTGCAGCTAGGGTTATAGCGGGTTTTGCTGTCGTGGAGACCGCGGCGCCAGCCTGGCCAATCACGACGCAGATGCCCCTCGGCGACAGCAGCCTCTGGCCTTGGTGACGACAGAACGCCATGGTGGAGGTGGGCACGTCACCGTGGGAACGCTGGGTTCTGGTGTCACTGCCTTTTTGTTTTGAGGGGTGAGGGGGGGAGGGACTGTGACTCATACTCAGCAGACCTTATCGTTTTAAAGTCACAATTGCCAACAGTCACCTTGACAGTGGCTGGCACCAGTGAGCTCGCCTGTCTGTCATGAGCAGTCACTGTTGACCCTGTCCTGTCCTGACTGTAGGGGGCGCCACACCCAGATCCACAGCCTCACTGTCTTCTCTCTGGCAGCCAGTTAGCGGATACCAATGGAGGGTTAGCCCAGGGTCACACAGGTTGGAACAAGAAGCCCTGTCCCTGCGACAGTAATGAAATGCCAAAAATAGACCCCCCCATCCCCCCCATCCCACGCAAGGGCAAGGACTGCCACAGACCAGTGTGTGTATTTCTGCTGTTCAACTTGTGTGTTATAAGTGATAACCCATGGTTAGTAATTCAGTCACAGACACTTCATGTTCACCAAGTAGAGCGCCGTTCAGTGCCTTGGGACAAAAACCCCTTTGAATTCAAGTCAGGGATTTAGTAAATGTAAATATTTCATAATTTCATACAGCAGCTCTCGTTCCACTTCCCAGTGTGTGGATATGCAGGAGCTGGGGTGACGAGACCTGTAGGTTGCAGGATTGAATCCCAGACAGGTGGGGCACAGCGGGAGACTGAGTCTGAGTTTGTTCAGTAAATACCCAGCTGCCCAAGCATGTAAAACAGAAGCTGCGCAGGTCCCAGAGGACACAGACATCTGCTGCGCAGGCAAATGATCACGGGGGGAGCTGGGGAAAGATGCAGGCAGCTCCAAAGGACAGTCTGTAAGGTGTGCCGTGGGCGGCTGTTTGGATATCTCACCTGGGATCAGAAACTGGAAGGGGAAGCTGTGTTCTCCTTGTGCCAGCGTTCCTAAGAAACAGACGGACAGACAGACAGAAAGGGGCGGTCAGTCAGACAGACAGATACATGGCAGACAGACTCACCACATAAGTAAGTTAGTTTGACATGTGACCGTTGGCACTACGTCAGTAGTAAACACCCACCTGACTCTATGGCTGTAGTTTTTAAGCCAAACATTTTGGATAAAAACTACATTTCTCACATCTTGTGTGAAACTGTTTCCTTTTCCTCACTCTCTCTCTTCCTCCCACCACCATATCTTGAGTTTGTCCACAAATGAGGCTCAGGTAGCCTGCCCTCCAGCTCACCTTAACTCAGGTACAACTCCACCTATGGCCCAGGTGAGTCAGTGGAGACCAGGCTGACTGGCCTTCCGCCAGTGTTCACACACCCCGATAAGAGTTTCAGTCAAGGGACAGGTGTATGCTGTCCAGCTCGTTATCTCACCGAAAGGTGAGACTCTGTTTCCTCATTCACACACACACACACACACACTCACTCACACCACAAACAGTCACACACACACATGCATGCACACACGCATATACGCACATACACACATACGTACACACGTACTCACACTCATACACATAAATATATGCCCAAAAACCCACTAACACACACACACACACACACACACACACGGTTGGTGTAATGTGGTATACTGTAGTCTGGAGGAACTATGGAAAATATAATGAAACAAAACAGAGTGAGACTGATGAGGGAACGTAAGTGTTTTAGAGGCTTTCCACTCCAGGGCAGGCGATGAACGCAGCAGATAGCCCTAGCCGAGCAGAACCATACCCGGGCAGGAAGTCTAGCGCCCTGGCTCCCTCAGCTCCGTTAATGAGTAACCTAAAGACTGGACCCTGTGTCTGGGACCCAAAACAGGTGCAGCTCTGCCATACCCGGCCTCTGCATGTCACAGGAATTTGATGAATTTTTCATGAATCCAAACTGATTCTTGTCTACAGTTACCGGCAGCGGCTGCCCAAGTGCACACACACATGCAGAAGCACAGCGCAGTGCAATTGGGTTAATGTGTTTAAAAACAATGTTATCTTATCTGGGGATCGGTGGCCCAGGTAAGAGCAGAGATTAAAGGTGAAACAGGTGACATTTCCAGCTCCACTCCGGTTCCATGACTCTCGTCATGGCAGAACAGAAACCGATTATCTGCCAAGGTCAACACAGACCCACGCCCATAACAATAACTCCATCGCATTGATGTTTGAGCATTTAAGGCAGGCTCTCTTATCCAGAGCGATTCCACAGATTTGCTCTCTGTTTACTCTCAGTCTACTTATACAGCTGGATATTCGCCAGGCCAATTACAGTGATAGCAGAGCTAGACTTCACTAACTCCCATAATGGTGGAGCTACAATGACATACCATTAGTGAGTTCACAAAGTGAGTGAGTTTTAAACCCAGCCCTGGAACTGATAGCATATGGTAGCTCTGCCCATTTATTGTGTCATATAGCCTCATTTTTACATCACTGAAATCCAGGTTAATTCAGGTATCACTTAAGGATACAATGGCAGTGCCCCAGCCTGAAAACTGAACCTGCAACCTCTGACTTATGAGCCCAGTTTTCTTAAGCTGTAAACCACATTGCTACCTAAAAGTTAACAAACACTTGTGGTTGTCCTCTATTAACAAGATGGTAATACGTTGAAGTTGATATGCTCCATTTTGATCATGCAACATTAGTTTGGTACCACTGAAACAAAGCCATCTGGCCTCTGATTTCCCATTGCTTTGTGTTTCTGATACAGGACAGAACACAATCACTGCTAGGCCCTGACTTGTAACTGTCAGAATCTAATCTCCGCATGAACAGGACGTGCATGTTGTGGAAGCGTGGAGCTCATTTGCCTATGTTTGGAAACTTTGGACATCATGTGGGGAAAAAACTCCTTTCACTGTCAGAATCCTTCACCCCAAGAGGGTTTGAGACCTGTGATCTTTCTTCTTTTTGAGTTCTTGGGAGACGCTGAAACTAGAAAACGGATTCCACTTGCTGCAGGAACACTGTATTCTCTTTTTTTTCTCTTCCCTTTTTGCTGGGGTGGAAAACTACTTCAAAGCCAGACGGTATTTCTGAGAAATGTTTCAAAGGAGTTTAGGAAAAGCAGCCTGTGAATTTGAAGTATTACTTTCTGCAGGATGAGTTAACACAGAACGTCGCTGCCAGAGAAGTGAGGAAGAGGAAGATCAACACAGTAGCAGAAGCTCTTTGAAGCGCTCCTGTTAGCTTCCTATAACTCTAACCGACAAACTGAATTATTCTCAGATGCAATACAAAAAAATCAACAAAGGCAATGTATATCACGTTTGATCACAGCCCCAAAACAATCTTTCGCAGCATTAACTCTCTGTGTGGAAAAGTAAAGCTGAACATTAATGTTCTGCCATCTCTCATGTACTGACAAAGACCTTCTGCAATGAATAAAGTTCTGACATTCATCTCCCATGTGTGGAGGAATCCAGAATGAGTTTGACAGCATGAGGTCGGGGGAATAGCACACAGGTAGGGGAAATGCTGTCTCACAGCTTTGTGACAGTACCTTCACCGCTGTCACACCTATCTATCCTCACCCTCAATTCAAGGGAAGCTTTCCACTCAACTCCACCCCAACAGAGACAGACAATACTGCAATATATTTTAAATATGTTTTATAGCATTATACATATATTTATTTCATAAATATACTAATAATGTACTATTACTGTATGACTATATACTACTATATATTATAGTACTGCATATATACTGTAGTAGCATGTTCTGTGGTCCATTGCTTAATGTTATTTTACTTAGTTACTTACTTTACCTATTTATTTAGTTCTTTTTTAAATTTATATCTTCTTTATATTTTATATCTTATTTTGTTGTACTTCAGATTTTTTTGATTGCTTCAGATTTTTTATTACTTCAGATGTTTATAATTATTACTTCAGATTTGTATAACTATGATTTCCATTTTGTTTTTATTATTGTCTTTTTTAGAGTTTTTTATTACTGCTAATGATGTTTACATTGTTATCCAGTATATGACAATAAACTTGAAACTTTAAACTTGGTTATAGATGTCCTATTCGTGCAGTCTCTCAGAGGTTCCCCGAGTCACTGAATGTGAATCTGCGCAAATATTTTTTGATAAAATATTGACAGTAGGTGACTGGCCAGCGTCATTCCCAGCTCCTGCGGTCTGTCAGTGTTCGGTGATGTGCCGGTCCAGGGCCCTCCAGGTGCCTGTGTCTCTGAAAGACAGCCAGCTCTGTGCTTCCATGCCCCAGGATAAAAGCAGAGATGAAGTGTATTAGATCCAGCAGAAAAGCAGTGGGGTCCACGTCTGTCATCTCCACTGTCAATCAGCCCTTTGTCTCTCTGAGAAGCAAAGCATTGTGGGAATGTGAGTCTCATTCTGTGACTGATGACTCCAGTATGCCATTGATGGATAAGCACCATTTAACTGGTGAGCGACATCCAGCTAAGAGCATTTCCTGTTACCTTAGAGTGCTTCCTGTTTGGTGACTCTTCCTGACTTTGTGTGGAAAAATATTGTATTTTTTTATTAATTGTATAAAATAAAAAGAACACTACATCAGCCACTTCTGCTCCAACTACTCCGTAAGCAAAAACAAAAATCACAAATTCATCACATCACATAGGCCCGTGCTGAGATAATTGATTGAATACAGGTTGTTTAGTCCAGAACTGATGTGTCTTTGGCAATAAAGACAGCACTATGCAGTAATAACCTTGTTGTGAAAGCGGCTTTCAGTTAATTAAACTGCTGGAAAAAAATACAGAGGACACCGAGTGCAGTGAAGGAAATAATTGAACGGCAATACCAAAAGTAAGGTTACACCAAAGGCCTTGAGTTTGTTTGAAAGAGCGCTCTGCACAGTTAATCGTGGGCACTGAGCACACATTCACAGTCATATATGACAGTCACTAAGCAGGCAGCTCTCCGTTTCATTAGCCAGAACAGCGGGCGGAGCACCTAACCAGAGCCTCCCACTGAGAAAATGTGAGCAAAGCCCGCTCACAAGTTAAAATAGTCCACGCCAGCGGTGTCAGTTTATCTCAGGTAACACAGACAGGCCTTCAGATCACCTGCAAAGCGATTGGTTCTTCTCTCGCTCCCCGTAACTCACTCCTCTCTCTCCCTCCATCCCTCTCTTTCTCTCCCCCTCCCTCTCTCCTTCTCTCCCTTCCTCCCCCTCCTTCTCTCTCTCTCCCCCCCTCCTCTCCCTCTCTTTCTCTCCCCTCCCTCCCCCCCCCTCCCCCTCCCTCCCTACCCCTCTCTCTCCCTCTCACCCTCCCCCTCCCTCTCTCTCCCTCCCTCCCCCTCTCTGTCTCCCTCTCTTCCTCTCCCCCTCTCTCTCTCTCCCTCTCTCCCCCTCTCTCTCTCCCCCCCCCTCCCTCCTCCTCCCCTCTTTCTCTCCCCCCCCCCCCCCCTCCCTCTCTCCCTCCCTCCCCCCCTCCCTCTCTCCCCCCCTCTCTCCCTCTCTCCCCCCCTCCCCCTCTCCCCCTCTCTCCCTCTCTCCCCTCTCCCTCTCTCTCTCTCTCTCTCCCCCTCTCTCCCTCCTTCTCTCTCTCTCTCTCTCTCCCCATCTCTCCCCCTCTCCCTCTCTCCCTCTCTCTCCCCCTCTCCTGCCCTTATTTCCTCTCAGCCAGGCCAGTAAAACCTGTTCTGGGTGGCACAGCGCTTTGCCGAAGCTGAGGGCCACAGCAGACAGCACAACAGAAATCTTTCCCATGTCAGCCAGCGGACTCTGGCATCTCCTGTGACTATGTCCTGATGGAATGGGGTGTGGGGGGCGGGATTTGTGTACGTCAATCACACCCACGGGCCAATCGCGCTGCTGAATGACCGCTTGCTCGCTCGCTCGCTCGCGTGTGATAAAAAGGAAAGAAAGTGCTGGAATCAGCTCTCAGGTCCCGTCTGTGCTGGTGCTGACAGTGAAGTGAGAGGTTTCGCGCATTTGAGTGTGAGCAGAAACACCCCTGAAAAATCACTGTATTTTTATTTTCTGTGATTACTTTTAGGCCATGGTGAAAGTGTGGGTGACAGGATTTAAAAAAAAATAAAAACAAAAAAGGCTCTGTTCTGATAGTCAAAACCTGTGGTGTAATGATAAAAAAAACTATTTAATGTGCAAACCCAGATTCTATGTGTGGTATCTATGTAAATTTTCTTCTGTAGAAGTTTGTAATGTAACCACTATAAACGCGTAACTGTTGCATTGCACATGTAATAAGCAGCAGTTACTCAAGCTAACACAGTTAAGTGTAGTAATATTATTTTTTGCAATGGCTGGTGCGAATGAGTGCGTTACCAGTAACTTAAGGTAGCTCTACTCCTTTTTTTGTGTCAGGAAACTGTGCTCTGTCATCACAGATGTGAGGTTTGCGAGGTACCATGGCAACCCCGATGAAACGGCTTGAAAGGATTAAAGGGCTGCTGTTAATCGTATTTACAGTTTGAGTTTCCCTTCGTGAGGGGAGTCTGTTCACGCCGCGGAAGCAGAGCTGAATAGTTGATGTAGTTTCTTAAAATACAGAATCAGCAGGGAGCGGCAAGCCTTCACATCTGCTGTGCTTCAGCGAGGACAGCGCAATCAGAGCGGAGCGCTGGGGGGAGAGAGGGAACAGCAGGGAACACTCTCAGAGTGTGACTGAGCACTGGGGAACACTCTCTCAGACTGTGACTGGGGAACACTCTCTCAGACTGTGACTGGGGCTGGGGAACACTCTCTCAGACTGTGACTGGGGGCTGGGGGTCACTCTCTCAGACTGTGACTGGGGGCTGGGGAACACTCTCTCAGACTGTGACTGGGGGCTGGGGAACACTCTCTCAGACTGTGACTGGGGGCTGGGGAACACTCTCTCAGACTGTGACTGGGGCTGGGGAACACTTTCTCAGACTGTGACTGAGCGCTGGGGAACACTCTCTCAGACTGTGACTGGGGCTGGGGAACATTCTCTCAGACTGTGACTGGGGGCTGGGGGTCACTCTCTCAGACTGTGACTGGGGGCTGGGGAACACTCTCTCAGACTGTGACTGGGGGCTGGGGAACACTCTCTCAGACTGTGACTGGGGGCTGGGGGTCACTCTCTCAGACTGTGACTGGGGGCTGGGGAACACTCTCTCAGACTGTGACTGGGGGCTGGGGAACACTCTCTCAGACTGTCACTGGAGCTGGGGAACACTTTCTCAGACTGTGACTGAGCGCTGGGGAACACTCTCTCAGACTGTGACTGGGGCTGGGGAACATTCTCTCAGACTGTCACTGGGGGCTGGGGGTCACTCTCTCAGACTGTGACTGGGGGCTGGGGAACACTCTCTCAGACTGTGACTGGGGGCTGGGGAACACTCTCTCAGACTGTGACTGGGGGCTGGGGAACACTCCCTCAGACTGTGACTGGGGGCTGGGGGTCACTCTCTCAGACTGTGACTGGGGGCTGGGGAACACTCTCTCAGACTGTGACTGGGGCTGGGGAACACTTTCTCAGACTGTGACTGAGTGCTGGGGAACACTCTCTCAGACTGTGACTGGGGCTGGGGAACATTCTCTCAGACTGTGACTGGGGGCTGGGGAACACTCTCTCAGACTGTGACTGGGGGCTGGGGAACACTCTCTCAGACTGTGACTGGGGGCTGGGGAACACTCCCTCAGACTGTGACTGGGGGCTGGGGAACACTCTCTCAGACTGTGACTGGGGGCTGGGGAACACTCCCTCAGACTGTGACTGGGGAACACTCTCTCAGACTGTGACTGGGGGCTGGGGAACACTCTCTCAGACTGTGACTGGGGGCTGGGGGTCACTCTCTCAGACTGTGACTGGGGGCTGGGGAACACTCCCTCAGACTGTGACTGGGGAACACTCTCTCAGACTGTGACTGGGGAACACTCTCTCAGACTGTGACTGGGGAACACTCTCTCAGACTGTGACTGGGGGCTGGGGAACACTCCCTCAGACTGTGACTGGGGGCTGGGGAACACTCTCTCAGACTGTGACTGAGTGCTGGGGAACACTCCCTCAGACTGTGACTGGGAGCTGGGGAACACTCTCTCAGACTGTCACTGGGGGCTGGGGAACACTCTCTCAGACTGTGACTGGGGGCTGGGGAACACTCTCTCAGACTGTGACTGGGGGCTGGGGAACACTCTCTCAGACTGTGACTGGGGGCTGGGGAACACTCTCTCAGACTGTGACTGGGGCTGGGGAACACTTTCTCAGACTGTGACTGAGCGCTGGGGAACATTCTCTCAGACTGTGACTGGGGGCTGGGGAACACTCTCTCAGACTGTGACTGGGGGCTGGGGAACACTCTCTCAGACTGTGACTGGGGCTGGGGAACACTCTCTCAGACTGTGACTGGGAGCTGGGGAACACTCTCTCAGACTGTCACTGGGGGCTGGGGAACACTCTCAGACTGTGACTGGGGGCTGGGGAACACTCTCTCAGACTGTGACTGGGGGCTGGGGAACACTCTCTCAGACTGTGACTGGGGGCTGGGGAACACTCTCTCAGACTGTGACTGGGGGCTGGGGAACACTCCCTCAGACTGTGACTGGGAGCTGGGGAACACTCTCTCAGACTGTCACTGGGGGCTGGGGAACACTCTCTCAGACTGTGACTGGGGGCTGGGGAACACTCTCAGACTGTGACTGGGGGCTGGGGAACACTCCCTCATACAAACGGTCACACTGTTTCTATATCACACGGTTAGAACATCACAGACTCACACAGTCAAACTGTCACACCACCCCTCTGCCACTCAGAGTCAGATTCCATGCCGCCCTGCTGCCGTCCCAGAGTCTAACATATTCACAGCTCTGTGTCGCCGTGAGCAACAAGGGAAAAGGGGCCGGACCTACTGCACTGCTAAAATACAGGATCTCTCGCACAGGTCTGTTTGTGCACAAACTCAGCAGCTGGGGGCTGAAACGGCACACTGTGAGAAACCATGGGGGGGGGGGCTCTTCCACAGTAAGCCCTCCTCATGGCCAAGGGCCCCAGTAACAGGCTGCCCAGGATGGGACAGACCGGCCGCGGCAGCTCCCTGGAGCTGCAGGTCAGGCACGCTCGTGTCTTTGCTGGGGCTGCGGTGTCAGGCTCAGACGAGGGTAATTACCCTGCCCATCTGTGCCGCCCGCGAGACAGAGGACCGGGGCCCTCAGCAATGAAAGGTCTCCCGGAAAGTGCCGGTAAGACAAGCCAAGCGTTGTACATTAACAAGCACTTTAGGAGGGAGGGAGGGAGGGAGAGACACTGGGGGTGGGGGATGGAGGGGGCAGACATGACTCCTCAGGTCAAAACGCCGAGCCTGAAATATGGCCCCTCACATGGGGGAGAAACCAGATCCATCCCACCCCACCATAATGGAAAACACTGCACCACTTGCAGCATCAGAAAATCCATGATCACAATCAAGCAATTCGCAATGAAACCATCGCTATCAGTGGATTCTCCACAGATTGCGCTGGTAGTAGTGGGGTAAGTCACATGACATACCTTGCACAACAGCAAGATGGCAGTGCCCGACTTGGGAATCGAAACTTTGACTCAGGAGTCACTTGTCTCACTCCTTAAAGATTACACTACATTCACCACCTCAGACAGGAAATGATGTCACTCTGTATTCCATTATCAGTCAACATCAAAAAATATAACTCCTACTCTATTGTACTTTGCCACATCAGCTCTAGGTTTTATGACTATCTTCCTTACAGTGACAGGAAATGATGTAATCCTGTGATCCTGGTGTATAATCAGTGAATATCTGAGACAGAGAAATTCCTTCCATGCTTGGATACACACGTATGCCCTGAGTAATGGCTAAGTGGGTCTGAACACGTTTCATAACACCAGAAACGCAATGAGCTCTAACGTCACGCCGTTGGGAAAGACAGGGAAGGCAAGCCCCTTTAAATAGTTTCATGAATGCATTTTTTAAACATCCAGTCGGCCACTTGCGAAACAGTCGGAGTTAAATATTAACCTCTGTGCCCAGTGGAAGGTACTCCTTTGAAAAGCCACAGAGAGAGTTTCGGTGTTTCAGGATGTTCTACAGACAGGCTGACCACTGACAGTGTGGTGCTAAAGTACTGACCTTTATCTGTTACTGACAGCGTGCTGCTGAAGTACTGACCTTTATCTGCTACTGACAGCGTGCTGCTGAAGTACTGACCTTTATCTGCTACTGACAGCGTGCTGCTGAAGTACTGACCTTTATCTGCTACTGACAGCGTGCTGCTGAAGTACTGACCTTTATCTGCTACTGACAGCGTGCTGCTGAAGTACTGCTCCTCCAGAGCCCACGACGTGTCGTTCATCTTGTTGGAGACGCCGCAGGAGCCCAGGCAGTTCACTTTAATGGCTGCAAGGAGAAGCACAAGCAGGGGTCAGTACGGATGATTAAACATCTGCACCATTACAGTGCGCCTGCACACCTGTGCGCTCATACAACAGCTGCATCACCACAGCTGTTTACTTCAGCACCTGTCACACCTGTATGCTTCTGCAACATCTCCACAACATCTGCACGCTACCCTACACTACACACCTGCATTCTCTCCCAGAACAGGTGAGCAGGGGTGAGGCCTCTCAAATGACAACAAATACAATGGACTGGTCCTGGACGTGCCAACAAAATGAAGAGCTATTATTTGTTCAGTACAAATAGGCAAACCTTTTCATTATTGACACAGTGAACCAGCAGGTTTTCAGTGGATTTTTCCAGGCTGTTCCAATGTTGCTAGCACGTTAGCACTATGGGTAAGACTCTGAGTACCAGGCTATTCGAGGCCACAGTAAATACCCTCCTCTGATATGGAACATTATCTCGGATAAAGCCATCGATAGCTGGATGACACTGATAGTCTGGATTGTCGCAGAGGTTTAACTCGTGCATGTTTAAGCCTTATGGAACTGCAGGTGCATAGAAGGACATTCCACAGTAACGTAACAGAGGGAGCGGTCCATGTCAGCCATATACTGAGATATGTGTGATTACTTTTTACTTTATTTGATTCTGACACTTCTGACAAAAACAACTTCTCCTGTTATGGTGCTTAGCTGTGATGATCATGTACAGATGGGATACTTGTGAGAGGCAGAAAGGATTCATTTTGTTCCCTTCAATCGTTTTTTATTTATTATTTTCTGGGTCCACACTCTTTATCGCCATCATGCCTTTTCATACGCAGAGGCAAGTCTGGGGCCTGTCGAGGCAGAAAATATCATGAGGCTCTTTTGACTGACATTCATTATCGTTATGATACCCTTGTTCTTTCTCCTATGGGCCCCATAATGTTCAGGGTCCCAAGCCTTACCTACCTTACCTGCCTGAAAAATTCACCTTGAACTACCCCTGAGAGGTGGCGCTCTCTCTGAAGAATGAAGTCGAGGGCCACTCAGAACCAAGCAATTAGCAACAAGAGGTTATGAATTAAGACCCAGGACACTTGCTCAGAGTTAAAGGATCAACCAAAGAAGGCCATTTTATACACAGCAAACAAGTGCGATGCGTGTCAAAAAGGCTCTTGGGAAACACTTGGCTTAAAGCCTGCAGCGCTGTCGACTCACCTGAAGGGCTTATTTAAGTGCCTAACCATCCAGCTCTGAGTCCCCCCACCATTTCTTAACGCTTGAAGTTTCGGAAACCCTCAAATATGGCATCTTCTCTGAGTGTATACACATACTGTAGTGCTATGGGATAGCCATGCTTGTAGGATCCATGTTCAAATTCACCTGACCTTGGGCATCCCTGCCTGGGGGGGGTGGACAAAAAACAGAACCCCAAGACTTGTTTTTCTTGTAGGTTACCTCGGTGACTGACAGGCCAGGTCTGTTTTACATGGTGGCTAATAATAATTCATGAGGTGCTCGGCTTTCTCCCCAGCCGGAATGAGTTTCAGATCCGACGCTGTTCCATCGACGGGAACCATCAGCGAATTCCCCGGTGAACGGTTACCGACACCAGCTACATTAAATCCGGGCAGCCGGGCAGACGGCTGCTTCTGAGGCAGGAGGCGAGGCATCTCAAAACAGATAATGCTATTGGGCAGAGCTTAGCACCGTAGATTAGCTGCCCGTCACACCCTTGGGGCAACTGCAGGACCGCACCAACAGGAGGATTAGACCCGATTGTGTTTCCAGAGAATCATGCGGTGTCAAACCCGATGAGCAGGTCTGCACCGAGCGAGGCAAAGCCAGCAATTCCATTTGAGCTGAAGACCCCAAAATCAAACCAGAAATTCTACTTCAAAGCTTCACTGGATTATAAGAATATTTACAATTTTTTAATGTTTTTTTTTGGCATGAAGATCATATTCAGGGAATATACACACACAGAGTTTATGAATTTCATACAGTATTTTAATTATATCTTTCACCCACGTCTGGTGGGCACACCATAGGGACAGTCCTGTCTATCATAAATTAGCTTTCACTGGGAGGACTTTTGGCTTTGGCTGGGATTCAACCAAATTTTGTCCTTTTACTTTCCACTGGATAAAAGTGTTATGCATTTTCTTTACACAAACATTTCATTGTGTCATTGAACTTGATATAACTTTCATGAATTAACTTCTGCAAGGGAACTTTGGGCGTTTGTGTCCCAACAGTCAAACCGAGGAACTGAATCGCCTCACAATGCCCCAAGGGTTTCTGGGAAGGACACGTAACTTATTTGCATGAAAATAAACTGTGTACCCTCCCCTCGCAAAGCGCAACTCGCTGCCTTTATCTGTACTCAATAGCCCTCGGCGATAATGCTTCTTTATTTCCATACGGAAACAAATCAGGGACAAAAAGAGTGCCCACGTCCTTTAAGTGTTAACAGATGGAGAAGGTGGCACGGGCAAACTGGCAACACGGCGCCCGTTTGCATGGGCCAAAGAGACCTGCTCTGGAGTGCATGAATTACCCTAAGCCCCCCCCCCCCCCCCCCCCCCCCCCCCCCCCCCCATGTGCTGTTACAGTGCAACTACCAGCTGCCCCCCCCCCCCCCCCCCATTTGTTTACATTTCAACATTTCACTTAGGGCTTGGTGAAGTAGCCATATCGTTAATAGAAAAAATGGGTTTGGGGTGATATCGCTAATAAGGCTACATCACTAAGGGCCTCCATTTTTTTTAATGTATGTAAGATGGAACGCTGATCTGGGATCAGGTTTGCCTTCTAGTTCATAAAAAAATAAGGTTAGGGTATGGACAGGAGGCATCTGATCCTAGATCAGCGCTCTAATACTTTTAGACAGTTCATGAATATATATACAGACCCAGGACAGTGTTCTTGTCGAGTGCACAGTGACGTAATGCACAGTGCACTGGAAAACCAGCCAGTGCCCCATGTTAAGCCCGTTATGTAACATCTGTGTGGGTCAGCACAGGGGGATTCTGGGATGCTATGACCTCTGCCAGGGGATTCACCCCCCCCCCCCGTCCGAAATCCTCTGAGATTGGGTCCTAGTGTACACGGACAGAGGACCTGTTTCACACTGTGTCAGTGCCCAGTCCACTGAGATACTGTGTAATCATGGGTCATCCTGTTACCTCAGAGAGAGAGAGACAGTGAGGAGAGAGAGAGAGAGGGTGAAAGAGAGGGAGGGGGGGGAGATGAGAGAGGGAGAGATGGAGGGAGGGCAGGGAAAGAGTGAAAGGGAGAGAGGGAGGCAGACAGAGACTTAGGGATGAGAAGGCAAACAGGATGGTTCAGAAGGAGGAGGGGATGGAGGAGTGAGGGAGAGAAAGGCATAAAGAAAAAAGAAAGAAGAATGGAGAACAGAGCAAGAGAATGAGGAAGGAGAAGGAGAGGAAGGATTATGGAAAGTGAAGGGAAAGCAATAGACAGAAACAGAATAGAAAGAGAGACTTTAATTCAAATTTCGTTTTCTAAAGGTGTGTTTGTATGTGTATGTGCACTGCGCGTGTGTGTGCATGCCTGTGTGTGTGTGTCCGCACAAATGTGCATTCGAGACAAGGCAAAACATTTTTTTGTTAACGTCATTATCCGCGTATTCTCAGCTTTTGCAACAGCAGGTTCGGTTCTTATGCAAATAGAGCATACAGTATGTGGATTTGTGTTGGACTTTTAAAAGGAGAGAGGGAGAGGGGGGAGGGAGAAAGAGAGAAAGAGAGAAAGAGAGAGAGAGAGAGAGAGGGCGCAGCAACAACTCTTCTTTTCAGCTGCCTGTCTATCGAGCCGCAGTGAATACGGGAGCTGTCCGACTGTGTCTGACGGTCGTCTGCTCTCCCAGCATATGCTTCACCCATCTGATTGACTGCAGCACTTCCAGATGCTAACAGACGGCAGCCCAGTCAATAAGCCCAGTGAGCGCCACACACAGAGATCCCTCTCAGCTCAATAAGCCGGCGGTGTGCAGGGGTACGCGAGTCCACCCCGCATGGCTTTTGACACGCAAAGCAAATACAGACCGTTTCTACAGCATATCTGGACTATGAAATATTAATATTACATACAGATTTAGCTTTAGAGATTCCTCTGGGTGTCATACATGGCCATTCCCCATGTCTGGAGATGCTTATGACACATAAGGCTAACGAAGACGTTTTAAAGGCTGGACTTGCTGCATTGTGGGGCAATGTTCACAGTCCAGATCATTTAAGATGCTGCATATATGAAAGTAATGACTCATTCAGAGCGTCCGCGCTCCACATATCTCCTAAAATTTTCCCTATCCAGACTATAAAGAGAGACAAATCTCCATTTATTGTACTTTTTGCTCAATCACTTTTTCCTTCTCTCGGCTGTGAGGATAAGGGATGAATGTAAAGAGCAGACGAGAAAGAGAAGGTGAGAGCGAAAGAGAGGGAGAGAGAGGGAGAGAAGAGAGAGAGGGAGGGAGAGAGAGGTAGAGAGAGAAAGAGCTACACTGCTTTATGATTTTATTCATTTACTTTTCTGCCTGATGCAGTTGACCGGCTGGTTGCGGGTTCGATTCCCAGATAGAGTGCTTTACCTGAATTATACCCGTGAATATCCGGCTATACAGAGTAAGAGCTTGCATGATTTCCAAACTGCAGCTGTGGACTGAGCCAGAGAGAGCAGGGCACAGACCCACAGACGGCTGGGATGAAAGCCTTTTGTGATTTTTGCCAGGGTGAACCGGAGTAGGGGAGTGGTGGGGGGGGGGGGGGGGGTGCACAAAAGAGGGGGGTGCTGGTTTCAAAAATCCGCTGGGGAGGGACACAGGATGGAGCAGGTGGGATGGGGTGCAGGGGTTAAGATGTGCGAGTGCCAAGGTGACGGCTGGCAAACGGGGCGCAGGAGGCCAGGGAGATGCCATGCGACAGATGGGCCCTCTTGGCTGGCTGGCACCAAACAGGGTACGGCTGAGAGTAAAAGAGGGGCTTCATTTCTATGATAATAACACAAGAAAAGGGGGGAGGAAGCATAAAAATAAAAACATAAAAAGGAACAGAACAGCGGCTACAAAAAGTGTGGCCAGTTTGAACAGGTCCTAAATCAACCCCTTCTCATCTACACCAAAACCATCTGCCCAGTCCGCACAGAGGAACAAACGCCAGCAGAGGAAAAGGGAAGGACACAAACCTCTCTGCGGCTGAAAAAGCACCGACCTCACAGCGATGAGGACCACGGGCATAAACGTACTGTATGTGCCCTGCAGACTGTGGAGCCTCATCCTGGAACGCTCGAACCGTCTACTTCCACCATGAGCTCTGGAATGAACTTTCCAAATGAATACACTTTAAGTGTGAAAATAAAGTGTCAGCAAGACATCTCTATTGTGATTTAATGTAATGTACCACATCTGCGGATGAGTCACTGTCATCAGCGACATTGTCACCCGATGAAGATCATCACCTGTGGGTTAGAGGAGTCTGCTCAGGAAGAAGGTCAGCACTGTCAGTGAGGTCACACACGATTCCACAGAAGGCGCTGAAACACATGAGTCTGTGTACAAACCACAGTGCACAATGGAGGTTTCACACACCGGAGTTCCCCATTTCAGCTCTGGTTTCTTCACAAATGAGCCCACAGGCCCGGTTTACCACAGCATGTGGACGCTTTCCATAAAATCTTTTTTTTTTTAAGATCTGCGTATGAAAAGAAGCAGCAGCTCAAATCAGGTGTTACCGTGGAGCGCTTGAGCTGCTCGACACGCCTTCACCCTGACAACACAGGCCGCAGGGGTGAACGTGGAATGTGAATATAATATGGCTTTCCAAATCAGCAGAAAACAGGGGAAAATCATATTTCGGAAATCACTCATTAGGCCGAGCATGCTTTTGGAAACATCACAAAAAAAATGAGATGCAGAGACGAATATCGACAGACTGTTTTTAACAAGGTTCGATACGAGTGGCTGGAATCTTCCCAAGTTCTCTCAGTGCCAAATGAGTCAGAGAACGAGAGGGAAAAAAACCCACTGACGTGTTAGACAGTGAAGTCAATAGAATCAGCCGTGTTCATTAAAGCTGAGAAGAGAGACTCCAGCAGTCCCAGTCCCTTCACTGCTAATCAAAGTGTTTCACGGATGTTCAAAAACGTTTCTGTTGGGTTGCCATTTGGTCATGAAATAACGTTATAATGAAAACGTTAGCCCAAATCAGTTCTTGAACATATTTGTACTTTCATTCTTCAGTACAGCAACATGTCATCTTCTGCATATTTCCAGAATCTTGTTTCACTCTTTATACTGTATACATTACACTGCCAGAACATTATTTCATTTTATTTAAATGTGTTTTTTTTTAAAAAAAACATTTTTTAAAATTGAAAAAAGTCATTGAAAATAAAGCACAGTCAGGTACTCTTTCAAAATTGATTGCGTAGTGCAAAACACAGTGAAAGCCGAGTGATCACACAGCTGCTGGGAATGTGATTTGGGTAACCTGCATTTGCAACAATGGCTGGGTCTGCGTCAAAAGCTATAAACACCCAAAGCAATGTGCCAACCATAGATTATAATAAGATCAAAAAAACAGCCGGCACTATCTAGGACACCCTGTGCATGGCTAATCTCAAAACTGGTTAGTGCTGACGTGAGAGCTCACGTGTGTGTGTGTGTGTGTGCGTGTGTGTGTTTTGCAAAAAATGCAAATATCTGCTCAGCACAAGTCTCCCTGGTAACAATGTGTGGCACTGGCTGAAGCTGGCTTCAACAATACAATTAGAATCTGACCCTTTATGACATCACTGCCTTGAAACAATAGGTACTTTCAGACTGGAAGAACTTTTTCATAGTTTTAAGAACTGTTGGAGGAACTACCCCTTTTTATTGTGTCCGCACTGCAGGAACTGGGAACAACTGTAGTTCTTAAAACGCCATTTTGAGGGACTTTTTCAGCTCCTACTTCAGAGTAGGTACTTTTCCAGCACAACAAGAATCTTGAGTGACATAAGTGTACATTGATTAGTTGAACACAAAAGCTAATGCAGCACCGGCAACCGCCTTTCCAACTCCATTATTAGGCATTATAATATCATGGGTAAACAAAAATATGACAGGAAATGAGTTTCCCTGTTACCCCGGCCACTCTGGGTAAGGTTTCAGGTGGACGGGCGAGGATTTAAAGTGGCCAAAGCAAGGCTGTTTTAGGTCCTGCCTTTGGAATTACAAAAGAGAGGCAGAAGCAGAAAGAAAGAAAGAAAAAAAGAGAAAATACCCCTTGATCTCGCAGTCAAAACAAGGAACAGGCGGAACTGCTCCTTGGAACAAAGGATGGTTTGTGTTGTTCGCTGGCCGAGGCTTTCCTCTCCGCTGGGTCAGCGGCATTAATGACAAGATTAAACACTCCAATGGAAGGGCTTCGGAGGAGAGGAAAAGAGGAGGAATATGTTTTACAAACCGAGTTCATAAGACTAATACCCTCACCTGCTAACGCACACACACACACGCACGCACGCACACACACTCATACACGCACGCACACTCATACACGCACACACACACATACACACACACGCCTAATTCAGCATTACAAAAATGTGTCCACCAATCATAAGCCAGTAAGCCTGGGCCTCAAGAGTGTCTGGAGTTACCACTGTTACAATGTTAATGTTACAATGTTGCACTGTTACAATGTTGCACTGTTACATTGTTGCCGGTTGTAGCAAGTGTCAAAGTATCCTCTATTACAATTGTAACCAAAAGTAATTGACTAATTGTAACCAATAGGAAAATGTATCTGCTTATGAAAATGTAACTAATACAATTTGATTGGCTGGTTGGATGCACAAAGTCCTGCTCTCGCTGAGCTTTGTCTTGGTCTCCCACAAAGAGCCAGGCCTTAAATAGGCAACATCAGCGGACTCAGTAATGAGGGGCTAATTGATCAAAATTCACAACGTTTTCTGGCATCAATAATTCACACAGAGGGAGGGTTTAGTCAGGGAATGGGGGGAAGGGAAGGTCCGTATCCGTTTCTGGATTTCCTGCCAGCTTCTGTCCTTAATTATTTAATTAGCTCCATTCGCTGATGTGTTCTGACATCCTGGCTAAATTTGTTGACAAGCTCACGGACGACAGCTGAAGACTTGTTCTCGTGTCCGCTTACATGAAGCGTTTCGCTGTGGCTTAATGTGATTAGCTTATCAAGCCAAGGTAATTGGAGGGAAACGGGGGCTCTCATACAAAGCCACCCCTCCAGGAGTGGATTTATGCCGTCCGGTCAAAGGGGCAAAGCGGGTGAAATTAGCCGCCCTGGTGCATATGGAGAAGGAGAGTCTGTGGAATTCACAGAGCGGAGACTCTCCGCAGGGCCCAACTGGCCATTCCATCCGGCCGCTGGAGACGTGCCCCACTGCATGCTGGGATGACAGATGGTTCACTTCCTGGGAGATGGCAGGAATGGGAGGGGAGGAGCTGGCACATGACTCTGCGCAGTCTCATTGGCCCTCCCCAAACCACCTTACCTTCAAATTTCATGTCATGTGACAGACATTGGTAGGAAGTAATATTTTCAACAAACCCAAACTAACACACCTTGGCAACAACTCTTATCCTGGCTTTGACTCTCACCCTCACTCTCATTCAGCATCATCCACATTAAACCCTAAGAAACAACTACGGGTCTCTCTCTCTCTCTCCCTCTTGCTCTCTGTCTTCTCCCTCCTCCTTTACTTCTTCATCGTCTCTTTTTCCTGTCATCAAACCACAAGATGACAGAACGGGTGTACTCTGCGGGATTTCAGTAGTACTCTGTGTAATGTGAGAGGAGCGGCTGCAGGAGGAATGGTCTTTCAGCGTGCTCGACTCTCCAGTGGAAACGGAGTAGTGATTGCCTGGCATGCCTGTCACCCCTTATGGGTGAGTTCATACTGAGCATCAGTGTGCTGGAGACTGACCTTGCTAACACTGTGCTGTCCCCACAGCAGGGCCAGGATAACTAACCCCCCCATATAAGAGGCTTACTGCTAGGGGGTTACGCAACACGGACGAGCCTGCACTCATGGTGCACACACACACACACACACACACACACACACAGATACACCCTCTCTCTCTCACACACACACACAGATACACCCTCTCTCACACACACACATACACGCAGACACACTATCTCTCTCACGCAGACACACACTATGTAGCACACAGGCTTTGGGCAAAATATCACACTAATATTACGCACCTGGCTTGCCCAGAGAGCTAAAGCCAGTCAGAGAGCTGCCATCATCGTGTGCCTGTCCTCGGGAAGTTATGGTGGTCATCTGTCCTCCAATTGGACTGCCAGGAAAGGCCACGCCCCCTCATTATATGTACCCACCCTGTGATTGGTAACACAGTGGAGCGAGCCCTGTGGCAATGTTTTCACCATGGCAACCAATGGAGGAATGGCACCAAGCAATGTGAAGCACAAAAATCAAAATACAATGATCTCTGTTGGACCACCAGCAAAGTTTCAAACAGGAAATATCAGCGGACTCGTGCCAGGTGTTTAGCAGGATTTCAGCCTCCAGGCAGTGCCATGACAGCTGTTTGTGTAATAGCAGATCAGCTGGTTGAAGAACCTCGATGTCATGTCCCAGAGTCCTCACACACAGCACCCAGTATGTGTGGTGCAGAACTGTACAGTACTGTGCATATAATCAAGTTAGGATTTCATTATTATCACAGTTTTGCAAGACATTGATGTGGTTTTAAGACAATTCATCATGCACATTCTTATTTTGTAATGACAAAATTCCTCTGTTCATAAATGTTTTATTCTGCATAATACGGGCCTTAGTGACTGCCGACATGATAATTGTTATAAGTGAACGCCAGCTGGGGGAATGAAAGCCTGTCGGCTTCAGGGAAAGCTGCTGCGCAAGAACGCTTCATTAGGTACACTTTTGAACTCTCCTCACAGGAAGTGATGTAATGAAAACTGGAGGATAAACAGGAAGTGATGTCGTGCACAAAAGTCTATGGGCCATTTTTAGTCAAACTCCTTCAGTGTCTTTTAGGTCATATGTCATTCTTTGCTCTCTGCAAGGGCCAAAGCTATTCAATGTTAAAATGAAAATAACACATCCCAAAGGATATGTATGCTCATCTGCAATAAAATACTGCACAAAATTAATGTTGCTGTCATGTAAAGTCTGTTTTAACCGAGTAACATATGTTGTTAAGTGAACAATCTAGCATTCTAAAGAATCTAGTCCCATGTTTTTACCATACTTCCCTCTCCAAAAGGCTTTGAGGCTCAGCTGCCTCTCTTACACCGTAGTTTGTTCCTTTTTCCCTGGATGCAGGATTTAATAACAGGGCAACCCCACCCAGAAACCCCCAAGCGAGGCTCCTCTGTCGTCCAAATCCACCCCCCCCCCCCACCCCGGGGAACCCGAAAATAAACCAAAGCTTCCTGTGCATCTGCATGAGTTAGAAATAACGAAACCGGCCTCTCTGCTGATCGCAGTGCTAAATCGGCTCTCTGCTGATCGCAGTGCTAAATCGGCTCTCTGCTGATCGCGGTGCTAAACCGGCTCTCTGCTGATCGCGGTGCTAAACCGGCTCTCTGCTGATCGCGGTGCTAAACGGGCTCTCTGCTGATCGCGGTGCTAAACCGGCTCTCTGCTGATCGTGGTGCTAAACCGGCTCTCTGCGTATCACGGTGCTAAACGGGCTTTCGGACCTGGCTGTGCTCTCTGTTTCTGCAACACCCTCTTTATCATTCTCCTTCCTACCGGGAAACAAGAGGACAGACAGACAGACAGACAGGACGGACAGACAGACAGGCCCCACTCCCTGTCTATCTCTGCATCTCATTCATGCCACAATCAGACCAACTACTCAAAAACCGACCGTAGGTGCATTACCAGGCTAGGGGATCTGAATGGCCCTTGTTCTCGTCATTACGTATTCCTCTTTATGTTCTAACATTTCAACAATGCAGCCTGAAACTTGTCTTTCGAAGTATTGTTGCCCTTCACAGAGGGGAAATAAACCTTAACTTAATTTACCCAAAAAACACGGGGAAAGAATGAGGTAACTTCAGAGTGGAAACCTTATCAACAATATAATTACATGGAATTCATATTTATGGATCTCAAAAATGGTGAAAAACACACTTTTCATGCGCAGGTGATACTGATGAAAAACACAAGGTGATGTTTGTGTTGAGCAAACCAGGTCTGTGCCAAGACATTCTGAAGAAGGGTTTTTTTGTTTCTTTCCGTCGAACAGAGATTAATATTGATTTAATCTTCTAAACCCAGTGAAAGCGCTCGTACCACGCTGTTAATCGCTGCCAGGCAAACAGTACCAGGGCTTTCCTCTGTCAGTCAGGCCATGCTCAGCCTCAACATTATGCCCTGAATTTAAATATTACCTCAACATTACCATTTATGATGTATATCTAAAAGGAGTCTACACTAATAAAGGCACACCACGGCGTAGCAGTGATAATAAGGTGTGTCCATGGAATAGCGGTGCAGCAGGATGGACCATCTGCTCAGGGTTCCCAGTGCGCTGAAGGGGAGGTCCAGCCAAAAACAAAATCATCACTTACTCCCTGCCTACTCCACTTCCTGCCCATGACAGCCATAAGGGCCTGCAGGTATACTGTCTCCCCTTTTTCTCATTGCAGATAGAGAACAGATTAAGAAGAATTAGAGGAGGTTGCTGGTCAGATGAAATGGAAATAACCGTGTGATGATATTCCATATGCCGGTTGGTGTGCTGCCACAATAAAGGCATTTTCATATTTTGAAAAAGAAGTGTGCCTTTGCATTATGAAATTCCATAATAATTTCAGCGCGAAGTATAAGCCAGTAAATCTGAAAAACACATTCTAATCACGATTTGTCACTTTTGTTTTGCAGTCCTCGCGACACTCCAGCCCTCTAGCTTTTCAGGAGATGCCAGATTGTATTTTGGGAGTATGGAGCCCCTTTTACTCCAGTCTGAGAGGATGTTGTTTTTTCTCTTGTGCCACAGCACAACACTATAGCTTGGAGGTTTTTCTGTGAGACAGGCAGACAGCACGCAGACACACACACACACACCTGACATTTTGATTTGTCTGCTGCTGTCCCGGTTTCATCTTGGTGTCCGACAGGCTTCTCAGAGCCTTGCTGTCGCCCCCCCCCCCCCCCCCCCCCGGCCTTCCTCCCCTCCCCCCTCCCCTTCCCATCTCTCACTACTTGGCTGCAACCAAATGAACCACTAAGTGCCTTCCACTTAACATGGTATCCTCAAACCAACGTTTTCTCAACCGTGCTGCACCTACCATTGCACTTAATGATAGGTCGTAGATCAGAGATCTTCAACGTTTTTCAGGCCAAGGACCCCTTGGCTGATAGAGACATGGCAGAGGGAACCCCTATTACATCTCATATAAAACTGTGTTGCTTATTCAACTGGGCCTACAATAATGTGTAGGGGGGCCTAGTGCCATGTGTAAAAGTACCTTGTAATGGTTCATCCAATGCTAAACCATTAAAATAGTAATAATTGACAGATTCATATATTTACAGAATATTTTTTTTGTTATTCTTTTTTTATGTGCACAATTAATATGGCATACAGTTATTTCCAGTGTTTTATTGGCGTCGCTCATAGAGTGGTTTAGGATAGGATAGCTGGTGATTGGCTCTCAGGGTGATCACATGATTGCACAAGGATTCATGGGTATCATCAATGTTGTTATTTTTAATGCACTTGAAGACTTATATTTGCCTATTATGGGTTGTATTTATATTAATGTGTATTTTTAGACATATCTTAGAAGTTTTGGAAAGAAAAAAGTTTGGGATCAAATAATTTGGCAGTAACTCTAAGGACCCCCTAGGCGACACGGACCCCCTGTTGAAGACCTCTGTTGTGGATTAATGAAATGGCCGTTCCTATCAGTCAGTGCTGACAACTTAGCTTCCTCTCTGTTAGCTGTCTAATGGGTTGGGTGCACTTCCATAAGTCGTTCTGGATGTGAGCGTCTGCTAAAGGTCTGTAATGCACTGTGATGTGTGCCCTGTCTGATAAATCAGTGTTTGGTGATCTTGTGTACATGATGTCTGAGACTGGTATGTGTACTGTCTGTGCTTCAGTTTGCACTGAACGTGTTATAAGGTCATGAAGGATACTTTTAACCTGTTTCCTCATAGACTGAACTGGATTTCAAGGCACTAGAACTTCTGTCTGGGGGGAAGCATGTCTGTGTCAGGAATGACTAGTTCTCCGTTGCAGCAGAATGAGTGCTAAATGTTTAAAACCTTACTGAAAAGTGAGAGAGGAACACACAAATGAGCAGATCAATCAATAGATGAATTTTGCCATCCGGTCAGTGGAACGTGTATGAAATAAAATAAATTCCCTGTTAAAATTCTGCATAAGCAACAGTCTTAGATGTAATTTTGCTTCCATTGCGAGGCACATTGACCATAAACATTTCCAGCGATATTTTTATGTGGTATACACTGGGCTCACGCAGAAATGACATATGTTTTAGAGGTACATATATTTTACCCAAAGGTCAAATCCAGCCTGAACATGAAGGTGTTTTCCGTTACCCGTCCCTTTGAGTTTTGGGTGGTCCTCGTGCTACACTGGGATGCACCTAGATAACCTCTCACATTAGCCCAATGCCACAGGAGGGGGGGGGGCAGAATTTGGGCTACATGCGGGCCAGAGAAATGCTGCAGGCTGAAATGTCGCTTCGGTTCACCCCACTAAACCCAAACGCTTGGTCCCCGTCATGGGAAAGCAGCGTCCAGGTCCTTGTCTAACGTCAGCTTTCATCGGCATCCTGCTGACCATGGGCCAACAATGGTCTCCGGGCAACAATAAATCCGTCACTGCTGGGTTAGCAGAATGGGCCGAACTAAATCTAAATCTACGAAGGAGAAGGGGAATCACCAGCCCCCCCACACACTGAATAATGTTATATTATTTTCCTGTGTACTCGAAGGCCCTCTTCATTGATCCTGATGTTTTTAATCTATATGCCACATCCTGTGGTTTCAAAATGGTGTTTAACAAGGACAAGTCACGAAAAGTAAACACATAAATCAGAATAAATGTCCTTTAATACAATATAAAGCATGAGTCAATGTCATTGTCCCATGTGCTGGGATGTATGTGGTAAATGGGATATAGATATATTTTTCATGAAGTTACTGTTGGCCAATGAGGTGGTGTTTCTTTTCCAGCTGATTCTGTGACCTTCAGCATCACCACTCTGTGATTTCATCTGATGTGTATTTATTTATTTATTTGTTTGTTTGTTTATATTCAGTCTTTTTTGTTAACTTGGTAGTCGCATTGAGACTGACATGTAGTTTGCGAACAGTGTCCCGGGAACTTTACCTTCACCTGAGCAGCCACAAAGTGTGTGGGTCAACTAAATTTTCCCTCTTTCTTTGTTGCCTAGCTACTGCTGAATCACGCATCGTGGCAGCGATTGGCAGCCAATTCAGAGCTCCTCTGTGACTCCAGCGTCAGACGGAGCTCGCCGAAGAAGCAATTATGTCGACTCGACTCCCACCGCGCAGTCTATCCGACTCCAGTCCTGGCAGGATGTGGAGTCTGCAGGTTTTTGGTGTGTTTCAGCACTTATGTGATTCATTTAGGACAATGACTCGCTAAAGAGGCCACGCATCTCCTTACCAGGGCCAGAACTGGCTGCTAACTGAAGCCAGAAAAACCCACAGACACTGCGGCCCTCCAGGACTGGAGTTAAACCTGCAGACACTGCGGCCGTCCAGGACTGGAGTTAAACCTGCAGACACTGCAGCCCTCCAGGACTGGAGTTAAACCTGCAGACACTGGCCCTCCAGGACTGGACTTAAACCTGCAGACACTGGCCCTCCAGGACTGGAGTTAAACCTGCAGACACTGCAGCCCTCCAGGACTGGAGTTAAACCTGCAGACACTGCGGCCAATTTGATCTTTAGACACTACCAAGCCACTCACCTACAAATAAATGCATATACTTGCCTCACCATTTGTTAGTTTTAGCATTTCTTTGAATTTGCAATTTGTTTACTGCGGAACAAAGATGTGTGTTACTCTGAAGTTCTAGAATTCCTTTTTCTTCTTTATGCCTCTGATACAAATTGCAATGATGCACAATGAAGCCTATTATGATATCACCCAAGACGGTCTTTGGCATTCTGTGTAAGAACACGAGGAACAATGCGATTCACTGTCCACTGTGCTTCACTGGAACTCCCCCGCACGGCGGACCACCTGTGTGACAGAGACTGCACTCAGACACTGAGAAGGGTGAGAGAGCAGCTTTGTGAGAGAGAGCACTTCTCCTTTTCAGTGAATCACCGAAAGAGCCTTTGTCAGGCTGGGAGGCAGGTGACCCAGCAGGGGAGGGGGTGGGGGGGCACAGGTCCTCTGTGGTGGCACCCTGAGGCCGACACTGACCTGCTGTGTCCAGGCAAACCCATGGACAGGGGACAGCAGTGTGAAGAAGCGTTTCATGAGAATGACGGTTTTACTACTGAAATACATGTCATTAGGAAAGGATTGTAGTGGTGTTTCATGAGGTTTTTGCCACATCAGACAAGTTTGGTCACATGTTCAGTCACATGTTGTTCAGAATAGACTTTTTCAGCCATAGTTCCATGAAACACTGACAGAACACAACATGGAAAACAAGCTGTCTATTTCTGCATCAATCTCAAAAATGGAGGAACAGAAATGGAGAACATTTTTTGCTTATTCATTAATCTCATGAACATGCTGATGACCTAAAAGGCTGGGTTTGCGTCACCCTGCCTGTCATGTTTTGGCAGGGTTTAGTTTATATTTAACCTCGTGTCCCTGAGGCAGCCAGGCTCTATTTGAGGGTTTTTTCCTGCTTTTTATAGAGTTTTTCCACATGCTCAGATGTGTCCTCCCTGCACAGGTAACCGTGACAACCTCACCCGTCACCAGGGGCAACACACCTAAACACCGGGGGATCAGTCTTGACTACTGGGGCTGCAATCCCTGACAACTTCACTGACTTTTGAGGACTAGGCCTCTAACCAACCTGATTGGTGCTTGGTGACAGCTGGTTTTTGATGGTGGATTTAATTGCTCAGGTAGTTTGCTGCTTCACTCACCTGCTTCTGTCGTGGGATTTGTTGGAAGTGGTAACTGACCACTGATTTGAATAGCAAAGGGCATCTCTGGAAGATTGAGTTACAACACAACATGAGCAATGAATCACTCTAAAAACACCATTACCTATTCAGGCCTAGGTGTTCCTTGCTCTCTGAATGGTGCCAGCAGATTTCAGATGGTGGATTTGATTAGCCCAGGCAGTTTACCATTTCGCACACTCACCCTGACCACTGCTGTGATTCGCACAGCTTTGGAAACCGGTCGTGAGCCAAAGCACACGCACTTATTACAACACTCATGCTTGTGGTTATGAGAGGTGAGACCAGTAGCCTGGAGACTCATATGGCTGGAGACTCAGGTGATCACAGCAATGGAGAGGGCCAGAGAAATCTAGCCTCCTGTGGCGGGCCCTGCGGTTTGACGGCCGGGCCATTTGGGCCAGCTCAGTGATTAGTGTAGTGCTGGAGACAGTGAGGTCAGTGTGCTGTAGAGTTTGTAACATTCCAACCTCACCCCACGCCCCGACCTCCCCCAAACCAGCCTCTCTCTCTGTCCCTCTTTATCTCTCTGACCTCCCCCTGCACCCTCCCTTTCTCTCTCTTTATCTCTCACCTCCCCTGCACCCTGCTCCAAACTCTCACCTCCCCTGCACCCTGCTCCAAACTCTCTCCTTCTTTATCTGGCCTTCCCCAAAACCACCTCCTCTCATTTTCTCTGCCTCTCTTTCCCTCTCCCTCTCTCTGATCCCACATACCACAAACCCAATGCCACAAAACCCCCCTCTCTCTTTCTTTCTCTCACCTTCTCACTGATTTTTGTTCGCTCTCTATATTGTGCCTCACGCCCATCCCTCTACTCTGTCTCTATTTTTCCTCTCTCTCTCTCTGTCCATCCTTCAAGCCCTCCACAGCGTCTCCTCTCTCTCGTGTCGTTTGACACGGCTGTGTTTGTTTCACGCTGAACCATGGCCCTAAGAGCTTGTGGCCCAGCTGCTCAAACATGGTTCTCTGAGCCTGTGAAGCCCCAAAAGAACGAAAAACAAAACAAAAAAAGACAAAGCCGAGTGTGTTTGTGATGGCACCTAGAGAGGAGGCTTAGCACCTGCAGAGTGAGAGCCTCTCTTCTGAACAGTACTCCAGAGAAGAGGGAAAACATGAGCCCTTGAACACAGACAACAGGGAATTGATGGATCTATTTTTTATTCTGCTTGACTGTGCTTACACAGTCAAAGGGATAGCGCTGCATCTCACTCACTCACTGAGGGATGTGCTAATTAAGCGAGCAGCTCCCCCAGAGTAACAACAATACCCTCCTTTTACCAATAGATGGCAGTAAGGAGCGCTGTATTTATATTTGGGCTGTAGACGATTCTATCGCCTAAAGCCCATTGAAAGCCCATATGACTCATTCTGATGTTTTTTTTTTCGAGTAAGCATTAATTGGTTAGAAAACAGAAATACAGTCAGCATACACACAGCCCTGTGTGGCACTGAGTTTGACATCACGGTTCTGCTCTGCAGATTTACAAGTGGACTCAACCAACACAGGCGGAGCCCCCAAATCCTTTCTGTTGTTGGTGGCATGTAGGTGTACCCCTCTGACCCAAGCCAGCAATCAAAGGGAGCTTATCAACGCGGTCGGAGGAGCAGCAAAACTGTCAGGTATCTGTTCTGCTGGCCCACACCTCGTTAATCTGGAGACTCCATTCACTCGCAGCGATAAGCCAGGCTGCAGGCATGCAGCAGGGGCGGTCGATGGGTTTCGGCCCTGTGAGAGGTGTCCTGTTTCACTCAAGGGCCTGCATTAGGAGCCTGTTTCTCCCGGCCAAACTACCGGGGTCCGGCCTTTTTTATGTCTGTGTCTTTTTCATTCGGAGTCAGAGACACGGCGAGCAGAGGGCCGCTAAAAAGGACAGGGAAGAGGAGCGTGAGAGCCCAGAGAGATCCAAAGGCGTCCTCTTCTTATCTTGGAACGGCAACTACTAAAGCAGCCATTATCTGGGCCAGGGGTGAAGCAGCTTTGGACATCGTTCAGACTCTCAGAGGGCGGTTCTCAGAAGCGTTACGCATCTGACGCCTGTCTCAGTATACTTTATGTTTAAACCAATGGCTTGAATTACCATCTCGTATAATATTTAGTATACAGGGGGTCCTCAGGTTTCGACGGTCTCGAGTTACAACGGTTTTGTGGTTACGACGCACTCCCATAAATTACTTAAAAAACCTAGTTTTGACCTAAGCGGTTTGGTTCGTAAATACGACCACAGAAATAAAGATAAGAAATTGTTCTCTCTTTTTTTTTATTCATGTTCGTTTAATTGCTGTATTTTATATGTCCTTCATGTGTTGTGTGAACAGTGTGAGTGAGTTAAGGTGTTAATTTAGGTATAATTTAGGTATGAATTCTGACTTACGCCGAAAATCGGCTTACAACAAGTCGTAGGAACGGAACTTGTTCTTAAGTCGAGGACCCCCTGTAATTGTATCATGGCTAGTCTTGACCTTGCCCTCCCAAGGTGAGAAACACTTGATGTCTGGCCTCCGAACCCAGACAGTCAGATCTCATGAAACTCTTGCCTTACTGACTGGTGAGAGCACTTTTCATGTACTCCTTTGGGGCAGAGCTACACTCAGCAGTCAATCTACAACCCTGTGTGAATTGACCAGAAATGCTTTACTCTCCACAGGCAATGTGCTCATTGGTCCAAATCATTGAGTCACTGACACTACATGGTAGCTCCACCCATTTTTGGCTCAATGACACCTTACTCTCCCATCACTAGCCAATGGCATTAAAGGGGCCAGAGTGAATCTGAAGCCCCATTGGGCAAAGACATGTTTTCACCTTTACAGGTACATTTCCAGATAATTAATTGGTTGGGAGTCATTGGGTCACATGGGAGATAACGTCCTATTAAAATACACGCTTGGACAAATTTCCTCTCCGATGCTGAGGTAGTAAGAAAAACGCCGCTCCCCTCTGGGACCACAGCCCACCTCCAATGCACACCCTTGTCTGCGCACACCGTCACCTTCAAGCATGTGCTTCTATTTGTTTATTTATTTAAAGTTACATTTCTGCTTTATTGTGCAGATCAGAGGGGGACAACGCCTGGAGGATCAGTGAGTCGCGGCTTTTCCCCACCCACTATCCTGAATAAATTCAGTAATCATATGGATATGTGGCAATGCTGGTTCACTTCTATATAACACCACAGTTAAAACGTCCCATTCGGGGACATTCATCAGCTATTATTCATTAGCTTGTAAATAAGTTTCACAAAAAAATAATTGATACAATTAGTTGAGTTTATTGAATAATCAGGATAAGAATTTGGTATTTAAGGTTCTACAAGCGTAGGGTGGCACATGAATGCACGTGTGCATGTGTGCATGTGTGTACATGTGCATGTGTGCATGGACAAGAATGCCTGCTCAATACTTACACATGAAACAAATGATATTTTGAGAGAAGAATGGAGACTCTGCAGCACACATGCATACACAAAAAGGTGTTAAGCAAGAGAAAGGTTTCAAAGGCCTAGAACAGATAAAAGCTGAAAACTCCCTGTTTGAAAACAAGACCTTACAGGTCCACGTGTGCCCACACGCTCACAGACCCAGGAATAAAGCTCCCCTCCACGTGTCACCGCTGCTGTTCAGCAAACATACAGCATGTGACAGGAATTTGCATGAGGAACATGGCCTCAGGTCCAGCCGGTGAGCGCACCTGGCATTTCGATTTTCCATTTCCTGAAGACAAGCTTAGACACAGAATTGGGAACGACGCCCTTCAGAACAGAGTTGCGGGTTCAGTTCCATGGTAAACTTTACATAGCACCGTCACCCATGTGACCTCGAGCCACACCCACACACAACAGACAGCAGATATTCCAGTCAGGACATCTGGAAGACTCTTAAAGACCTGCGTGAAATCTGCCATTAAGAAAGACGCAAGGGCTGGCAGGTCTAAGTCTGACCTTACAATAGATGGATAATCAAGTGTATGTTTTGGCCACACAGTTTCGTCATTTATTACGTTTTTTAAAGTAAGTTTCCAGAGTTTTCAAAATGTTATTAACTTGAATAAATTTCTGCTAAACGCTGCTAAAATCATCTTTTTAAAACATGACGTAACACACCGTTTCCATGGCTAAGAGCAGAGAATCAGCCGCTCATGAGGATATTGTCATTCCAATTACTTACTGAAGTATGATTTGGAAAGTGGCCACTCATGGAGAGATAAAAGATAAATACGCAACGTAGAATGCAGAATGTGCAAGGAATGAAGATCACATTTACCAATACAGCAAGTGTCTT
>JAFBMS010000090.1:1172149-1192149 GCA_019788955.1 Albula glossodonta | reverse complement strand
TCTCCATCCTGCTTTGTGCAGCTGCTCTGGATAAAAGTGTCTGCTAAATGACAGAGGCAGAGAGGAGAGAGGCAAAGGCTGGATGGGAGGTAAGGCTTATAGGGCCTGCAGGGCAGGCCTACGCTCTCCCCGACTCACAGAGAGTGGAGGACAGGCAGGACAGAATCCATCTGTATATATGTCTAGGCACTCCAAACAAAGTACAAACAAAAGAGAGAAAGAAAACAAGAACTGTAGAATTAAAAACATAAAAAAAAAAACACAACGCCGCACTGCTATGATACTCCGTTTATCGACTTCACAGGTAGAGTTTCTCTGTTGAGCCAACGGGGACAGTCGTGTGGGGCTCGACCGAATGCCCAGGGATCAAGAGAAACCCCATGCGGTTACGATGAGCTCGCAGGCAGAGATGATCTAAGGCACCACCTCATTGAGGTGAGGGAAATGAACGGCTAAATCACTGGCTCCACAGCCGTTCCTCTGTGAGCTGGCGGGGGAATATATTGCTTTCCGGCCCGAACGCTTATCTTAGGCATTCAGTATTGATAGATCAAGACTGCAAAATACATGCATAAACACACCCCAAAGCCCACTTTAGTGCCTGGGTTTCAGGCTCCAGTCCTGTCAATCCCAGGGCTGTCAGAGTGAGGTCCTGGCGGGCCATGGGGTCCACTGGTTTTTGGTGCATGTCAGCTTTTAAATTATTAACACAAGTCACTGATTGGCGACAGAGTGCAGAAATTTTGGTGCTTATTTGGGTATTTCTTTAAACTCCTGCTTTCCACACTAATGAGCTCTTCTGAGCGTGCCATACATCAGCATGCGTGCTAATAAACTTTGCGTCTTTTACAAGCATTGGTAAATGTCAGGTGACCTTCCAGATCCAATGTATGGAAAAACATGGACAGGGCACTTGTGACTTCAGCCATCCCGTTTTTTTAACGCCCTCGGGCGAAGACCCACAGAAATGGCCTTTGTTAAAACTAAACTAGACTGGGGTCATGCTCTCTCAACTTGGGGCTGGACTCATCCAAGCAATAAACCTTCAGTTTGCTGAACAGCTAAGAGTTCCTCCGGCCCTGCACACAGCACTAAACCCAGGGAAAAGTGAGGAGGCTGCTATCCCAGCAGGCAGAAGGGATTACCATAGCCTGCAGAAACACACACACACACACACACACACACACTCATACACACACAGACATGCACAAACACACACATACACTCATACACATTTAGATGTACAAACACACATACACACACACACTATTATATGTACAAACACACACAGACACTTCAAACACACGTACACGCACACACAAACACACTCAAAAACACACATACACAAAACATCACATATATACACTGTAATATATACACTAACAGGGGCCCTCAATATCACTGTAAAATGGAAAGAGGGTGGACTGCCAAAATCATGCAAAAAATAGAAATAAAAAAATAATACACTACTCCTATGGCTCAAAGTGATGACATAGCAATTTAGACAAACATAATGGGCACTTTATCCATTAGACAAAATCTCTGATCGTCAACAGAGTCAATGACGACTGCGGAACAGTGTATGTGTGTGTGTGCGTGTGTGTGTGTTTGTGTGTATGCATAGGCATTTGTAAGGATAAATTTGAAAAATTAAAGTAATGAAATGGTAGTTTTTGTACACTGCCAACATTCCTAAAAAACTTAAAAACTTGACCATTAAAAATTGAAATTCAGCCTTTTTAAATTGAAATTTACTGAACTGAATAATGTTCTCAGACCATTAAGTTCTTGCAATGCCCTTGTGCCTTGAAGATAACAATGGACACCAAGGGACATCGGGAGCCTGGACAAAGTGTGCGTGCCTTGAATTATTACCTTAACTTTTCTTCCCCAATCCAAACTCAGCCACCTTCAAAAACCCTCTCTCACTGACTCAGGAAAGGAGGAGGAGGCCATGAACACAAGACTCCCCAAATTTAGGAGACGACTGGCTTTCGTCTCTCCCCACACTGTGGATGCCCCTGCATTCACACATGCCTATGTCACTGGAGGATGAGGAGGTCAGAATACACTTTGTGTGTGCGCCACCAGGTGCCCAAGCTGGCCAGTAGTGGCCGCTAGAGAGTTATGAGACTGACACGCTTAACTGGTTTAACCCCTATCATTCCCTGGTGAGGCTGGGCCAACTGTTGCCTTGCCATTGTGGACGTCTGGCCACTGTTGGAAATGGGAATCAAACACCTGGGACCAGAGCTCCTGTCTGTTTCCCAAGCATGTGCCTTACTGTGTGAGCCACCCGGAGGCACCACAAAGAGCTTGTGTGAAATAGTGCCTGTGTAAATGTTTTAAGGGTTGGTTTTGGACCCTCTTCAGTGAATCACTGCTACCGCTTCCCTACCCTGTGTACATAACTTGGTAAAAATCCACACGTGAGGCTTGGCTATCCCTGATACTCCATCAAGCTAATCAATAACAGATATGTCCTTATTCAGTGAATGTTGGCAATGCACAATACACACTCGGATATTGTTTCCAAACTCAGAAAGAACTGCATAAAATATGCAGTTGTCTTTTAGTTTGTCACATGGGTTAGGTTGTCTGGCCACAGAAGGTATCACAAACATCAACAGTCCGAGCCAACGAGGAAACATCCTCCAAGAGAAAGGCTGCTCCATGGCCGATGGAAACGGGACACTAAGTGAGGTAACCCGAAACAATCGTCTATTCAGCGACTACACCAATGCTGTCAGGCTGCCTCTCATAGTCCATTAATATGAAAAAAGAGAAAGCTGCTGTAGTCAAGAGAAAGTAAAGTGACAGTCGGACGGGGACAGATAAGGGAGGGTAAAGGCTAACATTCCCCATGCCATGCATGGAGTCAAAGCCAGCTTCAGTATAAAACCTGAATAAAAAAATCTTGTCTTTCTGCTCCCAATATGGATAAAATCTTTTCATCTGTGTACACACACGTGAAACATCTAAAGCATGTCTGTGTTTAGAACAAATGCTTGTACTCAGATCGTATCTTCTGATTGGAAGAGGTTGAGCGAATGATCTCACATGAACTTTGACCCAATGGCTTGTGACACATTCATAAATAACCATGTGACCTCAAAACCTCAGCCAGTCAAAATTTCTCTTAGTGTCATCTCTAGTACTACATAGTGATCACCTCGGAAGGCTCTCATTCGTGCCGCTGTTTATTTACGGTGTTCCAGAACTGTAGTTAATTTGATTTTAAAAACTGCTTTAAATGTCAGAACACACATCCCTCCAGGAAAACTATGTTGAGTGTTGAGTCATGTGTAAACAGTGTTGAGTCATGTGTTTTGTCCTGTGTTTGAATAAGGTAAACGTGACAACCTTAACTGAAAGAGTGTCAACTGCACCACACAGTCCCAGAGCAACATTACTAGAGGTGTGTCTTTTCTCACCTGTGGGGTTTTTTTCCATAAGTTTTTTTTTTTTACCTGGTCAGTTCCACAAAATATAGACTAACTTTAACTCAAATACAATGAGACTTGGCCCCATAACTGTTTTTTCTGTGTCAACGTTGTGTTTATTCCCTGGCCTAGGGCAACAACCAAGGAGCTAGTCTGCTATTCAGTCTTACGGGGAATGCATGCCTGATTAAAAATGAAAACAATGGCAAGACAGTTGGCCTCGTGCTAAGTTTTTCCAACAGTGTTTGACTGACGCGCTGCACTGTGCGCGCTGGTGGTCACATAAATTACCTTGCAACAAACACTTGGTTACATCTCAGAAACGGTTCCCAAGCTTGGTGTTCAGAAGCACTCGAACTTTACAAGTGAAACATTGGTGGATGACTTCCAAAAAAAACTGACGAGACTGACTGGCTCCTGGGAGAAAAACTGATTCTGCTTTACGACAGAATAAAATAGTGGTTCTTAACTTAAGTCAAAATGTATTTTTAGCCTGACCCCCCTATCCTTGCATTTTGCCCTTTCGTTTTTGGCTGGCAATCGGGCCGAATTAAATATTTTATAAACAAGAACAACAGGCAACAAAAAGGAGCTTAGCCGCTTCCGTGTTCTGCCATGATGGGGAGTTTAACGGGAGCGCATGAAAATGTCATAATTAATCCCTTACTGAATTGGTTCGCTGGCTGCGTTCTGTGGGAAGCTCGTCTCAGCATGAGCTTCTGCACGGGTTTGTGCTGCTGCGTCAGGCCGAAACCAGTTCTGGCGAAACCGGGCGCAGTGTTTACAACCTAAGCAGCAATGCCAGGGCACTACTTTTACGGGGTGAAACGCTCTCATTACAAGGTTGTTTCCTGTTGTGTTATGGTCAAACAGACCTAGACACTCCGGGTCCGGTTGCAAACGCTGCCGCCAGCTTGCCTCGAACGAGTGGCCGCTCTGAGAGACATCTCTTTGTAGGTACTTAGCTGTCTCACCAAAACGCAAACGTCCTACAGCGCTCTTGCGTATCGATTATAGAAGCCTACAGTGCAAGTTTCCGTCGTCTCCAGTGTGTGTAAGTGCGGGCTGGATCGTTTCCACATACAAACAAACGGCAGACAAAAGAGTCTTTGTGGAATCCCATGGAAACGCGAGGAGCTGCCTTCCTCGTACCTGTGTATACCTACCTTGCTAACCTACATTCACCACTGGCTGAAGGCATTGTTCAGCGCTTCTCATTAGATTCCAGGCCTAGTTTGCAACTGTCATCATTATTTTTCTCCTGTAATGTTTATCAACTGACTCGTGTATTATTATACTGTTTTCCTGAGAAAGGTACCGGCAGGACATATTTTGGGTTTATGTTTTCAATTCCTGAGACTGAGAACTGCCCAGTGAACTGCCCTACGGTGTTGTTAGGAAAAACACTGTACAATCAATGTAATTGGAGAATAAACAGAAGTTTTCCGTGTACATTCGTAGCTTTGAGCCATATTTGGTTTTCAAAGCGAACTCCACCCAATCAGAAGAGCTGTAACGCCAGTCCGCACGATTCTCCCACCTGTTGCACAGGGCGTGTGGTTTGTCGGCTCAGCACTACGGCTGCACTGTACACTATGCTAATGTACTACGGGTACGTCTTTGTACATGGATGCAATTAACTATTTAAACGCAAGCATGTGAACCCAGGAAGAAAAGAGAGAAAAGGCATGTGAAATGACGTGTAATATCTTGTTACCTGTCGTTACTAACGTTAGCCCTCAAGACAATTTTTGAGTCAGTGTCACAATGCGAACAAACCAGACACCACTCAAGAAACTTAACAGTCCACAGTATCACTGTCATTGTTCACAAGATGTCCATCAAGAAACCACTGAAATGGTAATTGACAGAAATGAATTGTAACATTCCTGATAATCACACAAATATATACAATATCATAAAATGTAAATTTAAACAGCGTGTTTGTTCCACTCATATGGAAAATGCTATACATGTTTTTGTTTCAAACAAAACGAATTATGATAGTCTACCAGTGTCTACCATTGTATGAATCTCAAAGACAGTCAAACCCTGCCTTCAAAATGCTAATGGAACCGCTTACCGAAACGAGCGACTTTAAATGCGATGCAACATGCAACAAGAAGGGCGGCGTTAATCATGAAAACATATTGGGTAAAATAATCCATTTGCTCACCTTTATATTGTAGAGGGGTTCCACTTGTGATTTTCACCGTTCCTGAAATGGATTCGCCCGGACTATAGACCACTTTATTGTTTGTGAAGGTAATATCGAATTCTTGGAGCTTGCCCATGTTGCTTGTATATGCCCACCACAATGAAAATACGGAGTATAGCCCACGATGGTGTCGTTTGGCTGTGGAAGCGGAGCGGCGCTGTCGCGTCTGTCCCACCTGCAGCGCTCTGTCTCCGTATCCATCCACTTCTCCGCTAAGCGGCCAGGGCCATGACGTCATCGCGGGCCGGGCAGAATGCGCGCCTCCTCCCTCCCCCCTCCCCCACCCATCACAACCGTTGTGTCCCAATCCTCGCGCAAGACTTCTTTTCTGTTTTTTTAATTCAACCGTTGATTGGCCCAACGGTGAAGAGGCTGTTTGCACACATCAGCCGGGAAAATGTGTGGTATTTATGATCACAATGTTTACCAATTGGGAAACCAGAGAGAGAGAGAGTTCCAAAGACCAAGAGACTCATTAACGAATAAGGAACCGCAACAAGTATGGAAAGTCTTGACGCTGCCATCTGCTGTCTGTTTAATGAATGATAGCGTACACTTAAGCGGCGTATGGCAGTAGGTATCCAGGTCATTTACCGAAGCCTCATGTGTATGTTTACCATTATTATCTTATATATGTTTTATAAAGTTCATTTTAATAGAAATGGGCTGTTATGACCCAGTCTGCCTTCCAAGAATCATTAATTTGTGCTTTATTAGCATATAAACCATTGTTGGTTTATTGTTGGTTTAAATCTTTCTAAGGGCTCTGGTCATGTGAGAAAGAACTTTTCACTGCAACAGCTTGAGAAGAAATACATAAGTGTAATCTGAAAATAGATTCCCTGAATGGACCAGTGAAAAAAACATTCACTACAAATGTGGGCAATACTGTACATGAGGACAATTTGAGTAGCTGACTGTGTGTAGTTTCTCAGATAAGTTGCTGAAGTTCTAAGGTACGAATTAACTGGCATATTGGCTTTCCAGGGTCAAGTTTTTTGGCCATCCCGGCATTTTGTGTGCGAGGCAACCTGAGGGTCATTATCAAGGGAAATACTGAATTAATACCTGCTATCCACAATTTAAGCGGCTGGCTGAGTCATCGAATGGACAGAGCTGGACCGGAGAGGAGACCGCGTCCCCTTCTCTGTTGATGCATGGATCTTCTTCGTCCTTTCTGCCGCGGTAGTCCCGTGCTCAGAGTCTGGCTCAAACCCAAGCGCTGACGTTGGTTTGGGACGCTGGCACAGGCTGCAAATAACCCGTCGGTTACGGGAAGTGTGCCTTTTACGCAAGACCTATTTGTCTGAAATTAGAGGAAGCCCACACATTTTCAAAACGCACCCTATGCTGACATCAGCAACCAGCAGCACAGAGAAACTGCCTGCACGGGCCATGTTCAATTAGAAAGTTAATGGGGAGTTCAGATGGAAAATTCTAAGATGAAATGATTCTGTTCCACATCCAGGCAGAGGAGAATGGATCGACCCTATCCACAGCCTTGGGAACAGGCCGTTCAGTTCCTCTTGGCCCAGCGTACCCACAGCAGGGGTGACCAACCCTGGTCCTTCAGAGCTCTGGTCAATGTTACAGACAGGCAAGGAACTGCTGAGGGCCCCAAGAGTGAGAGGCCCCTGAGAGCAATGACTGCTGCTGAGGGCCCCAAGCGTGAGGGGCCCCTTAGAGCAATGACTGCTGCTGAGGGCCCCAAGCGTGAGGGGCCCCTTAGAGCAATGACTGCTGCTGAGGGCCCCAAGCGTGAGGGTCCCTTAGAGCAATGACTGCTGCTGAGGGCCCTAAGTGTGAGGGGCCCCTGAGAGCAATGATTGAGGGTATCATAATGGAAATGAATGTCTGGTCAGAGGGGCCACATGGTGTTCTCCTTGTTGAGCCCCAATAATCTCTTGAATCGCCTCTGCTGGGGACCCACGGGGTGTTCAGGTTTTTGCTTCAACCTTAAAGTCAGGAATCAGTTTATATTCTGGGAGCCAGGGGGATCGAGATAACAGTTAATTCACCGCTAATGAAAAGTTAATTAACCTGCTGCTTATGTTATTGTTTTCAAACAAAAAAAGTGGAAACGTTACCAAAGCTTGCGGTATGTTTAACCACAATGTGAAATTACTGATCCAAAAATGAAAAGGCTCGTATTCAAAATGGATAAATTAATACAATGGGTTTGAGCCCAGGGACTTTTTTAATAATTCTTGTAAGTTGGTTAATAATGCCAACGATGTCGTCCACCCATCCTGAGCACTGAGTCCTTTGCGTATCTACCTGCTCACCCAGCACTCCGCCATGTGTAGATACCAGGGGCGTGTTCCGTTTCCAGGGAAACGGAGGGGATGTTGCCGGGCTACTGACTGTAACCATGGCAGTGACTTTAGCTACAGCTGGATATTAACTGGTGCTGAGGTAGGAAATCGCCAGATTCAGCCCCCCTCCCCCCTCCCCGTGGGACCCTACAGCCCAAATAAGACGAAAATGGGCCCTACTGGGCTACAGTTTCCTCAGCCTTGTTTTATAGGTAGACATTTTCTCTGTTAATGTAACGGTCATAGAATTACACTTCTACTTCAGTTGCAGTAGGCTATTTGCTTTTTTTTCCAGTGTTGCTTTTTGAGTTATCTATTTTGTGGTCAGGGTCATGACAATTCAGTGAAAAGCATTTATTTACAGAGCTGTTAAGTATAATTAAAGAATAAATCTGTAGAAAATATTCATCTTTTCACTGTAACTTTGAAATATGTCATGACTGTCTTTCTATCTCACTGTACCATTTAATGCCGATTTCAGAACAAAATTATTAATGCTAATGTTGCAATTTTACTTTGTTGCCAGACTATCAAGACCTCATTGACCGTGTGTACAGCGCATGTAACGCCAAAACTAGGAGGCGTATGCTGCCATCTACTGGACGCTTTGTGACATAGCTTGGATGTCTTCGAATGGAAAGCAATGACAGTGCAATACCATGCGTGAACATAGAAAATGACCTTTTGCACTTCCACATTTATTTATACTTCTGTTACATGATTTCTCAGGGCTAACTGTGTAAGACGTTGCCCTATAGAAACAAACATTGCGCTCAAAAACTTAAAATGTGGTATATAACATTTTTATTTACTTCTGAGAAGCTAACAAGCAACAAGTCATTCTGACAGAGCGTTATCAGTACATCAGCTAGATGTAACATCAAATAGGCTGAGACAGAGAGAGACAGGGTGAATAAGAGTAGCAGGGATAGACCAATAAATATACTAGTTCTCCTCTGCAAAATGCTTACTAGCAAAAGAAAAAAAAGACCGTATTAAATTGGTTACATATAATAATAATAGTAATCATGGTACTTCACAGCTGCAACATTTATAAAAATGTTTACTCGACTATTTTCAGTTCCACTTGAAAAGAAAGTGTTTAAACTTTAGCCAGGGAGTGAACTCATGAGCTTAAAATGAAGTGTGATTATTCATAACGTAACCCTGAATCTTCTGTACCTATATGAGGGACAGAAACCCCATTCCCCATGCCTGGTGGACCATATCCATTTCTGGTTTTTGTTTCTACTGTTCACCCAAACCCAAATAGCTGTGTAAACCAAAGATTCTGCTCTTGTAATTTGTACAACACAAGAACAGTGTTCAGCCCACCAATTTAGAGTTAAAATCAAGGTATTTTGATTTGTAGTCTAGCCCAGGGCTGTCGAAGTCCGTGCTGGACCTTCACCTTGTCTGCAGGGTTTTGTAGTTTCCTCTGAATCAGCAGCTAATGTATGCCTCAATAACACAGAATAAAATAGTGTGTTCTCTTTTATCCAGTCAGTGACTCTCATACACACATCATCAGCAAAACGCCGAGCAGAAGTCCTGGCTCTCCCAGAGTGGATTCTGACATGCATGGGAAAGCCAATTAATCAGTGACTTAAATTAAGGACTTAACTCTGAGATTCTCCTCTCCAGTCACAAAGGGCTGCAGTGTCTGTGAGCACCGGCTCCACCCTCATGCTACACCAAAGAATAACCCTGTGTCCCAAAAGCGCACTATGTACCCCACACTGCTGTGTATACACTGTGTACTATTCCAGAAAGTGCATGTTTTCACTAGTTAGTGTACAAGAGTAAACACACTTGATAGTATTTTACTAACCAGAAACATGTCACCAGTGTAGATGGTTGAAATTTTAGTTTGCCGGAACCGTTTCGCGTTGCATTCTGGGACAACAGTGTCCATGCAAACCACGCTTTGTATCGCTGCCATTGTTAGTGTGTATACTTGTACTATTCAGTGCATAGTGCGTGACAGAAATGAACCACACTATAAACTACGCACTCAAAAACTGGCTAAAAGTAGGGCGTAGTTTGCTTTTGGGACACAGCATAAGTGTGTTTGGAGCAAACGTTTGCAGACACTGCTGCCCTCCAGGACCGGAGCTGAACAGCCCTGATTCAAATGCTGAAATACATCAAAAAACCTGCAGACTCTGTGGCCCATCCTCTGTACTCAACCCCCACCAGTCCCCACCAGGTCTACCCCCTTTGCACACCCCAAATTGCCCCCACGCCTCTCCAGGCTGGCTGGTGACCCCGTTGGTTTAGCTGCTGTCCTCCTCACCGGTCTCGTCCAGCACGCAGGTTCGGACGATGGCTTCGGTGACAGTGTATGGGTCACAGTTGCCGGCCGGCCGGCGGTCCTCCATGTAGCCCCTCTCATCCAGCCCCACCTGGCGCGGGATGCGGATGCTGGCGCAGCGGTCGGCCACTCCCGCACTGAATTTGTGGATGCTGGCGGTCTCGTGGAGGCCCGTCAGACGTCGCTTGTTGTCCTCTCCGCCGCGCGGGTCGTAGAGGCAGATGTGGTGGGTATGGCGTCGGCTCAGCTTCTCGATGGCGTCATTTATGTGTCTGATGTCACATGGAAGGAGGGAGGAGGAAGAATCAGGTTTAAATTAATGTACGGTAAGGAACTTAAGGCAGGGGGATTGGCCCCTGGTTAGCCTATTCACCTGTAAGTTGCTTTGGATGAAAGCGTCAGCTAAATGACTGTAATGTAATGTAATGTAATGTAATGTTTATGTGTGTAAGAGGGGGTGTGTAGTCTGTGTGTCTAGTTGAGCTTGTAAAGCACATGTATGCGTGTCTGTAAGAGTGTGTGTATAGTATGTGTGTGTCGTTGAATTTGTGTAGTACGCATGTGTGTGAAAGTGTGTGTGCAGTATGTGTTATGTAGTTGACTGTGTTTAGTATGTATGTGTATGTTGCATGTGTGCAAGAGAGTGTGCGTATATTGTGAGTGAACAGTATGTGTGTGTAAGTGTGTATGCACAGTATGTGTGTGTAACAGTATGTGTGAGTAAGCGTGTGTGCACAGTTTGTAAGTGTAGTTGAGTATTTAGCATGTGTGTGTAGTGAGTGTGTGTATGTAACAGTGCACAGTATGTGTGTGTAACAGTATGTGTGAGTAAGCGTGTGTGCACAGTTTGTAAGTGTAGTTGAGTATTTAGCATGTGTGTGTAGTGAGTGTGTGTATGTAACAGTGCACAGTATGTGTGTGTAACAGTATGTGTGAGTAAGCGTGTGTGCACAGTTTGTAAGTGTAGTTGAGTATTTAGCATGTGTGTGTGTAGTGAGTGTGTGTATGTAACAGTGTGTGTGTGCGTAGTATGTGCATGTACCACTGTGTGTAGTACGTGTACTGTATATAGTTGACTGTGTGTGTAGTGAGTGTGTGTATGTAACAGTGTGTGTGTGCACAGTATGTGTGTGTATGTAAGAGTGTGTGTAGTACGTGTACTGTGTATAGTTGACTGTGTGTGTAGTGAGTGTGTGTATGTAACAGTGTGTGTGTGCACAGTATGTGTGTGTATGTAAGAGTGTGTGCATGTAAGAGTGTGTTAAGTATGTGTGTGTAACAGTTTGTGTGTGTAAGCGTGTGTAGTTGACTGAATGTGTGTGCACTGTGTGTGCGTGCCTAACACTGTGTGTGTGTGTAAGCATGTGTGTGTGTGTGTGTGTTGTGTGTAAGCATTTGGGTGTGTGTGTGTAAGCGTGTGTGGTGTGTGTGTGTGTAAGCATTTGGTTGTGTGTGTGTAAGCGTGTGTGTGTGCGTGTGTAAGCGTGTGTGGTGTGTGTGTGTGTGTGTGTAAGCATGTGTGGTGTGTGTGTGTGTGCGTGTTTCTCCATGCGTAGCTTCACTCACTGCAGGCCCCCCTCCTCCCTCATGGCCTTGGTGCTGAAGTTGGTATGGCAGCCCGTCCCGTTCCAGTCTCCCTGCATGGGCTTAGGGTCCAGCGTGGCGGTCACCCCAAAGTCCTCACACACACGGTGCAGGATGAACCGAGCCATCCACAGGTGGTCCCCCATCTCCAGCCCCTCGCACGGCCCCACCTGGAACTCCCACTGCCCGACGGGAGGCAGGCAGGAAGGAACCGGGCCATGGGGCAAGCAGGGGGGTGGAGGGAGAGGACAGTATGTGTCAAATATCAACATGCTTCAAAATGTTGTCGATAGCTATTGCCAGGTCTAGATCGGAGCTCTCACTGCACTAATAATGACCTCACGTTGATCAGGTCCATTATGTATGTTCATCATGTACAATGATTTCTGATTTATGGTTTGTGGGTGTGTCACACATTTTTTTTCATAACATTGCACTTCTTTGTCACTTTGTGTTTGGCTTGAACATGTTTTAGGGGCATAGGTTTGTGTCATCATGGTGAGTCACTTTCAGGTTTTGCTTGCTAAAAACCATTGCTTGAGTAGGATCATCTTAATTAGTCATTTATATCATGTGTTATTGATCATCCCCGAACTGCTATGAAAGTGTTTCTTGTGGAACAAACCTGCTGAAGAAACACTGAAACATTTGGAAAAACTACTCTTTTATTCTAATATAATTGTTCTAAAAAGTGTAGCTAAAAATGCAATTAAACAAATAACACAATGTTTCTCTCCTCAGTGTCTTAAAGAAACATCTCGATCTTCGCCATTTTTTAGTTTAAGACTTTAACAGAAAGCTAGAGAGTTTGGATCATTAACTGTCAGCTCTCGATGCTTGATGGTGCCCTTGGAATATTGTGTTATTTCCTGTGCAGCTGCCCTGTGACGGCAGGTTTGGTTGAGAACGCAGGATTATTTGAGTGAACATGCTCTCTGCATTGAGTACCTGAGAGGGCATGACCTCGGCATTGGTCCCACAGATCTTCACACCTGCATACAGGCAGGCCCTGTAGTGGCACTCCACGACGTCTCGGCCGAACGCCCTGTCTGCTCCCACTGAACAGTAGTAAGGGCCTGAGAGAATCAACAGGAAATAAGTCTGAATCACTTCCTGAATCACACACGACCAGGTGTGGGCGCTAGAGAGTGATGAGACCAACAGAACGAGCTGGCTGGCCTCTTTCCTATCATTCCCCTGCAGGGCTGTCCCAGCTGTTGCCTTGCCAACTGCGGAACTCAAGGCACAGCCAGAGCTTGAACACCTAATCACAGGGCTTCATGCTTTGCTTTCTGAGCAGGCGACTTTACAGCAAACCCAATGGATCTCTCGCTGAGTTAAAAAAACATGCAGGTGTGCGTCGCTTAACGTACACGATATGTTCTATGAAATAGGACGTTATGTGATTTGGATGTTGTGCAAACACCATATTATCGTATATACTTGGAAAATCTATATGGGATACTGTAGTGTACCTGTATTGACTAAATAGCCAAGATACTGTGCACATACAGTACTGTATTTCAGCTAATGTATCTGGCAAGGTAATATATGGGTTAAATAGGTTACGTCTGGTATGTCCCATTCTTTGATTGGGAGATTTTTGAAACCTTGCCAGACATGACTGACCAGCATGACTAGAGTTGATCTCTGTGTGGGACCACTCACCCTGGGGTCTGGGGAACCCCCCACAGGGCCAGCAGAAGGGGCGTCCATCCGCACCCAGCAGAGTGTACTCCTGCTCCATCCCAAACCAGGGCCGGCTGTCCTGCGCCTCCTTCATGGCCTGTCTGCAGGTGGACCGTCGGTTGGATTCTGGAGGAATGAGAGAGTGACACATGCTGGTTATTTTCGTCTTTTCTCAACCTGCCGGACCCGAGTCCCACCTTCCCCATCATGGAACCAGAACGGGGTCAGTTTGTTTGTTTTCGACACATGAGCTGAGTTTCACTTGGTTTCCTCAGCAGTGTGAGGTGAAAAGTGCCGCCCGGGATTATGGAGCAGGTCCCCAAACAATAAGGCGACGGTGACATTTTACCAGCTATCTCAGGCCTCTCATAATGCATGTAATTGTTCATTTGCTGCATGGAAGTAAAGTCTTCCCATACGCTTATGTGAATGGGTAAGGAAACACCGTTTGGGAGAGGCAGTTTGTTCTATTTCACTGTATGCATTACAGGACCATAAAGAGGTGTAAGACAATCTGCCATGTTCCTGCTAGACATTGCATTGTTCTGCATTCTACACAGACACTGCCTGTGCCCCGGCTCCTAGCCTGTCATCACTACGCGCATTCTCAGCATGTTTTGTGACTTTTTTTTCTTTTCTATTTTTTTTGCGGGGGGGGGGGGGGGGGGGGGGGGGGGGTGAATTCTGACATACCAGAGAAACTGAAACAGAAATGATAATTATGTCTTGGCATACTTTACACCTCCCTCTCTATGGAAACAAACACAGGCTCTTTGCAGAAACATCCTGTACAACAGGTAAGGTCACCTGAAGTTAAATTACACTAATAGGGAATCATTTACAATTAATTAAATCCCTATGTGCATACATAAGTAAAACAAAACATAATAAATGTTTACTTTGACAGGTCAATTCAAATTGGGAGAGGAAAACAAACAAAGTGAAGAAACAACAACTGATAAAACAAGGAAAATACTGAGAAAGATCACTAACACGGTTAGAGATGAACTTTATGACCAATCAAACAATTTAGTGAATATAAATTTTAAAAAGTGTTCAGACCAAGTTGAGTGGTTTTTTTAAACCAGCCAAAGGTAAAAATCTGCTAACATTTGTCCTTTATCTGTGTTAATTTCAGGCTCTGAGCACAGACTCCAGGGTTAGCCCAAGAAAAGCCGATTGTGGGAGCGAGGCTGAAATACTGTAAATCCTTACTGTAAATTACCTAACGCTGTATGCATAACCAAACGGTATATGCTACTAATAGGATCTCTGACCATAACAAGTAATGGAAAAGAAATCTTCCCATTTTCCTGTACCAACTGAAGCCCTACATAAATTTATATCTTTTAATCCTGTTCAATTCAAGATGGTCATTCACTTTGACTATATGGAGAATTTTAGTCATTTCAGTGCTTTCGTTTGAAATGATCTTAAAATGTTTGTGTTCACCAGAGGGGTGCTGTCAGTGACTTCGTATGTTCCATGCTTGCACTGATTCATTTTGACTTTGTGACAGAAGTATAATTATCTTCGACACTCATTGAGAAAGAACTTTCATCCTAACCCTCACCTCATTAACATATCACAACCTGATAAGACCAGTCAAACAGAATTCCTGAAATATTCTGCTCCCCCCCCCATTTTCCTCAAAGGAAAAAGAAAAGTCTTATCCTTAGCTACACTGTATCAATGATCCATTAATAAGTAAATAAATTGCAAGCAAGTTTTGAAAACAAATCCAGGAAATTTGCGTTGTCATTTTTATAATCATTTGATACTTTTACCTGCTTTTCAGGCTATCATATCTTTTTTAATTTTCATCTTTTCCCCAATTAAAAATAACTACAAAAAAAGTACCTGCTGGCTTGCGGTTGTACTTGAGAACCTCACACAAAACCAGTTTATTGGGGTCCCGAGTGAAGGGGTCCCGAAACATGCGCACGGGAATCAAGAACATGTCGCTGTTAGACCCCTCAGCTTGGTCTGTGCTGGAGCCGTCAAAATTCCACTCTGGGATGTCTGCAAAAGAGAGCACAGCGCCGTCAGGAGAGACACAATCCCTGCTTTCTCCTTCCCCTGTGTGTGTGTGTGTGTGTGTGTGTGTGGGTGTATGTCTGTGTGTGTATGTAAGTTTATGTGGTGTTTGTGTGTATGCATGTGTGTGTCAGTTGTATGTGTGTATGGCAAAACATGAGAAACACACGAGTATCTAGTGTGTGTGGGTGGTACATGTCTGTGTGTGTATGTAAGTTTATGTAGTGTGTGTGTGTGTGTGGCAAGAGTATCTAGAGTGTGTGGGTGCATAGCTGCATGTATGTAAGTTTATATGTATGTGTGTGTATGCGTGTGCATGCATGTGCCAAAGTGATGCACAGGAACTGCATACAGTCAGCTTAATGGCAATGATTATGAGTGTGATTATGAACGTAGGAGCCCGTTACCCTGGATACCCTTGGGCTCTCCCTCCAGTGTTTGGGTCTTGCACCTCAGCCCTTCTCCACTGCCATCGATCCAGACATAGGTCACCTGACACAAGTCCCCCTGGGGCAGGGACAGGTAGCTCTCCCGCAGGGCCTTACACAGCTGGGAGCTCACCGATACAGAGGACATGGCGGAACTACAGCAGAAGAAAAGGGAACGGCGGCCACTTCACACTGAGAACAAAGAGTCAACATCCAGGAGTGTCCTACTGAAAAAAACTAAATGGAAACACTGCCACTGCACACCGTCTGTTTTGTTGGAGGGTGATGAAGCGTATAATTGGTTTGTGCTGTTACAGCTGCCCAGCTTGACCAGTAGTGGTTGCTAGAGAGTGATGAGACCAACAAACTTAACCGGCTGAACTCTCTAGCATCCCAGACAAGGCTTAGCCAATTTTTGCATAGCCAAACTGCTGTATAATAAATTTGCCACTGTTTTTTTTTTGCCAGTTGCTACATGCATTGTTATTTAATTCCTATTTATCTAATCATACCCCAGAACTGATATATAACTGAATGGAATTCACATATAAACAATAACAATAATAATAAAAAAAATATTAAACTGAATAATGAAATAAGATACCTGTCAAACTTGGCTAGTCTCTCACTTTTTGTTGTCTTGTCCCATTTTTATATATATTTTGTTTAAATGGGAGGAGGGGAAATATTAAGAAAATGAAAGGCCAAGACCAGAGACGTTATGGAAAAATTATGAAATGTATTTCATCCAGAATGAGCTACTGACAGTACCTGCACCACTTCAAATGGGGTTTGCTGAATTAGGTTTAATTGAATAATGAATAATATGAATCATAAAAACACCACTAAATCTTATTCAAAAACAAACAAATAAGTTCACTCACTTTTTTTCACAGCAATAAAAAAGAACAATAAAAAATAAAAAAACTGCAGTGTAAATTTCAGTTTGAGAGGTTTCAGGACACACAGCAGACTGAAATTAAAAAGACTCACTGATAAAATATTGCACAAAAATTCTCCAGATCTCCAACACAAATTAAGACAACCAAAAATATAATAGAGTACAATTACAGTAGAATCAAAGTATATTAGAGTAGACTTACAACTTACTTGGGTGAAATCGGATAGCTTGAGTTTGTTTTGCGCTGCAACCTTACCTACCCTTAGCTGATAAATTATGTGCTGCCAAAATCCATGTGTGTTCGCTGTTTATAGCTTCACTCTGATCCGCCTGAGTGACGTCTGCTTTTGCATACCGTTTGATGTCGCGACAGCATTGTTTACGTTTTATTGTCGGCGTTGGAACAGCTCCCTCAGAAGTGATGGCCAGTTGGACTATACTAACATTCCAGAGAATAGCAAGCCAGGCAAGGCTACCGAACAATTTAAAGACTTGGGAGGTCAATTCATCAAGCATAATTGCTTTATCCTTCGTCTCTATCTTTGCGACAAGGCGTCAAATACGTTGGTTTAAGTTATAAAAGGCATTTCCCCGTTCGTCCAGTACTGCGAGAAAAACATCTGTTAGGCATGGGAGATACAACGCTCATTTTCTTGAACTGAAACCATACGTATCTCTAGGAATTCAGAAGGACAAAACACATGAAAAGTTCGTCATTTTTTTACCGCAGTCAGAACAAACAAAATGAGTTGACCACTTATCTATTTCTGAATGAAACAGTATCTCACTCTGATAATTTTTTTTTGCGTAACCCTATCTTGTGTCATTTCCCTCATGAGCTTTTTTCTAAAGTGACCTGAATGTGTTTGCTCAGACCATGGTCATTTTATTGATAGTTAAATTTGTGAAAACAAAAAGTTATTATTTCTTAGTTAGCCTGCAGATATTGTGCGTTATTGTGTCAACGGTGAACTGCAAAACATGAAAATTTGCGCTCGTTTTAGACATCGGCATAGGTTACAGATTTATTACGTCTTCTACTAGGCTACCACTGTAGACTTTTTCATGGGTTTGTAGGATGAACTGGCTTTGGGGTGACAGCTTTCTGAGTCCATGTAGATTAGCCAAGTGATCTTTTAAATAAATTTACTTTAGGTTAGGGCCATACAAAGGCAAATAATTTAGTGAAGCGCCAGATCACACCTGATGTTAATCTTGTTTTAATGATTTTTGAAGTTTTTGTGTAAACTTTAACAGGCAGGGCATACTGTCGCCACGGAGACAGGAATTGGAGCAACAGTCTGAAATCAAGTGAAAGAACCTAGCAAAAGAAAACGAATGGCTTAATTAACTTAATTGCTCATTATTTCTTAATTTTGAAAAGAAGCCACGTGTGAAATAAAAATATTACATGCAGAATAAAACGCTGCATAAGGAAGGGACACTTCACTGACTGAATTAGTCTCCTTAACTTCCGTATCCTCAAGCGCCCAACGGCGCCCAGCTAGGGAAATCAACGGCCACCGGTGCGCAGTGTTTGAACAGACGGGCTCATCTGCCAGCATAGTTGCTGATCCCAGCTTTGCTTTTCAGTTCAGGAGAGCACACAACAAATTACCGGGGCGAAATGAGCGGGAATTGGGCATGAAGAAAAGCGCAACACATCATCACTATCTGCTCTTGCTCTGGCCGAAATAGGCTTTGGCAAGGAGAGACAATTGGGGCCCTGGGGGTTGCTTGCTCTGGTCTTTGATTGGTTGCTTATTTCGAATAATGAAATCCTGTATATTCATATCGCCCAGCATGGTTCATTTAGATTTTCAGTTTCACCATATCATCTATTCCCTCTGGCAGTAAAATGGCGGAATGTAGTATTTGATGATAGGATTGTGTTTATTAAGGGGGGAGGGGGCAGTAATTTCAAACAGTATATGTCAGAAAATATAAGTTGCTATTGTAGTAAATATGATTTTATGTATATACCACAAAACCATCTCACATGGGGAACAGACACACAAAGATACTACAAAATAGGATAAACAGCAGCAGTAGATATTAATCACTTATACAAAGTTTTATGAAAGAAAAAATTATTTTGCTTATAATTTTTTTTGCATACATTTAAGTTTTTTTTTTTTTTGTTGTTGTTTTTGGAAGAGACTTGCTGTAATTTTTATACCTCTATTCACATGAAAATAAATAAAGCAAAACTGAGACCCCATACTTGTACTGACTTTATTTTTCTTTTTCAATAATCATGACAAAACAGATAGAGCAATTTTCCAACATGAAAAGAAAGCACAGCAAGACTTCAAGGAGGAGTCACAGAATACGTCACATGAACAAACCCTCCCATTCTCACAAAATCATGTCCTCCATCTTCCCAAGTTATCTGTCCTCTGTCACTCGCTCCCTCACAGTTTCCTCTTTCTCTCAACGAGCTGCCCTCCTCTTCCTTCTCTCTCTCTCCCTACACTGTCGATCAGGTAACTGCACCAGAGTAATCGGTGGAAGTTGGCCAGTCCCAGTCCCATGTCAACCCCTTTTCTCAAAGAGTCGTTGAGGGGAATTCTAGGCGCTCATTGGCCCATTTGCTCTCATGTCCAGCTCATATTTACATTCGCGAGAACAGCTAATACGAGACAGGCACGTTTCCAGTGAAAGGAAAACATGGACTTCACTAAACGAAAGAATGAACAGGCCATATCAAAATGGTGTCTGAACAAACTGAACGGCAGTGTCTGTCGCGAGAAGTTATAAGCTGCTTGAGTGGATCTGTCTTGTCTTCGTAACTCTGGTGTTGGACCGCAGAGCACGCAGCATTCGTCAGAAGAACCTAGAGATTCAGCGGATCATGTTTCCTCCCTAAATTTCTCTGAAGCCGCCCCGTCACCTGGAGGGTTTTTTTTATCTAAAAATATTTGTGACTCACGCTGATGCCGCTCAGCTGATATAGCACGCCCTGCAGATGTGGTGTCCCACAATGACCATAGCCCCACAATTAACATGCCAGTGAAAATACGAGTATTTCTGCTTTCAGAGGCAAATTTTCTGGCTTCCACCTAAAACAA
>JAFBMS010000090.1:964649-1167149 GCA_019788955.1 Albula glossodonta | reverse complement strand
GTCAGCACTACAACAACCCAGCAACCCCCACCATCAGCACCACAATAACCCAGCACCCTCACCGTCAGCACCACAACAACCCAGCACCCTCACCGTCAGCACTACAACAACCCAGCAACCCCCACCATCAGCACCACAACAACCCAGCACCCTCACTGTCAGCACCACAACAACCCAGCACCCTCACCGACAGCACCACAACAACCCAGCACCCTCACTGTCAGCACCACAACAACCCAGCACCCTCACCGTCAGCACCGCAACAACCCAGCACCCTCACCGTCAGCACTACAACAACCCAGCACCCCCACCGTCAGCACCACAACAACCCAGCACCCTCACTGTCAGCACCACAACAACCCAGCACCCTCACCGTCAGCACCACAACAACCCAGCACCCTCACCGTCAGCACCACAACAACCCAGCACCCTCACCGTCAGCACCACAACAACCCAGCACCCTCACCGTCAGCACCGCAACAACCCAGCACCCTCACCGTCAGCACTACAACAACCCAGCACCCCCACCGTCAGCACCACAACAACCCAGCACCCTCACCGTCAGCACCACAACAACCCAGCACCCTCACCGTCAGCACCACAACAACCCAGCACTCCCACCGTCAGCACCACAACAACCCAGCACCCTCACCGTCAGCACCACAACAACCCAGCACCCTCACTGTCAGCATCAGGACAACAACTGCCATTCAATATCAGATAACTGCTATTCTAACCATGACTGTGACTGTAACCATTACTTTGACTGACTGTGATTCTGTGATTGTGACTGTAACTATCACTTTGACTACCTATGATTGTGACTGTGACTGTAACTCGGTACCTGCCAGGCCTCGGTGCTGCTGACGTTGCCTTGGGCGTGGCGCCACGCCTCCCCCTGATTCAGGCTGTTGGAGAACACCATGGTGGCCTCACCTGTCTCAGGCTTCACGTACACATTCAGGGAGCCTGGAACACAACACAACGCACACTCAGAGTGTACAACACACTGCAATACAATACAACACAACGCACACTCAGAGTGTACAACACACTGCAATACAATACAACACAACGCACACTCAGAGTGTACAACACACTGCAATACAATACAACACAACGCACACTCAGAGTGTACAACACACTGCAATGCAATACAACACAATACAAAATAAGCTCAGAGTCTACTACACAACACAGTATAGTACGCAAGCAGAGCCTACACCTCAACACACACTCAGAGTCTACAGCACAATAATATTATATAATTACCTGGGTTTTCCCCCCCCATGTGATACCAGAACTGAACACACTCAATGTTGGGGGCGCTGTTGCGTAGTGGAGAGGACAGAGTAGTCTTGCTGTCCACAGGCAGAAACTCCTTACCACTGGCAGTTATCATGTAGTACCCTGACAGACACAGAGACAAGTCATCCTCTACAAAGCCTCACCACTGTGAAGGATTATGCTCATGGCCTTGACTACTGCAAAGGGCACCTAGGTCATGTCCTTGGTATTTCTGTGTCATTTTTTTATGAGCAAAAGTCATGAATATAAAGTCAAAATTGGGTAAAACTTTGGTTTAAACCTTTGGTTTAAATTTCCTTTTTCTAAAAAAACAAATCCTTGAATTTTTATGAGGGAAAAGAGTAAAAAAAACAGCAGTTTTTGGTCCAGGTCCGGCAGGGTGGGAGGAACATGGGCAGATGGGAGGGGCCTGGCAGGGTGGGATGGGCTTGGCAGGGTGGGGGTGCATGACAGGGTGGGAGGGGCTTGGTAGGGTGGCAGGGGCTTGACAGGGTGGGAGGGGCTTGGTAGGGTGGGAGGGGCCTGGCAGAGTGGGGTGCATGACAGGGTGGGAGGGGCCTGGCAGGGAGGGAGGGGCATGGGCGGGCCCTCACCTTGTGCAGATTCCAGGGTGTGGTCAGTTTTAGGTCCAGGCCTCACAATGCCTGAGATTTGGTTTTGGTTGATCCAGCGAGAGGGGCCAGAGACACTGTATCCACAGGAGCCACCCTCGAAGGTGCAGGTTGACGGCCCGGAGCAGGGCCGCTTCAAAAGAGCAATGTCATCAATACCCACCCGCCCGTCAAAGCCTGAGCGAATTGCCTCAAAGATAATCTGAAAGAGGGGGTGGGGTTAAGTGGAGAGAGAAGAGAGGGAGCGTGTGAGTGGGAGAGAGCGAGAGAGTGAGGAAGACACAGAGAAAGTAAGTGTAAGGGAAAAAGTAAGGAAAAAATACAGGGATACAGGAGGCAACGTACAAAAAATAAAAAAAGAGAATGAAAGGCAAATTCACCCCAGGAGATCTGAGGACACCCATGATTTTGGGTGCAGCTTACAGCAAAACAGAAGACATGATTTCAAGAAATTACTTAAGAGCCATTTAGCTCATGCTCTTATCCAGAACAATTTATAACGCGACCGTAAGTGCAACGATCATGGCCGAAGTGAAGGGGGCGGGGTGATTCCAGAGATATCAGACATGCAACAACTCAGGATTCATTTGGGAAAATTATTACCTAATGATTAAGTAGAGGAAAAAGTCAAAGAAAAAAAAACCGATACGATATGTACAGATTCGGCACTAAAAACTGTTTCTCATGCAGAGATCGAGCGAGAGTACCTGGAACCTGATGTGTTGGTGCCGCACTGGGCACAAGCCTTGTTGCCAGTGGTTACCATGCGCACCAGTGCGAGACCAGACGAGGACCTCTGACTCCCCCGAGAGGAGTTTTACATTTAAGGAGCCTGGGGAAGGGGGGATAGGGGGGAAAGCAATGGGGGGGGAGGGGGGGGGATAGCAAGGAGGAAGAGAAAGAGGAAGAGGAAGAGAGAGGGAATAAAGGGAAGCAGGAAGGGAGAGAGAGTGAGAAAGAGAGAGAGGGAGTAAGCAAGAGAGAGACAGATTACTGGTTGTGTTATTGGTTATTGTAATTTTATGTGTTTCTTGTAGTACTAACTAATTGGTAACAACTAAGGACTTACCAGCGTCTTCACACAGTAACTAATTTAATTATATACACACTGGTGGTTTACCACTGTCAAAACATGTAACTCTGAGGTTTCACTCCCAGGCAGGGTGAAGGGATTGTACTGAGCATTGGTACTTCACCTGCACTTCTTCAGTAAAATATACAGCAATAAACTGCAGCAATTAGCAATTTTTAAACTGGTAAGCTGCAGTCACTCTACAGGCCTTAATGGTTCTTTGTCTGCCCTACTGAGGGAACCCTTAAATGTTCTTCACTGATGTGGATTTCACTCACAGGTTCTCTGTAGAACCTTATTCTGAGGGTTACATAAAGAACCCCTTAAAGATATCTGTGTCTAAGATGAACCTTTAAGGGTTCCCCCAGCAGGACAAATGAAGAACTTTTAAAGGTGCTAGAAAAAACTTTTTCTTCTCAGGGAGTAGATCAGAGTGCTGCTGAAACTAAACTAAACTCACCTGTCTGCGGGCCGTACAGTTTGTACCAGAAGGTAAGGCAGTGTTCACCGCTGAGAGGCTCTTGAGGGAAGGACAGCAGACGGCCAGACAACCCCCTCAAAGAGGGGTTCCACATGTCCACGACCAAACTCCTACCTACAGAGAGAGAGAGATAAAGAAGGGTTCCACATGTCCACGACCAAACTCCTACCTACAGAGAGAGAGAGATAAAGAAGGGTTCCACATGTCCACGACCAAACTCCTACCTACAGAGAGAGAGAGATAAAGAAGGGTTCCACATGTCCACGACCAAACAGAGTGAGAGGAGAAAGAGAATGGAGAGAAATAGAGAGAGAGAGATGAAGCGGAGTTCCTCAGAGTGAGAGAGAGAGAGGAATGGAGAGAAATAGACAGAGAGATGAAGAGGAGTTCCTCAGAGTGAGAGAGAGAGAGAGAGGAATGGAGAGAAATAGACAGAGAGATGAAGAGGAGTTCCTGCTTCAGGAACATGCCCGTGGTGCTGCTGTCAGCTGTGTGGTTGGGTGATTATCAGCTATGATAGAGGCCCAGACTGGCGAAGCACCAGTTGGCGTAGCCTTGTCTGGGAAAGTTATGGTATACGCTGGGTACAAGAGGTCTTAACGGGACCTCCTGGCCAGCTGAAGCTTTGTGAGCTGAGCGTGTGCTGAGTATGTGAATGGTGTCGTGTCTGCAGTGTGAGGGGCAGGGCACGCTGTAGCCCCTCTCGGTCCCCTACCCACGCCAATCGTGTGGTCCATCTCCTTCATCACGGTCCAGTCGAAGTTATCAGACTGGTCCTGATACCAGTTGCACGTGTCCGTCTCAAAATTGCAGTCCAGGCCTGCAGAAAACAAGAGATGGCAGATGAAACAGCAACCCGAAAGCAACACCGAGCAACAATTCAGGGTTTGAGTTCTCTAACTTATAGCTTAGTAATACAACTGGGCACTCCGAATTGGGAGAAAAATATAAAAACTTCAGAGAAAAGTGCGGTCATTAACGGGGTAACACTTTAACCTTAAATCGTAAATCAGAGTGAAGCACACTTATCACAGCTCGCTTACCTGTGCTGGTGCCAGGCAGGTGTCCTGGGTGACAGCCGATATAACGCACGTCCTTCACCGCTATCTGAGTGTGCGTGGAGTCTGAGACAGCCCCCAGCTCCAGCTGAGGGGTGAGAGAGATGAATTTGAATTCATTTATAACTCAGAAATGAGTTTGCAGAGTGTTCCTTACAAGTTCCAATGACAACCTTCAGCCAACACTTTGCCCCAATGTTCTTTTTATTTGATATATTCATATTAAAGCTTGTTTGATGTTTAATTGAATTTAATTTAACGTCCATCTATAACATTAAAATTGTCACATTCAGAACTGTTTAGAGCTTGTGACCGTTTGCAGTGAGGGTGGGAATGAAAAGCCATACACGCAGTGGTTTCCCAGGATAGAGTCTGAGACCTCATAATGTAACCGAAAAGGTGTCACATTCAACAGACAGACTCACCTGGAAGCGGTTTACCCAAGCTCCGATGTACACCTGAGCGCTCAGCCACGCCGTGTCATGACCGCTGACCTCCCATAGCCGAGACCGCACCCCCGTCACCGCGTCAATCACGCTGACGGACAGATCACCTGGGAGGTGAGAGGAGAGTGGAGGAGAGAGAACTCAACAGTAGAACTCAAGATAACCCAAAAAATAAGAACAAAACTAAATATACAATGACCAAACTCAGAGAGCAAAAAAAAACATAAAAACTAAACTAAAACGCAACACAATAAGAAGACCAGAGCAAAACAACCCTAGTAGATAAAAAAAAAAAATCTATGAGCAGACTGAAGACAGAGAGAAAAATATAGACAGTGAGAGAGATGGATGAATCAGGGGATGGGAGGGAGGGAGAGAGAGAGAGGGAGAGAGAGCGAGGGAGCGAGGTAGAGGGAGGAAAAGAGAGGGAGGAATAGAGAGGGGCAGTACCCTTATGGTTGTGGTTAACCCCAAACAGTCTGTAGGTGAGCTGGAGGCTGCAGGCGGGGCCAGAGGGGCCCAGGAGAGGGGTGCGGATCTGGGCCCCGCTCAGCTGCTGGCCTGGGGCCTGGGTCACATGCAGGCACTGCTCTGAGAGGAGAGAGCCATGCTGTTACACCTCGCAGTGTACATGCACATGCACTGCACATGGCAGGGAGCAGCTCAATTATGACATTACGATTATTTCTAGTATTTATTACAGCTGTAGAATTGCTATTCTGTATTCACCAGTGCATAGAATTCACGTGTAATTAACTCACACACGCACACGCACACACACACACACATATGCACAGTTTGGTGTTACCTCCTGCAGACTCATTGTTGTTCATTGCCCAGCCCAAAGTCCCGATACTCATGTCTGTCCAGCCTCTGATTCCCTGGGGGTAGGAGAAATCTCCTGCACACACACACACACACACACACACACACACACACAATATCAGCCTAATGTCAATCACTGAAACACTATACAGATAAAACTCTGGTACCTACACACATACAAAATTTGGGCACACACACACATGAATACAGACACATGCTTGCACAAACACACACACGTGGATACAGACATGTATGCGCATTCACACACACACACACACACACACCATTGCACGCAAGCATGCACGCACACACACAAACACAGCTCACCGCACTTGGCCTCATCCTCTCCATTCTCACAGTCTTGTTGAAAGTTACACATGACCTGACTGGAACCACAGGGGTGGCCTGGAGGATCGGGATACGCAATCACAGGGGACGATTCTGTGGGAGAAATTATTTTCTTTACACTCTTAATTCTTATTATTGTTACTAATATTAGGTGTAGAAGAAGCAGTGACAGCAAACGCAATAGTGCTTGCAGAAGTAGGCCCAGCAGCAGTAATATCAGTTGTAAGAACTTGCCATAAAAATAATTTTTGTTCCTAGGAACATAATGTTCAGAAAAATATGATGCATTTTCCCAGTTTATGTATTATCCAATTTCCTGTATGTCTCGAGTGTTATCTTTGTGGTTTTATCATTAAAGTTGGCCTCTGAGTGGAGTTCCTTCCACTGGTGGAAGAGTGTTTCCAACCGGCAACAAGTGACCTCCGAGTGGAGTTCCTTCCACTGGTGGAAGAGTGTCTCCGCCCGGCAACAAGTGGCCTCTGAGTGGAGATCCTTCCACTGGTGGAAGAGTGTTTCCAACCGGCAACAAGTGACCTCCGAGTGGAGTTCCTTCCACTGGTGGAAGAGTGTCTCCGCCCGGCAACAAGTGGCCTCTGAGTGGAGATCCTTCCACTGGTGGAAGAGTGTCTCCGCCCAGCAACAAGTGGCCTCTGAGTGGAGTTCCTTCCACTGGTGGAAAAGTGTCTCCGCCCGGCAACAAGTGACCTCTGAGTGGAGTTCCTTCCATTGGTGGAAGAGTGTCTCTGCCCAGCAACAAGTGGCCTCTGAGTGGAGTTCCTTCCACTGGTGGAAGAGTGTCTCCGCCCAGCAACAAGTGACCTCTGAGTGGAGTTCCTTCCACTGGTGGAAGAGTGTCTCCGCCCAGCAACAAGTGACCTCTGAGTGGAGTTCCTTCCACTGGTGGAAGAGTGTCTCCGCCCAGCAACAAGTGACCTCTGAGTGGAGTTCCTTCCACTGGTGGAAGAGTGTCTCCGCCCGGCAACAAGTGGCCTCTGAGTGGAGTTCCTTCCACTGGTGGAAGAGTGTCTCCGCCCGGCAACAAGTGGCCTCTGAGTGGAGTTCAGAGGGCAGGGCTCACCATTGAACGCGATTTTACAGCCCGGAGACATTATGATGCTGTCGATGGCGATACCCCCAAAGTCTTCATCTCTGATGACCCCCACCAGGACAATCTGAGAGAGACAGAGAAAGAGGGATAGGAAGAGTCAGAGAGAGAGGATGACAGCGAGAGAAAGAGATGGATAGAGAGGGAACGGGGGAGAGAGAGAGAGAGAGAGAGAGGGAAAGAGAGAGGGTAGAAAAATGAGAATTAAAAAGAATATACGTTTTAAAAATGACCATGACTGTGTGGGTGAGGGCGACCTTTAAGTTCACCAGTGTGGCACCTTGTCACTCTCCTTGCCAATACGATGTATATACTTCAATGCTGCAAATGTATGAAATGATAAATATATAGCATGTTCTTATTATATTGCCTTGCCTGAAAACTGGTTGTAGGTATACATGCCCGTATGTTGTAAAATTGGGTATAACAGGATTAATAATATCTACATACAGCAAATACTGTGAGATTAGTGCTGCAAAGACCCGCCCACTCTGCCCCAGATCCCCGCCCAGTCGTCACTGCCTACCTGGAAGGTTACGTTCACGTTGAACTCCACCTCAGCCTTCACCCAGACGTCGCCCAGCTGGCCCCCCCGCTCCCACACGGGGTACATCTCGGTGTCCACCACCAGCACAGACAGGCCCCCAGAGCTGGGACCAAACTGGTGAGTGTACAGCACCATCTGCACGGCGGGGGGGGGTGGAGGGGGTGGTTGAGAGGGGGTCCGAACGCTAGTGATTGCCACAGATTCTACAGAGCCCTGACCCTCACGTGGCTCAGAGGTCAGCCCATGTTTCACAGCCCAAGACAATAATCCCGCTTTGCATGCAAAACTTTAAAATACAGCGCAAAAACCATTCTGTTACTGCGGTCAGAATCAACCCACACCCGACCGAACAGTAAACAGACAGAGCTGCTTTAGTTCCCTTGTCCAGCAGATGGCAGTATAGAGCAGCTGTTGAGCGGCTGCACAGTCAAACAGGGCAGAAGCAAAGAAAACACTGTCAGTAGAGTTTGATGCTAGCAGGGACCTATAGCCCCTGGCTAAGCTATCTTCACTGCAATTAACATAGCTTGTCAGCTTAAATTTTGATTTTGACAATGGATCGATTTGTGACAGGCCAGTGTCTATGGGACTGCCAGCATACTACATTTCCCATATTGCACTTCTGCAGAGCAGTGCATATGCTTTACCTTGCATCGATCCGTGCCATTGGTTGGTTGCAAGACGGGGCTTTGAAACTGTGACCAATCATTGTCCAAACTCTCTGGCTTGGTGAGGTACAGGAAGTGACCTTAAAAGAGTCAATATTATTGTTATTAGAATTATCAATATTAGCATTATGCAGGACTGGGAGTCAATTTATTTGAAAGGTGGCTCTTTTTGAGACAGCAGTGTAGTATAATGGTTAGGGAGCTGGGCTTATAGCTCAGAGGTTACAGTGTAGTGTAATGGTTAGGGAGCTGGGCTTATAGCTCAGAGGTTACAGTGTAGTGTAATGGTTAGGGAGCTGGGCTTGTAGCTCAGAGGTTACAGTGTAGTGTAATGGTTAGGGAGCTGGGCTTATAGCTCAGAGGTTACAGTGTAGTGTAATGGTTAGGGAGCTGGGCTTGTAGCTCAGAGGTTACAGTGTAGTGTAATGGTTAGGGAGCTGGGCTTGTAGCTCAGAGGTTACTGTGTAGTGTAATGGTTAGGGAGCTGGGCTTGTAGCTCAGAGGTTACAGTGTAGTATAATGTTTAGGGAGCTGGGCTTGTAGCTCAGAGGTTACAGTGTAGTGTAATGGTTAGGGAGCTGGGCTTGTAGCTCACAGGTTACAGTGTAGTATAATGGTTAGGGAGCTGGGCTTGTAGCTCAGAGGTTACAGTGTAGTGTAATGGTTAGGGAGCTGGGCTTACAGCTCAGAGGTTACAGTGCAGTATAATGGTTAGGGAGCTGGGCTTGTAGCTCAGAGGTTACTGTGTAGTGTAATGGTTAGGGAGCTGGGCTTGTAGCTCAGAGGTTACAGTGTAGTGTAATGGTTAGGGAGCTGGGCTTGTAGCTCAGAGGTTACAGTGTAGTGTAATGGTTAGGGAGCTGGGCTTGTAGCTCAGAGGTTACAGTGTAGTGTAATGGTTAGGGAGCTGGGCTTGTAGCTCAGAGGTTACTGTGTAGTGTAATGGTTAGGGAGCTGGGCTTGTAGCTCAGAGGTTACAGTGTAGTATAATGGTTAGGGAGCTGGGCTTATAGCTCAGAGGTTACAGTGTAGTGTAATGGTTAGGGAGCTGGGCTTGTAGCTCAGAGGTTACAGTGTAGTGTAATGGTTAGGGAGCTGGGCTTGTAGCTCAGAGGTTACAGTGTAGTGTAATGTTTAGGGAGCTGGGCTTGTAGCTCAGAGGTTACAGTGTAGTATAATGGTTAGGGAGCTGGGCTTGTAGCTCAGAGGTTACAGTGTAGTGTAATGGTTAGGGAGCTGGGCTTGTAGCTCAGAGGTTACAGTGTAGTGTAATGGTTAGGGAGCTGGGCTTGTAGCTCAGAGGTTACAGTGTAGTGTAATGGTTAGGGAGCTGGGCTTGTAGCTCACAGGTTACAGTGTAGTATAATGGTTAGGGAGCTGGGCTTGTAGCTCAGAGGTTACAGTGTAGTGTAATGGTTAGGGAGCTGGGCTTACAGCTCAGAGGTTACAGTGCAGTATAATGGTTAGGGAGCTGGGCTTGTAGCTCAGAGGTTACTGTGTAGTGTAATGGTTAGGGAGCTGGGCTTGTAGCTCAGAGGTTACAGTGTAGTATAATGGTTAGGGAGCTGGGCTTGTAGCTCAGAGGTTACAGTGTAGTGTAATGGTTAGGGAGCTGGGCTTACAGCTCAGAGGTTACAGTGCAGTATAATGGTTAGGGAGCTGGGCTTGTAGCTCACAGGTTACTGTGTAGTGTAATGGTTAGGGAGCTGGGCTTGTAGCTCAGAGGTTACAGTGTAGTGTAATGGTTAGGGAGCTGGGCTTGTAGCTCAGAGGTTACAGTGTAGTGTAATGGTTAGGGAGCTGGGCTTGTAGCTCAGAGGTTACAGTGTAGTGTAATGGTTAGGGAGCTGGGCTTGTAGCTCAGAGGTTACAGTGTAGTATAATGGTTAGGGAGCTGGGCTTGTAGCTCAGAGGTTACAGTGTAGTGTAATGTTTAGGGAGCTGGGCTTGTAGCTCAGAGGTTACAGTGTAGTATAATGGTTAGGGAGCTGGGCTTATAGCTCAGAGGTTACAGTGTAGTGTAATGGTTAGGGAGCTGGGCTTGTAGCTCAGAGGTTACAGTGTAGTGTAATGGTTAGGGAGCTGGGCTTGTAGCTCAGAGGTTACTGTGTAGTGTAATGGTTAGGGAGCTGGGCTTGTAGCTCAGAGGTTACAGTGTAGTGTAATGGTTAGGGAGCTGGGCTTGTAGCTCAGAGGTTACAGTGTAGTGTAATGGTTAGGGAGCTGGGCTTGTAGCTCAGAGGTTACAGTGCAGTATAATGGTTAGGGAGCTGGGCTTGTAGCTCAGAGGTTACAGTGTAGTATAATGGTTAGGGAGCTGGGCTTGTAGCTCAGAGGTTACAGTGTAGTGTAATGTTTAGGGAGCTGGGCTTGTAGCTCAGAGGTTACAGTGTAGTATAATGGTTAGGGAGCTGGGCTTATAGCTCAGAGGTTACAGTGTAGTGTAATGGTTAGGGAGCTGGGCTTGTAGCTCAGAGGTTACAGTGTAGTGTAATGGTTAGGGAGCTGGGCTTATAGCTCAGAGGTTACAGTGTAGTGTAATGTTTAGGGAGCTGGGCTTGTAGCTCAGAGATTACAGTGTAGTGTAATGGTTAGGGAGCTGGGCTTGTAGCTCAGAGGTTACAGTGTAGTGTAATGGTTAGGGAGCTGGGCTTGTAGCTCACAGGTTACAGTGTAGTATAATGGTTAGGGAGCTGGGCTTGTAGCTCAGAGGTTACAGTGTAGTGTAATGGTTAGGGAGCTGGGCTTATAGCTCAGAGGTTACAGTGTAGTGTAATGGTTAGGGAGCTGGGCTTGTAGCTCAGAGGTTACAGTGTAGTGTAATGGTTAGGGAGCTGGGCTTGTAGCTCAGAGGTTACAGTGTAGTGTAATGGTTAGGGAGCTGGGCTTGTAGCTCAGAGGTTACAGTGTAGTGTAATGGTTAGGGAGCTGGGCTTGTAGCTCAGAGGTTACTGTGCAGTGTAATGGTTAGGGAGCTGGGCTTGTAGCTCAGAGGTTACAGTGTAGTATAATGGTTAGGGAGCTGGGCTTGTTGCTCAGAGGTTGCAGTGTAGTATAATGGTTAGGGAGCTGGGCTTGTAGCTCAGAGGTTACAGTGTAGTGTAATGGTTAGGGAGCTGGGCTTGTAGCTCAGAGGTTACAGTGTAGTGTAATGTTTAGGGAGCTGGGCTTGTAGCTCAGAGGTTACAGTGTAGTATAATGGTTAGGGAGCTGGGCTTGTAGCTCAGAGGTTACAGTGTAGTGTAATGGTTAGGGAGCTGGGCTTGTAGCTCAGAGGTTACAGTGTAGTGTAATGGTTAGGGAGCTGGGCTTGTAGCTCAGAGGTTGCAGTGTAGTGTAATGGTTAGGGAGCTGGGCTTGTAGCTCAGAGGTTACAGTGTAGTGTAATGGGTAGGGAGCTGGGCTTGTAGCTCAGAGGTTACAGTGTAGTATAATGGTTAGGGAGCTGGGCTTACAGCTCAGAGGTTACAGTGTAGTATAATGGTTAGGGAGCTGGGCTTGTTGCTCAGAGGTTGCAGTGTAGTGTAATGGTTAGGGAGCTGGGCTTGTAGCTCAGAGGTTACAGTGTAGTATAATGGTTGGGGAGCTGGGCTTGTAGCTCAGAGGTTACAGTGTAGTGTAATGGTTAGGGAGCTGGGCTTGTAGCTCAGAGGTTACAGTGTAGTGTAATGGTTAGGGAGCTGGGCTTGTAGCTCAGAGGTTACAGTGTAGTATAATGGTTAGGGAGCTGGGCTTGTAGCTCAGAGGTTACAGTGTAGTGTAATGGTTAGGGAGCTGGGCTTGTAGCTCAGAGGTTACAGTGTAGTGTAATGGTTAGGGAGCTGGGCTTGTAGCTCAGAGGTTACAGTGTAGTGTAATGGTTAGGGAGCTGGGCTTGTAGCTCAGAGGTTACAGTGCAGTATAATGGTTAGGGAGCTGGGCTTGTAGCTCAGAGGTTACAGTGTAGTATAATGGTTAGGGAGCTGGGCTTGTAGCTCAGAGGTTACAGTGTAGTGTAATGTTTAGGGAGCTGGGCTTGTAGCTCAGAGGTTACAGTGTAGTATAATGGTTAGGGAGCTGGGCTTGTAGCTCAGAGGTTACAGTGTAGTGTAATGGTTAGGGAGCTGGGCTTGTAGCTCAGAGGTTACTGTGTAGTGTAATGGTTAGGGAGCTGGGCTTGTAGCTCAGAGGTTACAGTGTAGTATAATGGTTAGGGAGCTGGGCTTGTAGCTCAGAGGTTTCAGTGTAGTGTAATGGTTAGGGAGCTGGGCTTATAGCTCAGAGGTTACAGTGTAGTGTAATGGTTAGGGAGCTGGGCTTGTAGCTCAGAGGTTACAGTGTAGTGTAATGGTTAGGGAGCTGGGCTTGTAGCTCACAGGTTACAGTGTAGTATAATGGTTAGGGAGCTGGGCTTGTAGCTCAGAGGTTACAGTGTAGTGTAATGGTTAGGGAGCTGGGCTTATAGCTCAGAGGTTACAGTGTAGTGTAATGGTTAGGGAGCTGGGCTTGTAGCTCAGAGGTTACAGTGTAGTATAATGGTTAGGGAGCTGGGCTTGTAGCTCAGAGGTTACAGTGTAGTGTAATGGTTAGGGAGCTGAGCTTGTAGCTCAGAGGTTGCAGTGTAAGATCTGTCAAACTCTGAGGTTGTAAGCTATAATTGCAATAGCATTTTTTTTTCATCCGTTCCTCAGCACGTACCGGAGCCAGTGTTGGTGCTGTGGTCCCGGCCCGGTCCAGCCCTCGGCTCATTGGGCAAGGATGTGGATATGTTGAGCTGATTGGTCCTCGTCCATTCGAGTTTTGAAAACGTCCTTATGTCCCAACCACAAAGATCATCTTCAAAGTCACAGATCCAGTAAGCATCTGGAACAGAGACAAATATTTGCTTTCTCCTGTACTATCACCTCCCACAATTTTGCATCCAACAGCAGTGAGGAGAGAAAGGGTTTGTTACCCCTGTAAGGCAATTTTGGTGGACAATCAGGAAGGGAGTTTGGCTGTTGTGGGACTTTAACTAAAAGGTGGCCTTATCAGAAGCTTTCCCTGGGTTTAACACACTAATCATTTTGATATTCTCTCAGAAATGCATTCCGCTGCATTACACAATGAACAAAATGAACACATTCTAAAGATTTCAGTAAAGAAATGACTAAAAATGCAGATTCCTGTTATTCTTTTTTTTTTTTTGTAACTGACGGCATCAATTTATATTTTTTATTTTTATTTGTATCGTTTTATTTATGTGTAATATAGGTGGAGGCGATGGGAAAAATAAAATGTCAGCAGATTTTAGGCGGAACACCAGTCATGTATCCAGTCTTGCGTTGCCTGGGCGACCCTTCCCTCCTCACCGCAGTCTTTCTCATCGCTGCCATCACCACAGTCATCAGAGCCATCGCACATCTGGTGCTCCTTCACACAGCCCCCTGCCATGCACTGCACTGATCCTGGCCCACAGGAAGAGTCCTCCACTGGCGGGGGGGGAGGGGGGGGATAGAAAGAGTGTGGGGGTAGAGAGAGAGAGAGAGGGGGGGGGGAGGGAGGGAGAAGAATTCAAACTTGCATTTATTAGCACAAGTCAAAAGAAGCACAAAACAACATTAATGCTAATTGCCTCCATAGAATAATAATAATAATAATATTCAGATTCAATAATATAATTAGATTTAAAAATGAAACACAAAATCACTACTGAAAGCAGAAGACCAGGTTGCTGGGGCCTGAAACTCTGCAGTAACCCTGCCCTTCATTCCCCAACTGCCAACCCCTGGCCCCCCACCTGGCCCCTGTCTCACCTGGTAAGGCGCAGCCCAGGAACTCCAGCTGGTCGATGGCGACATCGCTGCGGAGACCCCGGCTTCGTTTAGAGTATAGCCGCAGGCGGAACCCCTTGGGGATCCGGCCCAGGTAGATGGAGTCCTCCCTCCAGGCTCGGACGCTGGACGACACCGGCCTCCACACCACTGCCTGCTGACCATCCTCCATCACCACCGACATCCACAGAGCCTCCCCGTCCAGCCCAGTGTGGCCTGCAGGGGGCGCCACACAGGAACACTCACTACAGGCAACTCTCAGTATGAGTGTCCCCTTTGAGACACTGACATTTTACATACTGAGCTACACATTTAATATACCATTCTGTCAATCTGTCTGAATGTTTTTCTTTTTTTAACAATTGTTTCATTGTGTGTGTAGTCTGAATTTAGCCAAGTTTTTAAGTACATTTTACAGGTGCTTTGTGCACAATGTGTGTTAAAAAGACATCTGGCTGAAGACATTTGTCCCAGCATAGGAACCACTGTAAGCAAAACTGACCAGTATATGTACATGTGTGTGTTTGTCTTATCACCTGATATAGACAGTGTGTGTGTGTTTGCCTTATCACCTAATGTATGCAGTATATTTGCATTTATATTTGTGAGCTATTCATTCGTTACCTGCGTCCCAAATGAAGTATCTGATACGCAGCTGGCAGGTGACTGCTGACTGGTTCATCATGGGAGACCCCAGCACAGCCGTGTATGGTGTATCTTCGCTCACTGACGTCACTGCCATGAACCAGCCTGCAGCACAGCAGCACAACCATTTAGCTGGACCTGTCCTCTTACTACGACCTACAATAACCGTCCTGCTGGGATTTCTGAACGCCCAGAATGTCTAGGATTGTGTTTTGCAAGTTCCATAGCACATATGTATATTACAGAATCATAACTTAAGGACAACTGAATTATTGTATTGGCATCCGTTGCGTTTTCTTTCTCTTTACAAGCTGTTTAGCCATTGTTCATGGTGGACAGTTTGGACACACTCAGGAACGCTAGCGCGCTGGCTAAATTTGAAGAACAATGATGGTCAACATAATTGAAGGCTGAATTCTTTTTCTCTTCACGGAACTTTAGCTAACGTTAACTTCCTCGAACTCATCTGTAGCAGGGTCCAGGGTGGGCTCGAAGGCGGCATTTACCTGACGAAGTGCCCATGGTGTAGTCGGAGGAGGGCCCGCTAGCGGGTAGCGTGTTCCCTCGCTGACGCCTCTCCCAGGTATACACATTGCTCCCTGACAAATCCCTCCAGCCGCACTGCAACGCGTCCTCAAAATCACACGCAAAGCCCAAAGAGTTATAGCCTGTAAATGCAAAATTTCCTTTTAACTTTCCCTTTCACCAGTTAATTTTGACAAGCCTTCACTGCTAAAAAAAATCTTGGCCTAGTCACAGCCAGGTTGATCTCGACATCACCCCGATTCAGATTAGTCTTCGAAACTGTCAATAAATAGCCTGCTGAAATGGTAGAGGGATATGTTACAACCATAACATACATCACGGGAATAACGCAAACAGAAGTAACTGATCAAGGTTTTAGGATCGATGTGTGATTGCATGTACCATTATGTATTTGAATACTGTGATAATTCTTTATGGTGGACTTTGTTATCATATTGCTGCAAATCCACATTTCGAATACAATGACAATAAAGTTTTACTGAACGGAAATGAGTTGATAAAGAGGTCAGTGGGTTCCAAAAACAGTAATTAACAAGGAAACCAGTGATCCTTATTGCCCAGCTGGAATGGGGGCAAAATTACTAGAACACAATTTAAGATATTACTGACTCAGTATAATCCATCATATCAATATAATAACCCAACAACCCAGTCACTTGTTCAAAGCAATTGATTTTAGTCCGCACATTCGCACCTGCAGCTACACAGGAAGAAAAATCTATGGTATGGGGACAAATCAACATTTATAAATGATGTTTGTTTAAAGTCGAATACGAGTTTAAAAAAAATCCAAAAATCAAATCAATTACCAAATCAGACCACCAAACTGTGTTTGTCAAGAAAACCGTTGCACAGTCATGTAAGGAATCTGTTTGGCTACACAGCCTCATAAGATCCCTGTCAGAAAGTGCTCACTGCAAAAAACCTGGTGAAATAAAGACATAAAGTGGGTAAAATGGCTTGTTGAAGTAAAGGACACATGTTGACCGGGTGTAGTCCTATGCCTTTGGGTGCTGGGCGGCCACTCGCACTGTCAGTGCGTCGTACAGAACGCATCGCCATTTTAATCAGACACAGGCGTGCATCGCTGTCCGTTTATTCAGCTTACCACAGTTCTGCTCATCGCTGCATCCGAGGCAGTCGCACACAAAGTCGCATTTCTTTTGTGTCTGGCACTCGTTCTGAGTCAGGCCCATCGCTGCGAAGACAGAGGTCACAATCAGGCCTTTCAATGCTGCGGCCAATCATGAGAAACAGGTAGCAAACACTCTCCAGGACGTGGATAAATGGCATTTTCCTGCCATGGCACCGAGGCTGTGTTCATGTTGTTCGCCTAGATGCTTGTATCTGTCCTGTTTTCCATGAAACTAAAGCGTCCCTGGCCAAAGCGCACAATCTAAGTGACCGATTTGAATTTGAGTGTTCAGACAAGCTACTGATTTGGAATCACTTGAGGACATTCCTGTGCCAGAGATTTGACCAATCCGAGGTTACACAGCAGGGTATCATATTTGTAATGCAATTCAAACCACCTCTGGAATTTTAATTTTAAATCAAATCTGGAAAAAAAACAGGATCCATGTGGTTTTTGCCTGTTCAGACCAGAGGAAAAGAGAAAAAGACTGGCATCTGATCAGTGTGATAAATTTGATTTGAGTCACTTCAAACTGCCAGTGTGGTAATCAATCGCCTTCTCGCCAATTCAATGCGTTTTTAATGGGATGTCCTACAATTCAGACAGAATGGTGGGTTTCTAGTGAAAAGGCATGAGACATTTGTATCGATGCCCTGAGTTAAGATGAAAGATTAAAATGAAACTGTATAGCCAGTGATGCAGATACAGTCTCCAAAGTTCCATTTATCAAATATTGTAAATAATTCAAAATATTTAAACTGAAAAACAGCATAAGAAGGGAATAATGTGCATATTAGATAATGGCCTGTTTCAGGTGCAAAAGGAGTTCAGGTGCAGAAATGAACTGCACACAGCAGGAAAACTACACAATGTCAGGATGAGTACCATAATCAAGGGTGCAATGGCAGTGCCCCATCAGGGGGAATCAAACCTGCAACCCCTGAGTTATGAGCCCCCATTCTTAGCAATTAAACTGTACTGCTCCCACTGACCCTAACTACCCAACCATGCATTGCAGGATCAAAGTGGGCAACTCACTCTGCTGGCAGTGTTATCTGAAAACTGCTGCGTTACCCGCTTTTTTATGGGGCACCTGGGGCCGATGGGCTCAAAGGTCATATGATTGGCTAATCAGGACGACAGCTTCAGAAGGTCCTCAATAAGCCAAAGTCCTCTGATGACAGCCATAGATACAAATCACCATGACAGACACAACGATCGCAAAGCGTTTCAGTTCTGGAGGGGTGGTGAGCGAGGAATTTGCAGTGACATTCATGACTTTGAGGATAGTTTTAATCTGAATGTGCACAAAACATTCACTGCACATTTACAAGGAGACTGAATTTCAGACGAAAGAAATGAGCGACAGGGAGAAGACTAAAATCAGGATCATGACACATGAAAGTCACTTTGGAAGCATGTGCTGTAATGTTATATGATGTCACAATGGTATCAGAGCAAAATTCTAGAAGTGGAAAATTAATATTTGAAGGCGATGAGTTCAAAGGCAGTAAAACAGAATGAAACAATAGCTAAATTTAATGCAAGGCTGTAATTAACCACAGTGATTTTATGATCGTAACACAATAAAAATGTGAAAGCAGGTCTCTCGCTCTCTCTCTGTCTCTTACCCCAGTGAAGTTCAGACACCAGAAACAGGGCTAGAAGTCCCTTACGAAGACCCATGTTTCCTTTCGTGGAGCCGCAAGGATGATCTGAGAGCCGATAATGCTCCGTTCTACTCCAGCTCACTCTCGCTCTCGCTCTCCCTCGCTCACACGTTCCTCCTGTTCTCCTCTGATAACAGCTGGACTTTAAATCCATACATCAGCCAGGCCTTATTTCCCATCAATAAAAGCTGTCAGCACAAATCACTGACTTCCTGTGCAACCAGTGGCAGACAGAGAAAGGCCCGTTTTAAAGGCTCGCTCCAGCTGGACCTGAATTTCCTCAAAGGAATCCTCATAGAACAAAAGCAGAGAGTGGGTGACACAGGTGGTCATGGAGGTAAAGCTGGAGAAGTCACCCCAGGTTCATTACCTCAGGAACGTCACAGAGAGGACACCTGTGTCACACCTGTAACATACGCAAGGGTGCACGTCGCAGAGAGGACACCTGTGTCACACCTGTAACATACGCAAGGGTGCACGTCGCAGAGAGGACACCTGTGTCACACCTGTAACATACGCAAGGGTGCACGTCGCAGAGAGGACACCTGTGTCACACCTGTAACATACGCAAGGGTGCACGTCGCAGAGAGGACACCTGTGTCACACCTGTAACATACGCAAGGGTGCACGTCGCAGAGAGGACACCTGTGTCACACCTGTAACATACGCAAGGGTGCACGTCGCAGAGAGGACACCTGTGTCACACCTGTAACATACGCAAGGGTGCACGTCACAGAGAGGACACCTGTGTCACACCTGTAACATACGCAAGAGTGCACGTCGCAGAGAGGACACCTGTGTCACACCTGTAACATACGCAAGGGTGCACGTCGCAGAGAGGACACCTGTGTCACACCTGTAACATACGCAAGGGCACATGTCACAGGTCATAAGGAAAATTGTTTGAGGAGGAAAATAGGAAAATTCACTTAATACTCTTAATTTGAACTGAAATGTCTGTTTCCAGCCCTGGCTTGTTGAATGATGCATTGTCAAACTGCAGGGTGAGATATATCTACACTCTTAGAATGAAACGGTTCCGAAAGGGTTCTTCACTTGTTCTGCTGGGGGAACCCTTAAATGTTCTTCATTGATGTGGATTTCACTCACAGGTTCTCTGAATCTTATTCTGAGGGTTATATAAAGAACCCCTTAAAGATACCTGTGTCTAAGATGAACCTTTAAGGGTTCCCCCAGCAGGACAAATGAAAAAGCTTTAAAGGTGCTAGAAAGAACTGTTTTAAAGAATATCCTTAGCAACATCAGAATGGCGCAAATGGGCCTTTTAACAAAAGGTGGACCTCCACTCCAGGAGGACCAGTATCTATGCAGGTTTCCACTTCCACTGTCACCATGGCTCAACTACTTAGCTGCATCCTCCAGTGTGTGCTCTCTCGTGGATAACACCATTGTTAAAATGAAATGGGCTTTAGTATGCCATCTTCAATTGTTCATTTATGACGGCAGAAGCTAAGGAAACCCAGAAACAGACATGGTCCTCTGCTTCGTGATGAGGACCGGGGTTAAATATCGCTCATTAAATCTACGCCAGTTGAAAAGTTTCCATATTATCTTGAGTAACTGCTGGCTTGTCTTGTCTTGTTTACTTCAGAACTGTGAATGCTACAGTTTCACTCAAGCACATGCATCAGTCACCGGTATAAGATATAATTTATTAAGTATATTAACAGTAAATATACTGTTTTTTTATCATTGGGCCACAATTTTGAATAAAAGACAGCCCAGAGTATCTAGATTTGATATCAGTTTCACCTTGGAATGTTTTGCCTTTTTTGTTGAGTCAGCGGAGAGAAGACGGCACACACACAAACACACACACACCCAGGAGTTCTAGCGGTATCAGGCTCCGTTTATGACCCAGAGAAGTGTGTGTGTGTGTGTGTATGTTCAGTGTCTGTTTATACATACATGTATGTGTGTGTTTGTACACATATCAAAGTAGAATAGTATTTATTTGTTCAGCACATTTAAAAAAAAAGGTTTGTCACAATAAACCACAGACCTCAGCCTAAACACCATGCCATGGTAGAACTGTATGCATGTGTGTGTGTATGATGCGTGTGTGTGTGATTATGGCAGAAGACCCGATTTAGAGACTCTCAGAAACTGAGGGTAATCAGTTTTATTTGCAGGAAGCAATAAATGTGAACTGCCTCTATGTGAGCTAAGGTTGTTCACATACACACACTCACACGCACTCACACACACACACTCACACGCACTCACACACACACACTCACACTCACACGCACACAAGAGAATTATTACACAGAAAGTAAATAACAGTCCCGTAAACAAACACAACTCGTCACAGGGAGAGTAAAAAATCACATATTAAAATAGTTTATGTAGTCTTGAAAAGTACATATGAGAACTTTGTGGAACTTGGCAGAATGAGGGGGCTGCAACAGTACTTAGGAGATTTTATGATGATTAATACTTTAATTTCATTAGCCATCTCGTTTCTCAGCATGAGACAGTCAGCTGTAATGTAGATTGAGCCTCTATCCACTGCAGCACAAAGGAGTAAATAATCTTGCCCTATTTATTTATTCATTTATAATGAACAGAAATATGTTTTGAATAATTGTGATAATTTGCAAAAAAGTCTTCTTCCTTCCCAATTCCACAGATATCAGCATAAATAAATAAGCAATTATTTATTTTTTGTTGCTTTTCTGATGGAAACAACCAAACCGAGTCCCTGATAAGTAATGATCATTTTCTTTAATCTCAGTTTCTCTCTTCACTGTTATTAATATCTAATCAAACCAATAAAATGCGTCAAAGGGGTGGCTGGCCATTCCCTGTAGGGGAAAAGAACATGGACACCCACTTCCTGTCCATGCCAGTCGAAGCGTCTACAAAAATATAGCGTCTACCTGCCTTCAGTTCCATTTCAAAACTATATTTTTAATGTATTTGTTTCATTTTGGTGTCCAAAAAACATTAATTGAGAGTATGAATCAAATATAATATCAACAAGCAGGTTAAAGTTATTCGTGAAACTGTTTATAAATGAAAGAGATCCACAATGTATTCATCTTGCAAGGAATTACAATTTTATTATATGCAGAAGCCCAGAAAACAAGCGTACAACATTAGAGGTGTGAAGCAGAAAGCATCTTAAAGTTTGTAATCTTCTATCCATGTTCAGCTTGGACATTCAGATGGAATCAGAAGTCACAGAATGTAATGGTTTTACTACAGTAAATACACACTGGTCTGAATTTGGGCCCTGGGTGTGTTTGACTGAACCCTGCATGAGATGTCAGTACAGGTCAGACATACACAATTGAATGATGTCACATGACTCCACGCTCACATGCGTAAATACAGGAAGCAATAAACAGCAGAACTACATCAGTCTTAGATGGAGAGGCTGAAGGTAACCTCTGCCAGCACCACCATCCGCCTTTATGGATATTGACAAGTTGTAACTCTTAGTAAGTCAGACAGGCAGAGAGCAATGTTACACCCGAAGTAAAACATGTCAAAACTCCCTGTGGCTCTGAACATATTTGGTTCCATCTTGGACACACAGAGAACTCTCTCTTAGCAGATAGTACAGTGGATAGAGGCTCACCCTAGTTGCAAAGTGCGTTACAGTAGATTTGAAAAAAACAACAAGAATGAAATGTTGACTTTACTGTGATCAGCTTGAATGTAAAGATGCTAAATTATGCAGGTAGTTAGAGCAGTAACACAACAGGGGACAGAAATTTACTAACGTGAGGCTGATGTTTAGTTTTGCTGAATCAAAGAGAAGATGAAACGTGACTAATTTTAAATCTTTGGTCTAACGGTGGCACCCATGTGATCACAAGACAAAGAACTGGACCAATAGGAAATGATCTATGAAGGGTTTAACATCTATGTGCAGGTCACGGACAGAGGACAGGTCAGCGAACGCTCACTTTGGCCTTTAACATTTTCTTGTCCTTTTCCAAACTATTTTCACACCTCGCTCCATAGAAACCATTTGGGCATTTACAAATTGCTATGGCTGTGTCCAGCAGTCTCTCACAATTGCCATTCGCTTCGCACTTCACTTTGGAGCATGGATCAACCTTATTTAGCTCGTCATCACTCTTGATGTAAACATAAAAGTATCCCTTTTTGTATGGCGCAATACGGTACCTCACACATTGGCCTTTGGAGATGTAAGTCAGCTGTTTAGGGCTATCAGAGATGACCGGGGAAGCGTCATCGTCCTCCTCTGAGGATTCTGGGACTTTTTTTGCTTCATACTCTTCATCAGTCTCTTTATGAGAGACGTGTATGGCAGACAAAGTGTCAGGCATAGCGATAGACAGCCCGGATGGGGGTCCACACTTATTAACATCATCTATCACTTTTGAGCATCGTTTGTTGTCTTTTCCTACACAGTTACTAATAGCTTTGGCGATGCTAGCTGCTTTATCGTGTTTGCCAGGCAGGGTGTGAGCCACAGCTACAGTTAGCTCTCCCGCTGCCACTGTAAACTCAGTGAAAGCCCCAGTTAAAATGTGTTTGTTTTTAGATATCGGGTTGGACTTGTACACAACAACTATCCAATCATACCAGGAATACTTTTCCTTTAAAAAAACTCGGAGTTTGTCAGCTAGTTGTTTCTTTATTTTTTTCTTATCCACATTTTTGTTATCTAAACTCCATTCGTTTCCATTTTTCTTAATACTGATTTCCTGTATATCAGTTTTAAGGTGAGTCTTATACTTTTTAATGCATTGAATTTCATTCTCCTGTACTTCATAATTTACAGTGTAAAATTTTTTGGCTGCATCTTCAGCAAGCACGTCAGTGTATTTGCCAGTTAGACCATAATAGATTTGATTGAGCAGTATGCCTTGCCACAGTCTAGCTTTCAAGTAGGAAGTATATGTTTTAATGACCAAAACATCACATTTAAATGTTTTGACCAAGAGATGCAGGAAGTTCTCTGTTGTTTCTGGCTTTTTAGCTGTCATGTAGTTATAGAGGTTCATAACCGCATTCTCAATGTTATTGCTAGAATAGAAGTCGGTGAATGTCTTGATAAGTTCTTTTTTCTTGTCTGCACTGTTCTCCCTCACACAACCTTCCAATAATTGCAAAAACTTTTCCCAACCGTTTTTGATCTTATTCTCAGCTTTAGAGGTAGCCTTGGCCCAGGTGTCAAACTTCACCTCTCGCATCATGGATGTGAGTTTCTTGTTGATGTCATCAAAACCAGTCATCAGGGTTGATAAAACAGGGTCGCTTGTGGGGACAAAAGCGTAAATCATTTTGACCACACCTCCAACCAAATTGCCAACTGTTGGTATGTCACCCAGACTTGAAGCAAAGCCGTCAACTAACTTGTCTCTGTCAACATTTTTTAAGAGATGTAAAATTATAGAACCAATATCTTTCAGGTCATCAATGACCTCTTTGGCCTTCTCTTTTTTAGAGGTGATCTGAGGGTTGGTTGGGGTGGAGGGCACAGTGGAGGCCAGCAGCAGCAGGAGCAGCAGACTAAGGGAGGCCATGACTGAAACACAAAACAGAACAGATCTGGGATCAGTAGACAAAGCCAGGCAAGGAAAATGTATTTGCATGGCACATTTTGAACACAACAGCAATTCTAAGTGCTTTACATAAATAAAAAAAAATGAAAGAAATAAGATGCATTTTAAAAATGCACATCATTCAAAGAATCAAGATAAAAAGTATAAAATCTAGATTTAAAGGATTAGATCAGATAACATGAAAAAGAACAAATGTAAAAGAACAGATATAGAATATGCTGAAGAATGTGAGTTTATAAAGCGGAATAAACTAGTTATAATAAATTAATAATGAATTAAAATTGCAGTGCAGACGATAAATCAAAGGTATCAGTGCAGTTTCAGCTGCCTGTCAGCACTCAGCAAATATCTCTGAAGATTCACATACCCATTTTCACAAATCAATATACATTTTGGAGTAGTCAAATATCATTTGCAATTGGATACATGTTTCAATGTAAATTCTCTCACATGTTGTGAACTGGTTGATAACACTTCCTTTGAGAAGAACATTGCTAAGAAGTTGTTCTCATGTGTAGATTTATCTAATGAAAAAAAAAACGACATTTTAATATCATCTCTGTAATGTTAATCATTATCCAAAGAAAAAAATGTTGTAAGTCATATGTAATTTACAGTATTTAAAGTTTTTAATTATACTATATATATTTATATTATATATATTTTATGATGTAATTATATTAATTGAATCAATGATTTCTTTCTGTATGGTTCAATTCATGCAATTACAGGTAGTGATCTGATGAAAGTGAAATAACACAGACTAAAATATGTTCATATTCTCATGAGTTAATATCCTTACACAGTGTTTTACAACGTATGTAATCTATACAATAGCGTCATCTTTACTCTGTACAAAAGTGTTTTATATATATATACATGTAATATATATATATATTTACCACTTTTATATATATATATATTTAACACTTTTATATATATATATATTTAACACTTTTATATATATATATATTTAACACTTTTATATATATATATATTTAACACTTTTATATATAAATATATTTAACACTTTTATATATAAATATATTTAACACTTTTATATATATATATATTTAACACTTTTATATATAAATATATTTAACACTTTTGTACAGAGTACAGACTTTAATTTAATTTTGTGTACGCTATTGTATAGATTACATACGCTGTAAAACACTGCGTAAGGATATTAACTCATGGTAGTTCCAGCATTTTAACAATGATTTTGAACATGAACTAAATCAGTCAAACCCAAGATGAGTAAAGCGTAGTACCGTCTGCAAGAGTGGAGAGGCAAGGTGGAAAAGATGGAGCTGTACCCTCAGTGAAGTCTGCAGGAGTGGAGGTGAAGATGGAGCTGTACCCTGTGTGGAGTCTGCAGGAGTGGTGAAGATGGAGCCGTACCCTGTGTGGAGACTGCAGGAGTGGAGGTGAAGATGGAGCTGTACCCTGTGTGGAGTCTGCAGGAGTGGTGAAGATGGAGCCGTACCCTGTGTGGAGACTGCAGGAGTGGAGGTGAAGATGGAGCTGTACCCTGTGTGGAGTCTGCAGGAGTGGTGAAGATGGAGCCGTACCCTGTGTGGAGTCTGCAGTGGTGAAGATGGATACCCTCTTACCATCTGGAGCTGTACCCTCTGTGGTACAGACTTATGTAGGGAGTTCTGCATTATAATAATGTCATTTGCATGAACTTTAGGCCAGTCTTTTAGAATTTTGATGCAGCATTGTTGCCTATTATGGTCAGGTGAGATGTTCTTTTGACGTGGCAGGTTTTGGGTGAGACACAGAGACAGCACTTGAGTGGACATCTCTAATGTACCTGGGGAGTGACGCTGTATTCAGTGAAGGATGTTTATAGAGAATGGATGATGAGGAGTTCAAAGGACGATTGATAGACATGGGCAGACAAGTGACCCAGGTCAGCATCTCAGTATGGTTATGCATGATATACTGTAATAATAAAGCCAGGGCTGGAATCAAATGCAATTTAAATTCAAATTCTTACATTTTCAAATCCTCGTTTTATTAGAATTACACTGAATTGGAGTTTGCATCACCTAAAATCAAAGAAACTCTCTGTTTCTCTTGCTGTATATGCAGCTTTATTGATTGATAATGATGAATTATGTTTCAGACATTTTTGTCCTTCCGAGTCTTCAAGTGAATAGTACATGCTGTCGTCTTATAAAGACCTCCTATATTTGGTCCAATTATGTGTGATTTTCTAATGACAAAACATCCTTATGAATTAACAACTATATAAGTGTATAGAAATGTAAACAATACAAGTAATATTTCTAAAGCTATAATGTAAAAACATGTCAACCCCTCTATAGAAATGCATTATCATATGACTATCATAATTTCATGAATATGTATGTGGGATTTAATATGTTTTTATTTTGGATGGCTTTATAATTCCCGGTATTAATAGAGTTTCATAGAATAAATTGAAACTGAATGAAACTAATGGTTAAAGTTTATCATGGAAGTTGATTCTGAACAGGTACATTTTCTGCATTGGTGACTGGCAAGACATAACAGTAGATTGATCACCACATTATACAAAATTCTTTGACTTTACCCTTTGATTTTATCAAATAGCAACACTAACATGATAAACTCATAGGTCACGCAGTATATCAGTTTGTTCGTAGGATCCGAAGAAATTTCACGAGTGCCCTAAACTGTTCGTATTGTTTGTGTAAATGAAAAAAACGCGGCTGTAAAGCGTGTTTTTTGCTTTTATTTTTCCATTCACTCATCTTTTCTTGGATTAAAGATGTGTGACGGATACATTGATATATGTCGCTGAAAGTCAAGAAAGTATCAAATAGGCCATTAAACTTTCTGTACTGTGGTATCTCACACGCTAGCCAAATGCCCTTGACAGTTAACCATAAACAGATACATAATGTAATCTGATACTCTGAATTATCGCAGTGCTGCCAACTTCTCGTTTACGAGATGTTGCCTACGTTCTCGCCTCACAATGTCCCCTTGTCACGGTTGGCTACGGTTTAACAACTTAAAAATGGAAGATTCTGTTTTGTTACCGATCACGTCTAATTTCATGTTTAGTTTAGACTGACACGGAAACGAGAAGAAATCAAGAGGATACAATAACAGAAAATAAACTTTATTTCCTCTAACATAACATAATAATCTTATGCCTAACCATATCATCTAAAAAGCAATCATTTACATTTATTTGTAAAGGTGCATTAATCTTCGTTAATCCATTTTTTTTCGATTGCTAACATGCATTGGTCAAAACTGAAGTCACATTGTCAAAACTCTTCACACAGTCAGCGAAACAGAAGTCTATGTGTACCAAACTGTGAATCATTTTTCATTGCTTTCACGCAAAATGCATTCAATGACCACATTCTCCAAAATCCATGAACTCTTTTCTCATTCATACTCCACTACCTGCAAAATACTATATATTTGCAGCACATTTTTCAAATGCTAACACACTGTTAAAAACACATTGAAAACAGAATGATGGCAAATTTTGTGCGGTTCTGCAGTAACCATTTAGAAATATACACAAAATCTTTATCCTGGTTTGCTGCACATCCCAGGATGTCAGTACTATTCCTCCATACTCCCCCTTCCTAAACCCCATAGAGAAGTGTTTCTCTGCATGGAGGTGGAAGGTTTATGACCACCATCCACATGACCAGATGTCCTTACTGGATGCCATGAATGTGGGGTGTGGAGACACTTCTCCTGAAGACTGCCAAGGTTGGATTAGATATTCAAGAAGATACCAAGATGTATCACCAGAGAAGACATAAGATGTGATGTTGATGAGAACTTGTGGCCAAATGCAGGAGAGAGGGAGAACTAGAACCCTCACAGTACTGTACAGTATGAGTGATTATACGATACATGTTGATGTTTTTTTGGTAATTATTATTGTAGCCCTGGATTTTCAGGAATTTTTGTTTCAACTTTTTATTTTTCAAAATTTCTATATGCAAATATGTAGAAAAAAAGCAAATTGCTTCATTTCTGATTCATCCTTGTTACATATACTTTAGTATAGTCAATAAAGTGAAAAGGTGTTATTCTTATTCTACAATTAAATACTGATTTGTGTGAAAAATCATTCAAACTTCAAAGATAAAAGTTCATTATTTATGTAATGCTCCCTGTTGTTTGTGTTTTTTTAGGTCAGTGTGTTATGAGTGACAGTGTATGCTTTCTGAGTGAGAACTGTTGCCTCTGTCATGGTTGAATGAGCTTCTTTTGAGACATGTATGATGTGTTTTGGGTGTTTGAGAGAGTTTTGGAGGTGAGATTAACTGTTTGGCCAAGATGCATGTTGGTAATGCAGACTGTATGAAGAGTTGGTAAGTTGAAAAAGTGGCTTCAGTATTGACAGATGCTTGTGAGCACCACATATTCATGCAGAAAAAAAAAATAAAAATAGAACAAATGAAAATGCATTCTAAAAACCTTTGGGTATGATGGTCATCGATGGACTACACTGTCCCCTGTGTATCTGAATTTCACTGCATACAATGTTGCTATCTGCCATGTTGCTGTGCATATGACAATAAACTCTTTGATCTTTGATTATCACACATGGCATGGAAGTATCAGTTATATTACTGTTTTTTCAAAACAGAAAATCATTCCTGCAACCATGTGAAACTAGAATTATTGGAATAACTTGCTTTCAAAGTGGAAGTTATGCATGAACAACCTTCCTTTGGGATCATTTTAAACTCTTATATGGAAGAGGACTGAAATTATTATTATTATTATTAATATTACTAATATTTTGTGAGCCACTATGGAATGGACTGCATTTTCACATATTTCAGATTGAAATCTTTTGTAAAGTAAAACTCATTGCTCAAAAGTTTATGCTAGCCACAATTATTAATAACAAAGTAAAAACGTCATTGTTAACAGTATGGAATATAACAAAGAAAGGCAAAGAAAGACATCTCAGTCACATGGTGCTGTTGAAGCACAAACATGTATTCCCCACTCCTCGTATAAAATCCTGGAATTAAACTCAGGGTTCTGTCTGTGCAAAGGTGGCAGGCAACTGAAAGGACATTATTGTATATATACAGGTATGCAAATTCCCTTCTCACAACCATTTATCAGTCTGGCCTCACCTGGTGGTGTCGGCTTGGCTAACAACACGTCATAACTGGTTTAGAGTAACTGTATTACGTGACCCTTCAAGTACTGGAAATCCAGCAGAGCTTTATGGCCCACAAAGACCAGGATCAGTCAGCGCTACTTAACAGACAGACATATATACAGACAAGCAGTAACTACATTTAAAATCATATCCTATTGTAAGCTCCTCTGACTTAGTTTGGTTTGTCATGAAAAACCAAATGAGCACAAACGTCTAACATAATAATCTAAAATGCACAGATGTATGGGTAATGAGTGACAGATGCAATACAAATAAAGATTATGATTACTGAGTTAGATTATTTCATGAATCCTGCAGGAAGTGAGTCCCAAAATCCAGTCAGATCCATTCACCTTCCATGGGGCTTAAAGTCCTGAGTGTGCAAGAACAGGGTTTGAACAGCAAGTACACACACATCAACACACACACTCACAACTAGCACTCTCTCGCTCACACACTCACTCTCTCTCACACACACACACACACACACACACACACTCTTTCTCTGTCACGCGCACACACTCACATACACACACTCACTCACTTACTTACACACATACTCACATACACACACACACTCACTCACTGACACACATACTCACACACACATTCACTCACTCACTTACACACATACTGACACACACTCATAACCAGCACTCTCTCTCGCCCCTGAGCAAGACCCCCAACTCCACACATCCCCCAGGGGGATTGGCCCTTGGTTAACCCAATCAACCCTGTCTGGGGTCTGCAGGAGTGGAGAGTGGAGGTGAAGATGGAGCTGTACCCTGTGTGGAGTCTGCAGGAGTGGAGAGTGGAGGTGAAGATGGAGCCGTACCCTGTGTGGAGTCTGCAGGAGTGGAGAGTGGAGGTGAAGATGGAGCCGTACCCTGTGTGGTGCGGGCTTATGTAGGGAGTTCTGCATTATAATAAAGTCATTTGCATGAAGTTTTTAGGAAATTTTTAGGTAGCATTGTTGCCTATTATGGTCAGGTGAGATGTTCTTTTGACGTGGCAGGTTTTGGGTGAGACACACAGACAGCACTTGAGTGGACATCTCTAATACACCTGGGGAGTGACGCTGTATTCATCATCACTAACAGCAGGCTGAGAGCTGACAGGTGAGGGAACTGATACATCTGAGCAACCTCAGTGTCATTATGCATCACATTGTAAAATATATCATGATAATAAAGCTAATTGCATGATCTATAATCATGTTTTACAGTATTTTATTTTACAGTGCCATTTTTTCTCAGGCTTAGAATGCCATTCATCCTCTTTTTTCCTCAGTATTCTGTTCTACCCTGCAGTGCCAAAGCAGCTGGCAGTCTACCCCATAGTAGTTTGTTATCTTTTACTGAGATGGGGGGATTGTGAGACAACAAGGCGACAAAGAATAGAGGAGACTGCTGGCAAGATCTGCTCCTAGCATAGTCGTGTGTGGATGCAAAGGCCAGGGGCCCATTTAGTCAATAATTCTTTTCTTGCAGTTAGTCTGACAACTTTGCTGCAGTTCAGGGACAGTGCTCTTTCATGCAAATGTTTTGTGTCTGTAAGAAAATTGCCTTTAAAAATGTCAGTTATACTTTTTTCAGACACAAAGTTCCTGAATATGTGTGCATTTGAATAACACGATAGCCTTTAGTTTGGCAATGGGGTATAGTGTCCTCATAGGATAGCTGAATGCATCGAAATTTTTTTCCAACAACAGAATCTAACCCTATTTTCATGCGATGCTGGAATTGCTCTGCAGGTGCAAGTGACCTGCAGGTCCCTATCAGTGGTTCGGTTGCTATTATGTGGGATGGAAGAAAATAAAATGGCAATTTTTACATAGATATGCAAAACCACATGCAAATATCCATCTCACACCCATCAGTCCGTCTTCAGCTCTTTTCAGAGTTTCCTTTCATATGCTTGCTCCTGGTCCTGTCAAAACATTTCAGAGGAGTTTCTGTTCTAACTCTGACCTGATGTTTTGATGTTTGTGCATTCATTACATAGCGACCTAGTGTGGGCCGTATACACATAAATGACTGGGGTAACTGGCCACCAATCACTGGCCACCGCCGACCATAAGAACACCTGTGTTCTACACTCCAGGTGTGCTGTGGTTGGCAGCCCAGCAGGGGGTGGGCGGGAACCCCACGATGTATAAAATTTTGTAAAAAGAATCGTTCTCTTTCTTTTTAGAAGAAAGTTCAGTTCAATGTTCAAAGTTGACCGTGGGCTGTGCTTTTCATTGTCATGGTTGATGTTGGTGTGGTTCTGTAGAAACATGTGTGTGATAAGCCCTAAATAAACCATGCAGGTAGGATTTATTTGTGTATCAGTTACTGACAATGTCAGGGGCATAGGTGAGAGTTGGATATTGGGGGGACATGACTTGCCATGAAGCAATTTAGACAAATTAATTTAAGTACCACAGGCCTGTTTTATTGGGGTTCCTATGCCCCTGGACAACATTACAGTCATACTGCACATTCTGTCTGTTAGCATTTATGCCATATATTGATGTAATATACTGGGTTATTGTGTGATATTCATTCTTCCTTGCATTCACATGTGCAGAAAAACAGCCTGTGAAGAGAAGGAGACGATGGAACTTTATCACCATGGTGCCAGGGCCAGGAGTCTGCTTTTAGAATGCAATGAGAATTCACAGCACAGCAGAAATGGCAGTTTATCTTCTAGTTTTACTATGAATTATTCTAATTTTATGTATTTAAAATTAGATTAATTTTAATTTTAAGAAAGTATTTTATTCAAATAAAATATTTTGATTATCTGCACTTTGGTAGGCTCCTGTTTCATTTTGCCTGATGTTTTTATTGTACTATTGGCCTAAAATATATTTTTACATTTATTATTGCAATCAACCCATTGATTGTTGTGTTGTTGTGCTCACTTTAATGTTTTAATTGATGTATTTAATTTCCTAATTTTAATGTATGTCAACCAACTTCACCTGTAATGAGTGAAAGGTGCAATACAAATGAAGATTATGATTACTGAGTTAAATTATTTGATGCAGTGTCTCCAGGCGCAGTAAAACAAAGCAATGCCTGCAAGAAGTGAGTCCCAAAATCCATTTAGATCCATTCAACTTCCATGGGGCTTAAAGTCTTGAGTGTGCAAGAACAGGGTTTGTACAGCAAGTACACACACACAATCACACACACACTCACAACTACCACTCTCTCTCTCACACACACACTCACTCACACACATACTCACACACACACACACACACACACACACACACACACACACACATACACACACTCACACACACACATACACACACTCACTCACTCACTTACACACATACTCACATACACACACATACTCACACACACACTCACTCACTCACTTACATACAAACTGACACACACTCATAACCAGCACTCTCCCTCTCTCTCTCTCTCACACACACACATGCACACACACACACACACTCTCTCTCTCTCTGTCACACACACACACACACACACGCTCACACATGCACATGCACTCACACATACACACACTCTCACATGGACACACATACACGCATCCGACACAAACATGCAGGCTCAGCTGCTAACTGTCTGACAATGACACAGGACAGGGACAGATAGAGCAGGCGTCCAGATGTTAGTGCTGCCCTCTTGTGGTCACACTTAATAACAGCGCCCAACATGCTGACTGGTGCAGTGCAGACCCTACAATGCAGAGCTTCAGGGTGATCAAGATATTCAGTGGTGGTGTATGAAATCTGTAGGCAGGGGCGTAGGAGAGAGTTGGATATTGGGGTGGACGTGGCTCGCTATGACGCAGTTACAGAAATTATTTTTAATAAAACAGGCCTGTGTTATGGGGGGGGGGGGGGGGGGGGGGGCATGTCCAATCAACATTAGCCCAATCAACTGTAAGTCACCTTGGATAAAAGCATCCACTAAATGACTGTAATGTAATGTAAAATTATATCATACTTAGAGAAAATGATCTGGTCAGACTGAGTAGTATATATTCATGCAGTTGCTTAAATCCAGCCGTAGATGTCTCTGTCACCACCCTTTGATACGTTTCTCTGGGTCAGTTTTTTCCTCACAATACAGGCCCTGTCTTGAACTCAAACACCCAGCCGCAGGGATACCCAAACAGAGGTCTTGCTGCATTCTCACAAATTTCTCATTTTTAAATAAGTCTCAGTTCAATGAAAATCTGCAGAGACTATATAACTGTTCCAGAAATTCTCGTTAATCAATCGATCAAAGGTAAGTTAAATAGTTTGGATGAGCGATGACATCACAACCTGCAGGGATGACATCACAACCTCCTCAGGGATCTTTGTGGACTCTGCCTTTCTACACCTGGAGGTTGCTCCTGGTGAGGAAGAAAACAGGAGGCCACCAGTGTGTGAAGGTGAAGCATTTCAAAGTTGGCAAGTTCTTGCAGCACTTACGTAAAATGTCCAGTGTCTTTGATTCTCTCATTGGTTCACATAAGCTTTCCGTCCTTCTCACTTTACAACACTAGGTGGCAGCATACTCCCTCTCTCAGAGTTTTAGCAGCACAGTTTGTTCGCAGATCGCATTTGGTACGTTCGTATCATGCTTAATCGGTCAGTTCCATTGACCCAACATCTCACATTATGCAAGAAATATGCAATGAAGGATTCTCGATTAGAAACTCGAAAAATATTACAACTTTTCTGTTACTTTCTCACTTTCAACCTAATGTGAGGACTTTGACCATAAAACCATCCGGGGCTCAGGTTAGAAGTCACCATCATGCTTAGTTCTGTATTTATGTCTACTGTCTTCCTCTTGTTATCTACCTGAGTGATATAATAATTGTTTTATGTATAGAATGCAGGATAACACAGGGCACAATAACAAATAACAACAATAACAACAACAATAATAATAATAATAATAGTCTGAGGGACAGACACGGTGCTTTAACATTGTAAGTAATACACACATAACCAGTGTGAGCACATTATTTGGATGTTACAGATGTTGTTTCATGGGTCTTGAGTACCTAAACTCTGGACATCTTGCGCTCGTCTTTCAAACTGTCATTCATGTCGTCATTTCCGACGGGCAGGCGTTGCTTGCCGCTTGGCTGTGCAGTGTGTGGGATTTTGATATAAGTTGGGCTGCGGGGACGAGCAAGGCCGTGCTAGAGGGGGTTTATTTTCCCCTCGTTCCTGCCGATCTGACCGTTGACAGTCTTCCAGTCAGCTGCGACTCCTGACGATATGGCGGCTTTAGGCTGGGCAGCCAACTGTAAGGTAGGCACCACCGATTTCAACTTAATTATTGTCGTGATTAATTCTGATTTATACTGCCAATTACCTGAGTTCAATCATGGCATAAGAAATGTCATCCAGTTTATCACCATGCATTATAGAATACATTATTTTCTCTGTTAGTTTGCCAGTGTCCAAAGTCAACGTGCAACAATTTAAAACTAGCCAAATAGCACATATAGCTATCGAGTTCATATTGCAGGTAACTGTCGTTTTGCCAACTTAAACTTTAAACAACTGCATGTGAGGAGACTTGCAGAGAATCAAACCCAAGGCAGCTCCGTTACCTGTAGGAACGGTGGAACCTGCAGGCAAGTGCTTGACACCCTGGGGACTGTGTGTGACTGTAGGGATGGTTACTACGGAAACACATGTGAGAAGGACGTCAGCGAGGACGTTGTAGTTACAGTTGTTCAACCAGTAGATGGCAGTATCACGACAGGGGATCTTTTATTGTTCCATGGCAGGTGAAGAATGAAGTAGCCCTGTACCCACTGATCTGGGGTCAGTTTTGAAATTTCCCCACTAATGGGTAATGTTAGGATTTAGGGGCTGGGGAATCTAAAACTCGAAGCGTACTATGTAACTGAACAGCAGATAAGTAAAGGAAACTATGGCCTTAAAGACAGATGAGAATTCAAGCTGAGATAATGTAGCATTTGGAGGGATATATGATCCTGGGAGCACACCAAAACAGCATGCCATCTCTGTGGCACTGACTGAGTGAAGGTGCCTGAGAGGAGAATGGAATCCTTCTTATATGTTGGAAATGAACCTCTCACTGTTCGTGTCCAACACTCACAGTTTTAACAAAAACAAACGTTTTGTGGAATCACTATTTCATCATTTTGATGCACATCATAATTTTTTGGATTTATAATGAACAGAAATTTGTTTTGAATAATTGTGATAATTTGCAAAAGAGTCTCCTTCCTTCCCAAAACTACAGATATCAGCTTAAATAAATGAGCAATTCTTTATTTTTTGGTTGCTGTTCTGCTGGAAAACAATCAAACCGAGTTCCTGATAAATAATGATCATTTCCTTTAATCTCAGTTTCTCTCTTCACTGTTATTAATATCTAATCAAACCAATAAAATGCATCAAAGGGGTGGCTGGCCATTCCCTGTAGGAGAAGAGAACATGGACACCCACTTCCTGTCCATGCCATGGAAGGGAAGCCTGGGTGTCGAAAGTTTAAATCAAGATTCTAAAGTGTATCAAATAAGTATATCATATGATTGTTAATAAAAGCCTTTCCTCCATATCTGGCTTCCCTCTTTTGCTTTTGTTTTCCGTCAACGTGTTTAGAGGCAAGAAAACAGCTTTTCAGTGTAACCTCTGTAGATATCAGAAGTACAAACCCCAAAAAGAGTATCCCAGGGTCGGGTTTCGCCTCAGGTCTTTTTCAGGTGAGCTCAGGTGTTTGTTGCTGAGCTATGGGGACCAGATGATGTCACTGCTGGAATCTGTACCCTGGTCTGCCATCCAGACCCAGACTTCAACAAAAATATAACATCTACCTGCCCTCATTTCCATTTCAACACTATATTTTTAATGTATTTGTTTCATTTTGGTGTCCAAAAAACATTAATTGAGAGGTTGAATCAAATATAATATCAACATGCAGGTTACAGTTATTCGTGAAACTGTTTATAAATGAAAGAGATCCACAATGTATTCATCTTGCAAGGAATTACAATTTTATTATATGCAGAAGCCCAGAAAACAAGCGTACAACATTAGAGGTGTGAAGCAGAAAGCATCTTAAAGTTTGTAATCTTCTATCCATGTTCAGCTTGGACATTCAGATGGAATCAGAAGTCGCAAAATGTAATGGTTTTACTACAGTAAATACACACTGGTCTGAATTTGGGCCCTGGGTGTGTTTGACTGAACCCTGCATGAGATGTCAGTACAGGTCAGACATACACAATTGAATGATGTCACATGACTCCACGCTCACATGCGTAAATACAGGAAGCAATGAAAAGCAGAACTACATCAGTCTTAGATGGAGAAGCTGAAGGTAATCTCTGCCAGCACCACCATCCGCCTTTATGGATATTGACAAGTTTCAGTAGATTTCAGTAACAAAACAGGGGACAGAAATTTACTAACGTGAGGCTGATGTTTAGTTTTGCTGAATCAAAGAGAAGATGAAACGTGACTAATTTTAAATCTTTGGTCTAACGGTGGCACCCATGTGATCACAAGACAAAGAACTGGACCAATAGGAAATTATCTATGAAGGGTTTTAACATCTATGTGCAGGTCACGGACAGAGGACAGGTCAACGAACGCTCACTTTGCCCTTTAACATTTTCTTGTCCTTTTCCAAACTATTTTCACACCTCGCTCCATAGAAACCGTTGGGCATTTACAAATTGCTATGGCGGTGTCCAGCAGTCTCTCACAATTGCCATTCGCTTCACACTTCACTTTGGAGCATGGGTCAACGTTTTTTTATTAATTTTAGAAGTTGTTTCAGCAAAGGCATTATCCAGATCACCAGGGTATGGGACAGTGAAATTGAGATAGATGTGATTGAGAAAATAAACCATAGACAGTAAATCTTTCAAGTGGCCCATATATGGCTCTATGGTACCATTATCACATTGGCACTTCCTAAACAGAAGAGTTAAGAGGTTTTCTGCTAGGCTGTCTTTTTTAGCTGTCATGTAGAAAGAGAGACGCATAGCCTGGCTTTCAATATCACTGTCCCTAAGAAAGGATATCAATGTCTTCTGAACTTCTTTCTGCTTGGATTTGTCTTTGTTATAATAATTCTTTACAATGTGCAAGCTCTTTTCCCAGGTGGTCTGGATTTTCATTTCAGTTTCAGCATAGAATCTGGCCCAGGTATTAAACTCCAAGCCTTGCCCCAGAGATGTGAGTTTGTTCTGAATAACATCATAGCCAGTGTTCATTGCTGATAAAGTGGGGTTTGTTTGAGGAAAAAATCATACATGAGTTTGAGAGGAGCGGCAAGATATTTAAGTACAGGTATTATCTAATATTATCTAATATAATCTATTAAGGTGCTTAAAAAAGAATTAAAAGGCTCTCTTAGGTTTTTTTATGGCAGAAGTGATTTTGTCCTTAGCATTAGCAATCATTTCTTTTCCTTTGTTTTTAATTTTTTCCACGAAAGTTTTAGATTTTTCTACGGCAGAAGTGATTTTGTCCTTAGCATTAGCAATCATTTCTTTTCCTTTGTTTTTCATTTCTTCCACGAAAGTTTTAGATTTTTCTATGGCAGAAGTGATTTTGTCCTTAGCTTTAGCAAACATTTCTTTTGCTTTGTTTCCCCTTTTTTCCACTAAAGTTTTAGGTGTTTTTATGGCAGAAGTGATTTTGTCCTTAGCATTAGCAATCATGTCTTTTGCTTTGTTTCCCCTTTTTTCCACTAAAGTTTTAGGTGTTTTTATGACAGAAGTGATTTTGTCCTTAGCATTAGCAATCATGTCTTTTCCTTTGTGTCCCCTTTTTTCCTCTGAAGTTGTCTTTGATTGGGTCTCTTGAAGGGCAGTGGAGGCCAGCAGCAGCAGGAGCAGCAGACTAAGGGAGGCCATGACTGAAACACAAAACAGAACAGATCTGGGATCAGTGCGGTTTCAGCTGCACGTCAACAGTCAGCAAATAGCTCTGAAGCTTTCACAAAAATGTGAAAAAAGAAATCTTGCATTGAAGACCCAAATTGTGAATATGCTTGACTAATTCCATACTTAGAATGGGGGAATTTTGTTGAATTTGCAAAGAATTCATTTCAAGTAGCTGATGATATAAAACATTTTAATGTCTTTGAAATTTGAACTGTTACCTGAAGAGTCAACTATAATGAGAACCCGTTAGAATTGTTCCTGGATCCTATTGTAGCAATTTCATATAGTACATATTTACTTTACTGCTCATGTTTGTGGGGAGGTATATTTCTTCCCACAAATTATGTTTATGGGTCAAACTTTACAATTCGGAAGGTCACTCATGTTAAACTTCCTTGTTTAGAACAGCAGTTGCTTCATAGCTCATGATAATTATTATAGTATAATAATAACTAATGTTAGTAATTTGCCTCAAAGAGTGATTTGATCACAGCTAGGTTTGATATTGAACAATAACAATGGTTTATTAAATACAAACACAAAAAAGAACATCAATAATAAATAAATAAAACTGTAAATAATTATGTAACAGTTTATCTGGGGCTTTAAAGTGCAAGAGGAAGAATAAGCAAAACATTTATGTTACAGATTCAGTGCAATAACTTTGCATTCTGGGTCCATGAAAGATGCCTGGGATGGCAACAGAGCGATTGGCCAAAGCAAAAGAAGATTAATTGTATTTGGCATGTTCATTCTGTGATCAATTAAGCTTTGTAGCTTGCAATAAATATGACAAATTATGTCTGTTTAAGTTTTAAGGGCCATTCTTCATATTTTTGCTTTGGAGAGATATTTATTTTCTGTAAAATAAAATGTGGTTTATTGTATCTTCTTCTTATACCTGTGTCTTGTCTCTGGACCTCCTCACCCTGCCCCCCTGTATAGTTACACAGGACAGTAGCCCAAAATGATTAGTATATGCAAGTTTTCCAATATGCCCACTTTTCTATTGATACATACAGAGTGTTCATGGGTTTTATAACAGCCACACACGGCGAAAGGCATAGCGTAGGTTTTGTGTCTGCGTGTCCTCCAATGACGTTAGCCGAGCTGCGTAGTATCTGTTAGATCAGCAGAACATCTACATCTGTGTAATTACAGCGGCTGATTCTACATAGGCCAATCATTTCTTTTATACACATGGGCTCTAGAGCAGTAGGAAAGGCAGACTTGATGTCATTGTCACAAATTGATGAAATGTGATTTTTGCTGTTGCTCGACAACAAGAATGGAGGTTGCCAAAGTTGCCAATAAGATTTTTAGTTGCTAGGGAAAGTTGCTAAATTGACAACATCACGTGTGTCTAGTAACAATTTGCATGCTGGATTGAGTGCGTCATCAAGGAGCTGGAGAATTAAAATGATTCCAACCCAGTTCATTTTAGATGGATTACACTTTTATACAAGTAACCATTAAATAGTAGTTGCTAAGATTTTTCTGTATAAAATTGGCTTTTTCCCAGATTGAAAAGGCAGGCCTTTTATTTTAATGTATGAAATTTTACTGCAGTTTGCTATTGGTATTTGGTAACTTGTACTGGCTGGATTTCCAACATTTTTAAAAAAAAAAAAACTATATTTATATACTGTATCTATACTCTATACCCAATAATTTATAAATATATATATATCAGTCATTCCAGATTTTGATATTATTTTCAGCATGAACTAAATCAGTCAAACACAAAATGATGAAGCTCTTACTGTCTGCAGGAGTGGAGAGCGGAGGTGAAGATGGAGCTGTACCCTGTGTGGAGTCTGCAGGAGTGGAGGTGAAGATGGAGCTGTACCCTGTGTGGAGTCTGCAGGAGTGGAGAAGATGGAGCTGTACCCAGTGTGGTGTCTGCAGGAGTGGAGAAGATGGAGCTGTACCCTGTGTGGAGTCTGCAGGAGTGGAGAGTGGAGGTGAAGATGGAGCCGTACCCTGTGTGGAGTCTGCAGGAGTGGAGAGTGGAGGTGAAGATGGAGCCGTACCCTGTGTGGAGTCTGCAGGAGTGGAGAGTGGAGGTGAAGATGGAGCCGTACCCTGTGTGGAGTCTGCAGGAGTGGAGAGTGGAGGTGAAGATGGAGCCGTACCCTGTGTGGTGCGGGCTTATGTAGGGAGTTCTGCATTATAATAAAGTCATTTGCATGAAGTTTTTAGGAAATTTTTAGGCAGCATTTTTGCCTATTATGGTCAGGTGAGATGTTCTTTTGACGTGGCAGGTGTTGGGTGAGACACACAGACAGCACTTGAGTGGACATTTCTAATACACCTGGGGAGTGATGCTGTATTCATCATCACTAACAGCAGGCTGAGAGCTGACAGGTGAGGGAACTGATACATCTGAGCAACCTCAGTGTCATTATGCATCACATTGTAAAATATATCATGATAATAAAGCTAATTGCATGATCTATAATCATGTTTTACAGTATTTTGCAGTGCCATTTTTCCTTAGACTTAGAGTGTCATTCAGCTTCTCTTTTCCTCAGTACTCTCTTCTACCCAGTTGGTGCCACGGCAGTTGGCATTCTACCCGCATAGTAGTTTATCTTTTCTGTGATAGTGAGACAATGAGGCAACATGCCATTAGTCTGACAGCTTTGCTGTAGTTCAGGGATAGTGCTCTTTCATGCAAATGTTTTGTGTTGTGGTACAGTTGGTGTGGCTAATGAGCTGGGTGGTGAGTGGAAGGGAAAAAACACCAAAGATAAACCAAAACTGGTCCTCTTGGGGGGACTATAACACAAACAATAAACACAAAAGTACAAAGACAGGGTCAAACCAAAAAACCAACACAGCCAGGGGAAAACGCAACACAATAGCCCATATCCAGTCCTCTTCTGAGCCTTCAAGGCTGTGCTTAAATAAGTGGCCTAATTGAAGGCAGGTGCTCACACCTGAGTTGATCAGTAATTCCTCACAGGTGAGCCTGCCTGTTTGTGAGGCCACTGCTGTTCAAGCTCCTGCAGTCTCTCCAGGCTGAGGGAGGGACCTAACAGCAATCTCATGGGAGGAGCCAAGGGGTTTGCTCCTCCAACCACCTCTCCTGGCACCACAGTGTCCATAAGAAAATTCCCTCCAAAAATTTCAGTTATGTATTTTCAGGCACAAATCTGCATTTATATCATGTTACTCAAATGTGTGCATTTGAATAACACGATAGCCCTTAGATTAGCAATGGGTTATAATGTCCTCATAGGATAGCTGAATGCAGTCATCAGCTACTCCTCAATGAAGGATCTGAATTGGGTTCTTTGACAGCATAGCAAATCACACTCCAGTTTTGCATGAAGTCCTCTATTATTGCCAGTGATTTGCCTAAATTAATTTAACAGTTCAATACTTTTATGACATGATAATATGCAAACAGGGAGAACACATTTCAATGCAAGTCTAATGTTCTCTGTCTTTGGCTATTGTTATGGTCGTTTCTGGAGTGAGCCAAGGTAAAGGCAGATATGTGGATTTGGCTACAGATGCCAACTCTACAAGCTGAATTTGTCTATTCTTTATCCACCATTCCTATCATATGAATCCAGTGGATAAACTCTAAATGAGTGAAGATTTTTCAGTTTGAACCGCAATATGTGTTCTAAATTTTGGGAATCGTTAAGGAGATTTCCCAAAGAAATATTTGAAAAGACATTGATATTGAATATTTCATAAATGTGAGCATTCCGTACATCGTTGACATCATCGATTTAAAAGCATGAATGAAACTCTATCACCAGACAGCCACCCAGTGATAATTAATGTATAACAGAACTCATTTTAATAACCCTGATGCATCTACACTTGAGGAAATAGGAGCAGACATTGATACGCAATTAGGACACAATAAGAAGGTTACCTGGGCCATCCTCTTAACTAACCACACAATAGCAAAGACATTGGCATCTATGCTGGCGTATGTCCTCTCCCCTGTCTTGACTCTCAGGTAGAGATCTGTCAGGACTGTCTGACTCCCAAAAACCAGACATCAGGTTCATCTCAAATAAATTACACAGGTTTCATTGCTGAGGGCCTTGACTCTGAGAAATGAAAAGGATGGACCTGAACGCAGCCTTTGGTGATTGCATGAATGCGAAAGCGTCATTTACGCTGGGGACATGTCCCCACCACTTTTTTGAAAGTCTTAACACGTTGAACCTGTTGCTGCCCTCAGCACTTTTCAGAACAAACTGTTGCTATGCATGAATGGACACGAGCGTTTGCGGTTTCCATTATTTATCTCTAAGGAGCCGTTACAGAGCGTTCCCCCAATGTTTTCACATTTACTGTGGATTCTACCGCAACCTTTTCACAACATCAGTTAACATCTGAGCAAAATTATTCAAAAGCATTACTTGGAAAGATTCATTCTATTAATGTTTTGTTTTTCCCACAATGGACTCTAAATCTAATTCCATGCTTTGCTGGAATTCTTGGAATTGCTGAAGTGACGTGCAGAAACGTATCAGTGGTTAGGTAGCTAAAATGTGGGGTGAAAGACAGTAAAATGGAAATTATAGATATGGATCATAGATATGGAAAAACCACATGCAAATATCCATCTCACATCCATCAGTCCGTCTTCAGCTCTTTTCAGAGTTTCCTTTCATATGCTTGCTCCTGGTCCTGTCAAAACATTTCAGAGGAGTTTCTGTTCTAACTCTGACCTGATGTTTTGATGTTTGTGCATTCATTACATAGCGACCTAGTGTGGGCCGTATACACATAAATGACTGGGGTAACTGGCCACCAATCACTGGCCACCGCCGACCATAAGAACACCTGTGTTCTACACTCCAGGTGTGCTGTGGTTGGCAGCCCAGCGGGGGGTGGGCGGGAACCCCACGATGTATAAAATTTTGTAAAAAGAATCGTTCTCTTTCTTTTTAGAAGAAAGTTCAGTTCAATGTTCAAAGTTGACCGTGGGCTGTGCTTTTCATTGTCATGGTTGATGTTGGCGTGGTTCTGTAGAAACATGTGTGTGATAAGCCCTAAATAAACCATGCAGGTAGGATTTATTTGTGTATCAGTTACTGACAATGTCAGGGGCATAGGTGAGAGTTGGATATTGGGGGGACATGACTTGCCATGAAGCAATTTAGACAAATTAATTTAAGTACCACAGGCCTGTTTTATTGGGGTTCCTATGCCCCTGGACAACATTACAGTCATACTGCACATTCTGTCTGTTAGCATTTATGCCATATATTGATGTAATTTACTGGGTTATTGTGTGATATTCATTCTTCCTTGCATTCACATGTGCAGAAAAACAGCCTGTGAAGAGAAGGAGACGATGGAACTTTATCACCATGGTGCCAGGGCCAGGAGTCTGCTTTTAGAATGCAATGAGAATTCACAGCACAGCAGAAATGGCAGTTTATCTTCTAGTTTTACTATGAATTATTCTAATTTTATGTATTTAAAATTAGATTAATTTTAATTTTAAGAAAGTATTTTATTCAAATAAAATACTTTGACTATCTGCACTTTGGTAGGCTCTTGTTTCATTTTGTCTGATGTTTATATTATACTATTGGCCTATAATATATTTTTACATTTATTATTGCAATCAACCCATTGATTGTTGTGTTGTTGTGCTCACTTTAATGTTTTAATTGATGTATTTAATTTCCTAATTTTAATGTATGTCAACCAACTTCACCTGTAATGAGTGAAAGGTGCAATACAAATGAAGATTATGATTACTGAGTTAAATTATTTGATGCAGTGTCTCCAGGCGCAGTAAAACAAAGCAATGCCTGCAAGAAGTGAGTCCCAAAATCCAGTCAGATCCATTCAACTTCCATGGGGCTTAAAGTCTTGAGTGTGCAAGAACAGGGTTTGTACAGCCAGTACACACACACAATCACACACACACTCACAACTACCACTCTCTCTCTCACACACACACTCACTCACACACATACTCACACACACACACACATACACACACTCACACACACACACACTCACTCACTCACTTACACACATACTCACATACACACACTCACTCACACACACACATACTCACACACACACTCACTCACTCACTTACATACAAACTGACACACACTCATAACCAGCACTCTCCCTCTCTCTCTCTCACACACACACATGCACACACACACACACTCTCTCTCTCTCTGTCACACACACACACACACACACGCTCACACATACACACACTCTCACACGGACACAGACACATAAGCATCCGACACAAACATGCAGGCTCAGCTGCTAACTGTCTGACAATGACACAGGACAGGGACAGATAGAGCAGGCGTCCAGATGTTAGTGCTGCCCTCTTGTGGTCACACTTAATAACAGCGCCCAACATGCTGACTGGTGCAGTGCAGACCCTACAATGCAGAGCTTCAGGGTGATCAAGATATTCAGTGGTGGTGTTTGAAATCTGTAGGCAGGGGCGTAGGAGAGAGTTGGATATTGGGGTGGACGTGACTCACTATGACGCAGTTAGAGAAATTATTTTAAATAAAACAGGCCTGTGTTATGGGGGGGGGGGGGGCGGGGGGCATGTCCAATCAACATTAGCCCAATCAACTGTAAGTCACCTTGGATAAAAGCACCCACTAAATGACTGTAATGTAATGTAAAATTATATCATACTTAGAGAAAATGATCTGGTCAGACTGAGTAGTATATATTCATGCAGTTGTTTAATCCAGCCGTAGATGTCTCTGTCACCACCCTTTGATACGTTTCTCTGGGTCAGTTTTTTCCTCACCAATACAGGCCCTGTCTTGAACTCAAACACCCAGCCGCAGGGATACCCAAACAGAGGTCTTGCTGCATTCTCACAAATTTCTCATTTTTAAATAAGTCTCAGTTCAATGAAAATCTGCAGAGACTATATAACTGTTCCAGAAATTCTCGTTAATCAATCGATCAAAGGTAAGTTAAATAGTTTGGATGAGCGATGACATCACAACCTGCAGGGATGACATCACAACCTCCTCAGGGATCTTTGTGGACTCTGCCTTTCTACACCTGGAGGTTGCTCCTGGTGAGGAAGAAAACAGGAGGCCACCAGTGTGTGAAGGTGAAGCATTTCAAAGTTGGCAAGTTCTTGCAGCACTTACGTAAAATGTCCAGTGTCTTTGATTCTCTCATTGGTTCACATAAGCTTTCCGTCCTTCTCACTTTACAACACTAGGTGGCAGCATACTCCCTCTCTCAGAGTTTTAGCAGCACAGTTTGTTCGCAGATCGCATTTGGTACGTTCGTATCATGCTTAATCGGTCAGTTCCATTGACCCAACATCTCACATTATGCAAGAAATATGCAATGAAGGATTCTCGATTAGAAACTCGAAAAATATTACAACTTTTCTGTTACTTTCTCACTTTCAACCTAATGTGAGGACTTTGACCATAAAACCATCCGGGGCTCAGGTTAGAAGTCACCATCATGCTTAGTTCTGTATTTATGTCTACTGTCTTCCTCTTGTTATCTACCTGAGTGATATAATAATTGTTTTATGTATAGAATGCAGGATAACACAGGGCACAATAACAAATAACAACAATAACAACAACAATAATAATAATAACAATAATAATAATAATAATAGTCTGAGGGACAGACACGGTGCTTTAACATTGTAAGTAATACACACATAACCAGTGTGAGCACATTATTTGGATGTTACAGATGTTGTTTCATGGGTCTTGAGTACCTAAACTCTGGACATCTTGCGCTCGTCTTTCAAACTGTCATTCATGTCGTCATTTCCGACGGGCAGGCGTTGCTTGCCGCTTGGCTGTGCAGTGTGTGGGATTTTGATATAAGTTGGGCTGCGGGGACGAGCAAGGCCGTGCTAGAGGGGGTTTATTTTCCCCTCGTTCCTGCCGATCTGACCGTTGACAGTCTTCCAGTCAGCTGCGACTCCTGACGATATGGCGGCTTTAGGCTGGGCAGCCAACTGTAAGGTAGGCACCACCGATTTCAACTTAATTATTGTCGTGATTAATTCTGATTTATACTGCCAATTACCTGAGTTCAATCATGGCATAAGAAATGTCATCCAGTTCATCACCATGCATTATAGAATACATTATTTTCTCTGTTAGTTTGCCAGTGTCCAAAGTCAACGTGCAACAATTTAAAACTAGCCAAATAGCACATATAGCTATCGAGTTCATATTGCAGGTAACTGTCGTTTTGCCAACTTAAACTTTAAACAACTGCATGTGAGGAGACTTGCAGAGAATCAAACCCAAGGCAGCTCCGTTACCTGTAGGAACGGTGGAACCTGCAGGCAAGTGCTTGACACCCTGGGGACTGTGTGTGACTGTAGGGATGGTTACTACGGAAACACATGTGAGAAGGACGTCAGCGAGGACGTTGTAGTTACAGTTGTTCAACCAGTAGATGGCAGTATCACGACAGGGGATCTTTTATTGTTCCATGGCAGGTGAAGAATGAAGTAGCCCTGTACCCACTGATCTGGGGTCAGTTTTGAAATTTCCCCACTAATGGGTAATGTTAGGATTTAGGGGCTGGGGAATCTAAAACTCGAAGCGTACTATGTAACTGAACAGCAGATAAGTAAAGGAAACTATGGCCTTAAAGACAGATGAGAATTCAAGCTGAGATAATGTAGCATTTGGAGGGATATATGATCCTGGGAGCACACCAAAACAGCATGCCATCTCTGTGGCACTGACTGAGTGAAGGTGCCTGAGAGGAGAATGGAATCCTTCTTATATGTTGGAAATGAACCTCTCACTGTTCGTGTCCAACACTCACAGTTTTAACAAAAACAAACGTTTTGTGGAATCACTATTTCATCATTTTGATGCACATCATAATTTTTTGGATTTATAATGAACAGAAATTTGTTTTGAATAATTGTGATAATTTGCAAAAGAGTCTCCTTCCTTCCCAAAACTACAGATATCAGCTTAAATAAATGAGCAATTCTTTATTTTTTGGTTGCTGTTCTGCTGGAAAACAATCAAACCGAGTTCCTGATAAATAATGATCATTTCCTTTAAACTCAGTTTCTCTCTTTACTGTTATTAATATCTAATCAAACCAATAAAATGCATCAAAGGGGTGGCTGGCCATTCCCTGTAGGAGAAGAGAACATGGACACCCACTTCCTGTCCATGCCATGGAAGGGAAGCCTGGGTGTCGAAAGTTTAAATCAAGATTCTAAAGTGTATCAAATAAGTATATCATATGATTGTTAATAAAAGCCTTTCCTCCATATCTGGCTTCCCTCTTTTGCTTTTGTTTTCCGTCAACGTGTTTAGAGGCAAGAAAACAGCTTTTCAGTGTAACCTCTGTAGATATCAGAAGTACAAACCCCAAAAAGAGTATCCCAGGGTCGGGTTTCGCCTCAGGTCTTTTTCAGGTGAGCTCAGGTGTTTGTTGCTGAGCTATGGGGACCAGATGATGTCACTGCTGGAATCTGTACCCTGGTCTGCCATCCAGACCCAGACTTCAACAAAAATATAACATCTACCTGCCCTCATTTCCATTTCAACACTATATTTTTAATGTATTTGTTTCATTTTGGTGTCCAAAAAACATTAATTGAGAGGTTGAATCAAATATAATATCAACATGCAGGTTACAGTTATTCGTGAAACTGTTTATAAATGAAAGAGATCCACAATGTATTCATCTTGCAAGGAATTACAATTTTATTATATGCAGAAGCCCAGAAAACAAGCGTACAACATTAGAGGTGTGAAGCAGAAAGCATCTTAAAGTTTGTAATCTTCTATCCATGTTCAGCTTGGACATTCAGATGGAATCAGAAGTCGCAAAATGTAATGGTTTTACTACAGTAAATACACACTGGTCTGAATTTGGGCCCTGGGTGTGTTTGACTGAACCCTGCATGAGATGTCAGTACAGGTCAGACATACACAATTGAATGATGTCACATGACTCCACGCTCACATGCGTAAATACAGGAAGCAACGAACAGCAGAACTACATCAGTCTTAGATGGAGAAGCTGAAGGTAATCTCTGCCAGCACCACCATCCGCCTTTATGGATATTGACAAGTTTCAGTAGATTTCAGTAACAAAACAGGGGACAGAAATTTACTAACGTGAGGCTGATGTTTAGTTTTGCTGAATCAAAGAGAAGATGAAACGTGACTAATTTTAAATCTTTGGTCTAACGGTGGCACCCATGTGATCACAAGACAAAGAACTGGACCAATAGGAAATTATCTATGAAGGGTTTTAACATCTATGTGCAGGTCACGGACAGAGGACAGGTCAACGAACGCTCACTTTGGCCTTTAACATTTTCTTGTCCTTTTCCAAACTATTTTCACACCTCGCTCCATAGAAACCGTTGGGCATTTACAAATTGCTATGGCGGTGTCCAGCAGTCTCTCACAATTGCCATTCGCTTCACACTTCACTTTGGAGCATGGGTCAACGTTTTTTTATTAATTTTAGAAGTTGTTTCAGCAAAGGCATTATCCAGATCACCAGGGTATGGGACAGTGAAATTGAGATAGATGTGATTGAGAAAATAAACCATAGACAGTAAATCTTTCAAGTGGCCCATATATGGCTCTATGGTACCATTATCACATTGGCACTTCCTAAACAGAAGAGTTAAGAGGTTTTCTGCTAGGCTGTCTTTTTTAGCTGTCATGTAGAAAGAGAGACGCATAGCCTGGCTTTCAATATCACTGTCCCTAAGAAAGGATATCAATGTCTTCTGAACTTCTTTCTGCTTGGATTTGTCTTTGTTATAATAATTCTTTACAATGTGCAAGCTCTTTTTCCAGGTGGTCTGGATTTTCATTTCAGTTTCAGCATAGAATCTGGCCCAGGTATTAAACTCCAAGCCTTGCCCCAGAGATGTGAGTTTGTTCTGAATAACATCATAGCCAGTGTTCATTGCTGATAAAGTGGGGTTTGTTTGAGGAAAAAATCATACATGAGTTTGAGAGGAGCGGCAAGATATTTAAGTACAGGTATTATCTAATATTATCTAATATAATCTATTAAGGTGCTTAAAAAAGAATTAAAAGGCTCTCTTAGGTTTTTTTATGGCAGAAGTGATTTTGTCCTTAGCATTAGCAATCATTTCTTTTCCTTTGTTTTTAATTTTTTCCACGAAAGTTTTAGATTTTTCTACGGCAGAAGTGATTTTGTCCTTAGCATTAGCAATCATTTCTTTTCCTTTGTTTTTCATTTCTTCCACGAAAGTTTTAGATTTTTCTATGGCAGAAGTGATTTTGTCCTTAGCTTTAGCAAACATTTCTTTTGCTTTGTTTCCCCTTTTTTCCACTAAAGTTTTAGGTGTTTTTATGGCAGAAGTGATTTTGTCCTTAGCTTTAGCAAACATTTCTTTTGCTTTGTTTCCCCTTTTTTCCACTAAAGTTTTAGGTGTTTTTATGGCAGAAGTGATTTTGTCCTTAGCATTAGCAATCATGTCTTTTCCTTTGTGTCCCCTTTTTTCCTCTGAAGTTGTCTTTGATTGGGTCTCTTGAAGGGCAGTGGAGGCCAGCAGCAGCAGGAGCAGCAGACTAAGGGAGGCCATGACTGAAACACAAAACAGAACAGATCTGGGATCAGTGCGGTTTCAGCTGCACGTCAACAGTCAGCAAATAGCACTGAAGCTTTCACAAAAATGTGAAAAAAGAAATCTTGCATTGAAGACCCAAATTGTGAATATGCTTGACTAATTCCATACTTAGAATGGGGGAATTTTGTTGAATTTGCAAAGAATTCATTTCAAGTAGCTGATGATATAAAACATTTTAATGTCTTTGAAATTTGCCACCCTGCCCCCCTGTATAGTTACACAGGACAGTAGCCCAAAATGATTAGTATATGCAAGTTTTCCAATATGCCCACTTTTCTATTGATACATACAGAGTGTTCATGGGTTTTATAACAGCCACGCACGGCAAAAGGCATAGCGTAGGTTTTGTGTCTGCGTGTCCTCCAATGACGTTAGCCGAGCTGCGTAGTATCTGTTAGATCAGCAGAACATCTACATCTGTGTAATTACAGCGGCTGATTCTACATAGGCCAATCATTTCTTTTATACACATGGGCTCTAGAGCAGTAGGAAAGGCAGACTTGATGTCATTGTCACAAATTGATGAAATGTGATTTTTGCTGTTGCTCGACAACAAGAATGGAGGTTGCCAAAGTTGTCAATAAGATTTTTAGTTGCTAGGGAAAGTTGCTAAATTGACAACATCACATGTGTCTAGTAACAATTTGCATGCTGGATTGAGTGCCTCATCAAGGAGCTGGAGAATTAAAATGATTCCAACCCAGTTCATTTTAGATGGATTACACTTTTATATAAGTAACCATTAAATAATAGTTGTTAAGATTTTTCTGTATAAAATTGGCTTTTTCCAGATTGAAAACGCAGGCCTTTTATTTGAATGTATGAAATTTTACTGCAGTTTGCTATTGGTATTTGGTAACTTGTACTGGCTGGATTTCCAACATTTAAAAAAAAAAAAAAACTGTATTTATATACTGTATCTATACTCTATACCCAATAATTTATAAATATATATATATCAGTCATTCCAGATTTTGATATTATTTTCAGCATGAACTAAATCAGTCAAACACAAAATGATGAAGCTCTTACTGTCTGCAGGAGTGGAGAAGATGGAGCTGTACCCTGTGTGGAGTCTGCAGGAGTGGAGAGTGGAGGTGAAGATGGAGCCGTACCCTGTGTGGAGTCTGCAGGAGGCGGAGAGCGGAGGTGAAGATGGAGCCGTACCCTGTGTGGAGTCTGCAGGAGTGGAGGTGAAGATGGAGCTGTACCCTGTGTGGTGTCTGCAGGAGTGGAGAAGATGGAGCTGTACCCTGTGTGGAGTCTGCAGGAGGGGAGAGCGGAGGTGAAGATGGAGCTGTACCCTGTGTGGAGTCTGCAGGAGTGGAGAGTGGAGGTGAAGATGGAGCTGTACCCTGTGTGGAGTCTGCAGGAGTGGAGAGGCGAGGTGGGGAAGGTGGAGCCGTACCCTGTGTGGAGTCTGCAGGAGTGGAGAGTGGAGGTGAAGATGGAGCCGTACCCTGTGTGGAGTCTGCAGGAGTGGAGAGTGGAGGTGAAGATGGAGCCGTACCCTGAGTGGAGTCTGCAGGAGTGGAGAGTGGAGGAGAACATGGAGCCGTACCCTGTGTGGTGCGGGCTTATGTAGGGAGTTCTGCATTATAATAAAGTCATTTGCATGAAGTTTTTAGGAAATTTTTAGGCAGCATTGTTGCCTATTATGGTCAGGTGAGATGTTCTTTTGACGTGGCAGGTGTTGGGTGAGACACACAGACAGCACTTGAGTGGACATCTCTAATGTACCTGGGGAGTGACGCTGTATTCAGTGATGGACCAGTGCAGCACGCTTAGAGAGAATGGATGATGAGGAATTCACACGACACTTGATGGACATGGGCAGACAAGTGTCCAGTATGAATTAAAATTTTTACATTTTAAATTTAAATTTCTTTTAAATTTTCAAATCAGTATAGAATTTATCTAAAATCAATGAAACAGAAACAAAACAAACTCTGCAAACTGTTTCTCTTGCTGTATATGCAGCTTTATTGATTGATAATGATGAATTATGTTTCAGACATTTTTGTCCTTCCGAGTCTTCAAGTGAATAGTACATGCTGTCGTCTTATAAAGACCTCCTATATTTGGTCCAATTATGTGTGATTTTCTAATGACAAAACATCCTTATGAATTAACAACTATATAAGTGTATAGAAATTTAGACAATATAAGTAATATTTATAAAGCTATAATGCAAAAACATATCAAATCCCCTATAGAAATTCATTATCATATGACTATATGGCATATTTTCATGAATTTGTATGTGGGATTTAATATGTTTGTACATCGGATGGTTTTATAATTCCAGGTATGAATAGAGTTTCACAGAAGAAATTGAAACTGAATGAAACTAATGGTAATTTAAAATTTACCATGGAGTTTGATTCTGAACAGGTACATTTTCTGCATATGTGGCTGGCATGACATAACAATAGATTGATTACCACATTATACAACTTGTGTGTTGCTTGATTTGGGCTGAAGACAGCTATAGGTCCCAATTTAACAGAACGCCTATATTCCCTGAAAAATTATAGGAAAAATAAAAGATTCTGTCAGTGATTCTCACCCTTTTTCGGAATATACACACCTATCTCATACTCGTAGAAAAAAATATATAAAACATTGGTATGAATGATTCAGCTTTATCTTCAGAGTTCAAATAGCCACCGCTAGTGGTTTTTGAAACAGTTGAGAACATCCGTGACCATTTAATACATGATAATATGGAACAAGTCAACAAACCTCTTTTTTCACAGATTTGATTCTCATCTCATTATTTGATGCCCGTGTGGAAAAGCCTATGCTGCGAAAAAAACAGGTTCTTAAAACATTGCATTTATAAAAACAACAGGTCCATGAGAAGGAATAACCGCGGTAATCCCGATGCATTACATTTTAATGACTTTAATGTAAATTCTTAATATTTTAATCACCGCACATCGACAATATGGTTCTGTGTATAGTAACACAGATATTTACACTGAGATGCAGACTGAGAAACATTGGCATATTATATAGAAAAAATGTTTAACACCATAAGGTTTGGTGCTTAATCACTTTAAACGTAATTTCTTATTTTCAGCGTTTAGTCTTATTACAGATTACTCAAGGTGGTTTGATCCGTCTTTAGATTGGGTGAGTTACTTTTTACTCCTTATTGTTGTTTTTGACTGAAGAAAACTAGCTACAATAGGCCTATTTATGTTTTCATGAATTTATATATGGGTTCAAGGCCTATGTTTTACATCGTTCGAAACTGTTTGTATTTTATTCGTTTCTCTACGCTTATAAAATGGTGGATTATTGCAAGAAATCATTGTTTTAATTCCACAAATAAAAAAATGAAAATCGCATAATCGGACCTGCACTACATTTCAGAGAGTTCGTCAGTTAAGTTTGTCAACATGATTTTGTGACGGAGAAATTGATATTTGACGCTGAGAGTCAAGAAAGTATCAAATAGGCCATTAAACTTTCTGTACTGTGGTATCTCACACGCTTGCCAAATGCCCTTGACAGTTAACCATAAATAGATACATAATGTAATCTGATACTCTGAATTATCGCAGTGCTGCCAACTTCTCGTTCACGACATGTTGGATATGTTCTCGGTTAACTATGTCCTCTTGTCACGGTTGGCTACGGTTTGACCACTTAAAAATGGAAGATTCTGTTTTGTTACCGATCATGTCTAATTTCATTTTTAATTAAGACTGGCACGGAAAAGAGACGAAATAATACAATAACAATACAATGACAGAAAAGCAAATTTATTTTCTCTTACATAACATAATAATATTATCTGTGACCATATCATCTAAAGAATAAAACGGCAATCATTTACATTTATTTGTAAAGGTACATTTGTCTTTCTTTTTTTAAAAAAGAAAATGTTCTGTCGTTAGCAACTGACAGCGAGTGATTTTAGGGAATTGAAATCCATATTGCTTCTCTTACCTCCATTTCTCAGAAATGACAGAGAAGATGAGCTTATATTGTCCATATGCACAAAGCGAAACAGTTTGCATCCCAACACCAGAGGTTTTGAGAATTGAGAGAAGTCTGTTTTAATCGTACTGGAATTATCTATCAATCCTGTGGCCAATTCCTCCAAACCATCTCTATTCAGACCGGAGAATTGGATGTAATCGTTAACTGCTTCACAATCGAAGGCCTAAACTGTCTTCTCTGTATAGCTATCAAGAATCCAGTTTTGAATGAATACATCATAATACTAACTGCCAGTGTCAGTATCAATGAGTTTGGTATCAGTCCAGCTCTTTTATGGTTTGGTAATATGAGAATGGGGAAGAAATTTCATCATCATTTGAAGTTTAAGGCTCCTAATCTTTGGTTTTATGGATGGCAATTTAAGCTGAATGGTCTATTGTTTTATTCAAAGAGAGTGTGCTGTCCATCCTCCAGAACTCCTGTGAAGAAACTCTAAATGAATGAAAGTTTATTCCTAAAACAGCATTACATGCTGGGAGAATTGTTAGAGATAGTGAATGAAATCTGTACAGAAATATTTAGACATAAGCACATTTGACAAAGATTCTGTCATTCAGTATCTCAAACATAACGATGATCAATTTGTGCCATGATCTCAAAGCATGTATTAAACAATATCAAACAGGCAGCCAATCAGTGGTCCAAAGTTAATGTAAAAGAGAAATAAGGTTAAATAATAACAATACATGAATTTAAATACACTTCCTCTGAGGTGAAGACCAGTTCCATCCTTAATCATTATACCGTACCATGGTACAACACTGGTACTCTCTCATGCGTCATTCTATTTATTGGCTATGTACTGTATGTCCAAGGTAATTGCATCTTTATTTTCTATTTCATAAAAATGAATCACTAAGATTTAATTTAAAATCAATGCTTCTGTTTCTGGTTCATGGGCACTGTGTAGGTCAACTAATGGTGCTCCCATAATTAATTAAAATGTGATTGTTTCATCATACACTACATATTCATACAGAAAAAAAAAATCAAAATAGAACAAATGAAAATGCATTCTAAAAACCTTTGGGTATGATGGTCATCGATGGACTACACTGTCCCCTGTGTATCTGAATTTCACTGCATACAATGTTACTATCTGCCGTGTTGCTGTGCATGTGACAATAAACTCTTTGATCTTTGATTCTCACACATTTCATGGCAATATCCGTTATATTACTGTTTTTCAAAACAGAAAATCATTCCTGCAACCATGTGATACTAGAATTATTGGAATTATTTGTGCTCAAAAGTTTATGCTAGCCACAATTATTAATAACAAAGTAAAAACGTCATTGTTAACAGTATGTAATATAATAAAGAAAGGTAAAGAACGGCATCTCAGTCACAAATGGTGTTGTTGAAGCACAAACATGAATACCTCACTCCTCGTATAAAATCCTGGAATTAAACTCAGGGTTCTGTCTGTGCAAAGGTGGCAGGCAACTGAAAGGACATTATTGTATATATACAGGTATGCAAATTCCCTTCTCACAACCATTTATCAGTCTGGCCTCACCTGGTGGTGTCGGCTTGGCTAACAACACGTCATAACTGGTTTAGAGTAACTGTATTACGTGACCCTTCAAGTACTGGAAATCCAGCAGAGCTTTATGGCCCACAAAGACCAGGATCAGTCAGCGCTACGTAACAGACAGACATATATACAGACAAGCAGTAACTACATTTAAAATTATATCCTATTGTAAGCTCCTCTGACTTAGCTTGGTTTGTCATGAAAAACCAAATGAGCATAAACGTCTAACATAATAATCTAAAATGCACAGATGTAAGGGTAATGAGTGACAGATGCAATACAAATAAAGATTATGATTACTGAGTTAAATTATTTCATGGAATGTCTCCAGGTGCAGTAAAACAAAACAAATCCTGCAGGAAGTGAGTCACAAAATCCAGTCAGATCCATTCAACTTCCATGGGGCTTAAAATCTTGATTTTGCAAGAACAGGGTTTGAACAGCAAGTACACACACACAATCACACACACACTCACAACTAGCACTCTCTCTCTCACACACACACATACTCACTCACACACACACACGCACACAAACACACACATCAACACACACTCACAGCCAGCAGTCTGTCTCTCTCACGTACACACCCACACACACACTCACTCACTCACTTACCCACACACACGCACACACACTCACTCACTTAAACACATCAACACACACTCACAACCGGCACTCTGTCTCTCACACACACACATACATACACTCACTCACTTACACACACACACACACACACACACACACACACACACACACACACACACTCTCACTTAAACACATCAACACACACTCAAAACCAGCAGTCTGTCTCTCTCACGCACACAAACACACACACACACACACTCACACACACACACACACACACACACACTTAAACAGATCAACACACACTCACAACCGGCACTCTCTCTCTCACACACACACATACACACACTCACTCACTTACACACATACTCACGCATACACACACACACACACACACACACACACTCACACACACACACACACACTTAAACAGATCAACACACACTCACAACCGGCACTCTCTCTCTCACACACACACATACACACACTCACTCACTTACACACATACTCACGCATACACACACACACACAAACTCACTCACTTACACACATACTCACATACACTCACTCACTCACACACATACTCACAACATTCACTCACTCACCTACACAAATACTCACACACACTCACTCACTTACACACATACTCACACACACTTACTCACTCTCTTACTGTAGCGAAGGGCTGCCTCTAAATCAGTACTATTGCTTGTCTCAGAACCAGCCAATCAGAGAGCACGCTGCCCTCTGCTCGGACTTGCGCACAGTGGCTTCGTTAGTTGGTGAAGAAAGTTCTGGAGAGAGCCAGCGTTTAGTGACTGTGTGTACGGTTAAATGATTGTGGCTACAAATAGTGTTCTGATGTGTATTTCCTTCTTTGTGCGCGTTCAGTAACAAGTGAGTATCTGTATGTATCTACTTGTGTTGTGTATTGGGTGATTGGAAACCTTATCTAAGCGTAAGGCACGCAGTTAGCGAGTGCGTTTTTACCGCGAGTGAATGTTTATGCCAGTTTATAATGTTAAACCTAGCCACCTTGAAATGCTAGGGGTCGTTCCCCTTTGGATGTCCAACAGTGCCTTAGTTCTTATTATGTATAACTACGCAAATTGTATACCGAAATATGCTGTTCTTAATATCATACTATTCTAATAATGTGGTAATGTTATGCTACGTTCAGCTAAGCTAGGTTGCTACTGTATCATGCAGCAGACGCGTTTGTTTGTAGCTCAGTGCATGTAGTAGCTCATGTTCAGGTGCATCTGACGCATGGCTAATTATTGTCTTTGTTAATTCTTTCTTGCAGAACCGCACCGCACACGCACGAATACAGACACACTCATACCCATTCTGTTTATAATCATCTATCTGCTTGGATTTCTTCAATAAATCTCCTAAAGAACATCTTGGTGTGCATTCTGACCAATGCCCCTCAGCGGTCACAGCTTTAGTCTGAACTCAAATTTTAGTTAATGTTCCCCAGAACACTTACACACATAGGAACAGATAGAGCAGGCGACTACCAGACATTAGTGCTGCCCTCTTGTGGTCACACTTATAAAAGCGCCCAACATGCTGACTGGTGCAGTGCAGACCCTACAATGCAGAGCTTCAGGGTGATCAAGATATTCAGTGGTGGTGTTTGAAATCTGTAGGCAGGGGCGTAGGAGAGAGTTGGATATTGGGGTGGACGTGACTCACTATGACGCAGTTAGAGAAATTATTTTAAATAAAATAGGCCTGTGTTATTGGGGGGACATGTCTCAATGCAGGTGCCAAGGCAAGGGAGTCGGCTAACCGGTTTCACCAAGCCATGAAAGCGCTGCAGGAGGCTGCTCAGAGCTGCATTGATGGACATATCAAGTACATGAAGGCCGATGTAACACAGATCAGCAAAGCTCACACGACTGACAACAACAACCATTTCTCTGTGAAAATGAAAAAGGCTTTGGGCGAGAAATACAACATGCTACAGTGATGAGCGTCTACTAAATAATCTCATATCCATGCGTAGGGCTTCACATGCTGACAGCCATTTGTGCTGCATATCAGCCAAAATACTAAAGATTTCATCATCTCTGACATACCATTCACTGCATGTCATTATCGCACTGAACTAACTAAAACCTATAATAGAGAAATATATATTGTAGTTACAGTTCTTCAACCAGTAGATGGCAGTATCATGACATGTTCCATGGCGGGTGAAGAATGAAGTAGCCCTGTACCCACTGATCTGGGGTCAGTTTTGAAATTTCCCCACTAATGGGTAATGTTAGGATTTAGGGGCTGGGGAATCTAAAACTCGAAGCGTACTATGTAACTGAACAGCAGATAAGTAAAGGAAACTATGGCCTTAAAGACAGATGAGAATTCAAGCTGAGATAATGTAGCATTTGGAGGGATATATGATCCTGGGAGCACACCAAAACAGCATGCCATCTCTGTGACACTGACTGAGTGAAGGTGCCTGAGAGGAGAATGGAATCGTTCTTATATGCTGGAAATGAACTTCTCACTGTTCGTGTCCAACACTCACAGTTTTAACAAAAACAAACATTTTGTGGAATCACTGTTTCATCATTTTGATGCACATCATAATTTTTTGGATTTATAATGAACAGAAATATGTTTTGAATAATTGTGATAATTTGCAAAAGAGTCTTCTTCCTTCCCAAAACTACAGATGTCAGCTTAAATAAATGAGCAATTCTTTATTTTTTTGTTGCTGCTCTGATGGAAACAATCAGACCGAGTTCCTGATAAGTAATTATCATTTCCCTTTGTTAGTAAATACAAAAATTCTCAAACTGAGGAAAAACAACCATGTTGTTAATGAAGAGACGGATCCCGTGTTCGCAGTTGGAAGACAGATACTTTACTTACACAGCCGGCCGTGGGAACACAAGCACGGAGCAAAATGTTCAAGGATTACATTGTGTGGTCAACATTTATACAGTTTAAGGGAATTATATTAGCATGTGATGGCTCATATATGGTAATGAAGAACCCCACGTTCTGCAGACAGCAGGTAACAGGTCGTTAACAGGAGGCACAATTTGGCCCTGGTTGGATGTGACAACATCCCTTTGTAATTCTAATACACATTCTCAAATACTGTGCCGCTGTCCAAAACTGTCTTTCAACACCTTAATCTCTGTTTCTCACTTCACTATTATTAGTTTTTTTCTATTGCTACCAAGCATCAGTCAATACTGAAGACACTTTTTCAAATTATAATTATATTAATATCTAATCAAACCAATAAAATGCACCAAAGGGGTGGCTGGCCATTCCCTGTAGGAGAAGAGAACATGGACACCCACTTCCTGTCCATGCCATGGAAGGGAAGCCTGGGTGTCGAAAGTTTAAATCAAGATTCTAAAGTGTATCAAATAAGTATATCATATGATTGTTAATAAAAGCCTTTCCTCCATATTTGGCTTCCCTCTTTTGCTTTTGTTTTCCATCAACGTGTTTAGAGGTGAGAAAACAGCTTTTCAGTGTAACCTCTGTAGATATCAGAAGTACAAACCCCAAAAAGAGTATCCCAGGGTCGGGTTTCGCCTCAGGTCTTTTTCAGGTGAGCTCAGGTGTTTGTTGCTGAGCTATGGGGACCAGATGATGTCACTGCTGGAATCTGTACCCTGGTCTCCCATCCAGACCCAGACTTCAACAAAAATAAAGCGTCTACCTGCCTTCATTTTCATAAAAAATGAAGTGTCCAAAAAACATTAATTGAGAGGTTGAATCAAATATAATATCAACATGCAGGTTACAGTTATTCGTGAAACTGTTTATAAATGAAAGAGATCCACAATGTATTCATCTTGCAAGGAATTACAATTTTATTATATGCAGAAGCCCAGAAAACAAGCGTACAACATTAGAGGTGTGAAGCAGAAAGCATCTTAAAGTTAGTAATCTTCTATCCATGTTCAGCTTGGACATTCAGATGGAATCGGAAGTCACAGAATGTAATGGTTTTACTACAGTAAATACACACTGGTCTGAATTTGGGCCCTGGGTGTGTTTGACTGAACCCTGCATTAGATGTCAGTACAGGTCAGACATACACAATTGAATGATGTCACATGACTTCACGCTCACATGCGTAAATACAGGAAGCAATAAACAGCAGAACTACATCAGTCTTAGATGGAGAGGCTGAAGGTAATCTCTGCCAGCACCACCATCCGCCTTTATGGATATTGACAAGTTGTAACTCTTAGTAAGTCAGACAGGCAGAGAGCAATGTTACACCCGAAGTAAAACATGTCAAAACTCCCTGTGGCTCTGAACATATTTGATTCCATCTTGGACACACAGAGAACTCTCTCTTAGCAGATAGTACAGTGGATAGAGGCTCACCCTAGTTGCAAAGTGCGTTACAGTAGATTTGAAAAAAAAACAACAAGAATGAAATGTTGACTTTACTGTGATCAGCTTGAATGTAAAGATGCTAAATTATGCAGGTAGTTAGAGCAGTAACACAACAGGGGACAGAAATTTACGAATGTGAGGCTGATGTTTAGTTTTGCTGAATCAAAGAGAAGATGAAACGTGACCAAATTTAAATCTTTGGTCTAATGGTGGCACCCATGTGATCACAAGACAAAGAACTGGACTAATAGGAAATGGTCTATGAAGGGTTTTAACATCTATGTGCAGGTCACGGACAGAGGACAGGTCAACGAACGCTCACTTTGCCCTTTAACATTTTCTTGTCCTTTTCCAAACTATTTTCACACCTCGCTCCATAGAAACCGTTGGGCATTTACAAATTGCTATGGCAGTGTCCAGCAGTCTCTCACAATTGCCATTCGCTTCACACTTCACTTTGGAGCATGGGTCAACGTTTTTTATTAATTTTAGAAGTTGTTTCAGCAAAGGCATTATCCAGATCACCAGGGTATGGGACAGTGAAATTGAGATAGATGTGATTGAGAAAATAAACCATAGACAGTAAATCTTTCAAGTGGCCCATATATGGCTCTATGGTACCATTATCACATTTACACTTCCTAAACAGAAGAGTTAAGAGGTTTTCTGCTAGGCTGTCTTTTTTAGCTGTCATGTAGAAAGAGAGACGCATAGCCTGGCTTTCAATATCACTGTCCCTAAGAAAGGATATCAATGTCTTCTGAACTTCTTTCTGCTTGGATTTGTCTTTGTTATAATAATTCTTTACAATGTGCAAGCTCTTTTCCCAGGTGGTCTGGATTTTCATTTCAGGTTCAGCATAGAATCTGGCCCAGGTATTAAACTCCAAGCCTTGCCCCAGAGATGTGAGTTTGTTCTGAATAACATCATAGCCAGTGTTCATTGCTGATAAAGTGGGGTTTGTTTGAGGAAAAAATCATACATGAGTTTGAGAGGAGCGGCAAGATATTTAAGTACAGGTATTATCTAATATTATCTAATATAATCTATTAAGGTGCTTAAAAAAGAATTAAAAGGCTCTCTTAGGTGTTTTTTATGACAGAAATGATTTTGTCCTTCAAACTAGCAAACGCTTTTTTTCCTTTGTTTTTCAGTTTTTCCACGAAAGTTTTAGATTTTTGTAAGGCAGAAGTGATTTTGTCCTTAACATTAGTAATCACTTTTTTCCCTTTGTTTTCCATTTTTTCCACTAAATTTTTAGATTTTTCTATGGTAGAAGTGATTTTGTCCCCAACACTAGTAATTAATTCTTTTCCATTGCTTCCCCTTTTTTCCACTAAAGTTTTAGGTGTTTTTATGACAGAAGTGATTTTGTCCTTAGCATTAGCAATCATGTCTTTTCCTTTGTGTCCCCTTTTTTCCTCTGAAGTTGTCTTTGATTGGGTCTCTTGAAGGGCAGTGGAGGCCAGCAGCAGCAGGAGCAGCAGACTAAGGGAGGCCATGACTGAAACACAAAACAGAACAGATCTGGGATCAGTGCGGTTTCAGCTGCACGTCAACAGTCAGCAAATAGCTCTGAAGCTTTCACAAAAATGTGAAAAAAGAAATCTTGCATTGAAGACCCAAACTGTGAATATGCTTGACTAATTCCATACTTATATTAGAATGGGGAAATTTTGTTGAATTTGCAAAGAATTCATTTCAAGTAGCTGATGATATAAAACATTTTAATGTCTTTGAAATTTGAACTGTTACCTGAAGAGTCAACTATAATGAGAACCCGTTAGAATTGTTCCTGGATCCTATTGTAGCAATTTCATATAGTACATATTTACTTTACTGCTCATGTTTGTGGGGAGGTATATTTCTTCCCACAAATTATGTTTATGGGTCAAACTTTACAATTCGGAAGGTCACTCATGTTAAACTTCCTTGTTTAGAACAGCAGTTGCTTCATAGCTCATGATAATTATTATAGTATAATAATAACTAATGTAAGTAATTTGCCTCAAGGAGTGATTTGATCACAGCTAGGTTTGATATTGAACAATAACAATGGTTTATTAAATACAAACACAAAAAAGAACATCAATAATAAATAAATAAAACTGTAAATAATTATGTAACAGTTTATCTGGGGCTTTAAAGTGCAAGAGGAAGAATAAGCAAAACATTATGTTACAGATTCAGTGCAATAACTTTGCATTCTGGGTCCATGAAAGATGCCTGGGATGGCAACAGAGCGATTGGCCAAAGCAAAAGAAGATTAATTATATTTGGCATGTTCATTCTGTGATCAATTAAGCTTTGTAGCTTGCAATAAATATGACAAATTATGTCTGTTTAAGTTTTAAGGGCCATTCTTCATATTTTTGCTTTGGAGAGATATTTATTTTCTGTCAAATAAAATGTGGTTTATTGTATCTTCTTCTTATACCTGTGTCTTGTCTCTGGACCTCCTCACCCTGCCCCCCTGTATAGTTACACAGGACAGTAGCCCAAAATGATTAGTATATGCAAGTTTTCCAATATGCCCACTTTTCTATTGATACATACAGAGTGTTCATGGGTTTTATAACAGCCACGCACGGCAAAAGGCATAGCGTAGGTTTTGTGTCTGCGTGTCCTCCAATGACGTTAGCCGAGCTGCGTAGTATCTGTTAGATCAGCAGAACATCTACATCTGTGTAATTACAGCGGCTGATTCTACATAGGCCAATCATTTCTTTTATACACATGGGCTCTAGAGCAGTAGGAAAGGCAGACTTGATGTCATTGTCACAAATTGATGAAATGTGATTTTTGCTGATGCTCGACAACAAGAATGGAGGTTGCCAAAGTTGCCAATAAGATTTTTAGTTGCTAGGGAAAGTTGCTAAACTGACAACATCACGTCTGTCTAGTAACAATTTGCATGCTGGATTGAGTGCCTCATCTAGGAGATGGAGAATTAAAATGATTCCATCCCAGTTCATTTTAGATTGATTACACTTTTATATAAGTAACCATTAAGTAATAGTTGCTAAGATCTTTCTGTATAAAATTGGCTTTTTCCAGATTGAAAAGGCAGGCCTTTTATTTGAATGTATGAAATTTTACTGCAGTTTGCTGTTGGTATTTGGTAACTTGTACTGCCTGGATTTCCAACATTTAAAAAAAAAAAAACTGTATATTATCTACACTCTATACCCAATAATTAAAAGATATCAGTCATTCCAGATTTTGATATTCTATTCAACATGAACTAAATCAGTCAAACACAAAATGATGAAGCTCTTACTGTCTGCAGGAGTGGAGGTGAAGATGGAGCTGTACCCTGTGTGGAGTCTGCAGGAGTGGAGAAGATGGAGCCGTACCCTGTGTGGAGTCTGCAGGAGTGGAGGTGAAGATGGAGCTGTACCCTGTGTGGAGTCTGCAGGAGTGAAGAAGATGGAGCCGTACCCTGTGTGGAGTCTGCAGGAGTGGAGAAGATGGAGCTGTACCCAGTGTGGTGTCTGCAGGAGTGGAGAGGCGAGGTGGTGAAGATGGAGCCGTACCCAGTGTGGAGTCTGCAGTGGTGAAGATGGATACCCTCTTACCATCTGGAGCTGTACCCTCTGTGGTACAGACTTATGTAGGGAGTTCTGCATTATAATAATGTCATTTGCATGAACTTTAGGCCAGTCTTTTAGAATTTTTAGGCAGCATTTTTGCCTATTATGGTCAGGTGAGATGTTCTTTTGACGTGGCAGGTGTTGGGTGAGGCACAGAGACAGCACTTGAGTGGACATCTCTAATACACCTGGGGAGTGACGCTGTATTCATTGTCACTAACAGCAGGCTGAGAGCTGACAGGTGAGGGAAGACGACTTATACATCTGAGCAACCTCAGTGTCATTATGCATCACATTGTAATATATATCATAATAATAAAGCTAATTGCATGATCTATAATCATGTTTTACAGTATTTTATTTTACAGTGCCATTTTTTCTCAGGCTTAGAATGCCATTCATCCTCTTTTTTCCTCAGTATTCTGTTCTACCCTGCAGTGCCAAAGCAGCTGGCAGTCTACCCCATAGTAGTTTGTTATCTTTTACTGAGATGGAGGGGTGGGGGGATTGTGAGACAACAAGGCGACAAAGAATAGAGGAGACTGCTGGCAAGATCTGCTCCTAGCATAGTCATGTGTGGATGCAAAGGCCAGGGGCCCATTTAGTCAATAATTCTGCTCTTGCAGTTAGTCTGACAGTTTTGCTGCAGTTCAGGGACAGTGCTCTTTCATGCAAATGTTTTGTGTCTGTAAGAAAATTGCCTTTAAAAATGTCAGTTATACTTTTTTCAGGCACAAAGTTCCTGAATATGTGTGCATTTGAATAACATGATAGCCTTTAGTTTGGCAATGGGGTATAGTGTCCTCATTGGATAGCTGAATGCAATCATCAGCTACTCCTCAATGAAGGATCTGAATTGGGTTCTTTGAGAGAATAGGAAGTCCGACTCTAGTTTTACATGAAGTCCTCTATAAATGTGAGTGATTAGTGCCAGCCTAAATGACTTTGACGGTTCAGTACTTTTATGACATGATAATATGGAAACTGTGAATATATTTCAGTGCAAGTCTAATGCTCTCTGTCTTTGGCTATTGTTATGGTCATTTCTGGAGTGAGCCAAGGTAAAGGCAGATATGTGGATTGGGCTACAGATGCCAACTCTACAAGCTGAATTTGTCTATTCTTTATCCACCATTCCTATCATATGAATCCAGTGGATAAACTCTAAATGAGTGAAGATTTTTCAGTTTGAACCCCAATATGTGTTCTGAATTTTGGGAATCACAAAAGAGATTTAGCACAGAAATATCTGAGAAGACATTGATATTGAATATTTCATAAATGTGAGCATTCCGTACATCCTTGACATCATCGATTTAAAAGCATGAATGAAACTCTATCACCAGACAGCCACCCAGTGATAATTAATGTATAACAGAACTCATTTTAATTACCCTGATGCATCTACACTTGAGGAAATAGGAGCAGACATTGATACGCAATTAGGACACAATAAGAAGGTTACCTGGGCCATCCTCTTAACTAACCACACAATAGCAAAGACATTGGCATCTATGCTGGCGTATGTCCTCTCCCCTGTCTTGACTCTCAGGTAAAGATCTGTCAGGACTGTCTGACTCCCAAAAACCAGACCTCAGGTTCATCTCAAATAAATTACACAGGTTTCATTGCTGAGGATGAAGAGTCTGAGAAATGAAAAGGATGGACTTGAACACAGCCTTTGGTGATTGCATGAATGAACACAGTTTTCAGGTTTCATTGTATATTCTATAGTCTAGTGCCTAAGGTACATGACTGGGACCGCTGAGGTTGGTGGTTTAAGCCCCAGGCCAGACACAGCAAGAACACCATTGCTGTTGGGCCCTTGAGTGAGGCCCTTAACCCCACATTGCTTTCTGGGGGGATTAGCCCCCTGACTAGCATAATCAACTGTAAGTTGCTTTGGATAAGCATCTGCTAAATGACTGCAATGTAACATCCCTTACAAACCATTACAGTGTGCTCCCTCAATGCATTCACATTTCCTGTGGGTTCTGCCACAACCTTTTCACAACATCAGGTAGAATCTGAACAAAACTATTCTCAAACATTACTTAGAAAAATGTAGTGATGTGCAGGTCCTTATCAGTGGTTGGGTTGCTAAAAAGTGGGATGGAAGACAATAAAATGGCAATTGTCATATAGATATGCAAAACCACATGCAAATTTCCATCTCACACCCATCAGTCCGTCTTCAGCTCTTTTCAGAGTTTCCTTTCATATGCTTGCTCCTGGCCCTGTCAAAACATTTCAGAGGAGTTTCTGTTCTAACTCTGACCTGATGTTTTGATGTTTGTGCATTCATTACATAGTCCAGCGACCTAGTGTGGGCCGTATACACATAAATGACTGGGGTAACTGGCCACCAATCACTGGCCACCGCCGACCATTAGAACACCTGTGTTCTACACTCAAGGTGTGCTGGTGGTTGGCAGCCCAGCGGGGGGTGGGCGGGAACCCCATGATGTATAAAATTTTGATCAAAGAATCGTTCTCTTTCTTTATTCATTAGAAATTAGTTTAAATACCACAGGCCTGTTTTATTGGGGGGACAAAAACAGCCAGCACAAATATCCGCCCCCCAGTTCCTACACCCCGGGACAACGTTACACTTCATATTGCATATTCTGTGTGTTAGCATTTATACCATATATTGATGTAATTTACTGGGTTATTGTGTGATATTCGTTCTTCCTTGCATATACATGTGCACAAGAACAGCCTGTGAAGAGAAGGAGATGATAGAACTTTATCACCATGGTGCCAGGGCCAGGAGTCTGCTTTTAGAATGCAGGGGGGCATGTCCAATCAACATTAGCCCAATCAACTGTAAGTCACCTTGGATAAAAGCATCCACTAAATGACTGTAATGTAATGTAAAATTATATCATACTTAGAGAAAATGATCTGGTCAGACTGAGTAGTATATATTCATGCAGTTGTTTAAATCCAGCCGTAGATGTCTCTGTCACCACCCTTTGATACGTTTCTCTGGGTCAGTTTTTTCCTCACCAATACAGGCCCTGTCTTGAACTCAAACACCCAGCCGCAGGGATACCCAAACAGAGGTCTTGCTGCATTCTCACTAATTTCTCATTTTTAAATAAGTCTCAGTTCAATGAAAATCTGCAGAGACTATATAACTGTTCCAGAAATTCTCGTTAATCAATCGATCAAAGGTAAGTTAAATAGTTTGGATGAGCGATGACATCACAACCTGCAGGGATGACATCACAACCTCCTCAGGGATCTCTGTGGACTCTGCCTTTCTACGCGTGGACATTGCTCCTGGTGAGGAGGAAAACAGGAGGCCATCAATGTGTGAAGGTGAAGCATTTGAAAGTTATGACACGTAATTATTATTACGTAATTACGTAATTATTACGTAAAATGTCCAGTGTCTTTGACTCTCACATTGGTTCACATTAGCTTTCCGTCCTTCTCACTTTACAACACTAGGTGGCAGCATACTCCATCACTGAGAGTTTTAGCAGCACAGCTTGTTGGCAGATCGCATTTGGGACGTTCGTATCATGCTAAATCGGTCAGTTCCATTTACCCAACATCTCACATTATGCAAGCCATATGCAACGAATTAGAAACTCGAAAAATATTACAAATTTTCTGTTACTTTCTCACTTTCAACCTAATGTGAGGACTTTGACCATAAAACCACCCGGGGGTCCGGTTAGAAGTCACCATCATGCTTAGTTCTGTATTTATGTCTACTGTCTTCCTCTTGTTATGTACCTGCGTGATATAATAATTATTTTATGTATCGAATGCAGGACACAATCACAAATAAAAACAACAACAACAATAATAATAATAATAATAGTATGAGGGGGAAGACACGGTGCCGGCTGTCTTTAACATTGTAAGTAATACACACATAACCAGTACATTATTTAGATGTTACAGATGTTGTTTCATGGGGCTTGAGTACTTAAACATTGGACATCTTTTTTTAAGTGTGTAAAAAAATTCGGAAATTAGAAATTCACTTCAGCAACAGAGCATGTCCTTCTCCGGGGAAAGATGGTGCCTTTTTATTCGCTGAAATCATAGGTGTGTCAGTAGGTGTGTGCGCTCGTCTTTCAAACTGTCATTCATGTCGTCATTTCCGACGGGCAGGCGTTGCTTGCCGCTTGGCTGTGCAGTGTGTGGGATTTTGACATAAGTTGGGCTGCGGGGACGAGCAAGGCCGTGCTAGAGGGGGTTTATTTTCCCCTCGTTCCTGCCGATCTGACCGTTGACAGTCTTCCAGTCAGCTGCGACTCCTGACGATATGGCGGCTTTAGGCTGGGCAGCCAACTGCAAGGTAGGCACCACCGATTTCAACTTAATTATTGTCGTGATTAATTCTGATTTATACTGCCAATTACCTGAGTTCAATCATGGCATAAGAAATGTCATCCAGTTCATCACCATGCATTATAGAATACATTATTTTCTCTGTTAGTTTGCCAGTGTCCAAAGTCAACGTGCAACAATTTAAAACTAGCCAAGCGGCACATGTAGCTATCGAGTTCATGTTGCAAGTAACTGCCGTTTTGTCAAACACGACTGTGCTTCATGCAAACCATGTCGGTGTCTTGATAAACTATTGACAGAAAGTTCTGAATTATTTCCTCTGACTATTGCTATTCCTGCCATTGTTTTCTAAAGTGATTCCATAGTTCCTTCTTACACATTCTTAAGGTAAAAATTCAGGTTAAAATCGAAACTTTGTTACGCTAATTACACACTGACTGAGACTTTTCTTTCAATGAAAATGAATGAAATAGTCTTCAGGACTGCTTAAATCAGTTGCGTTAATTCGGCGTTATTTCATGATTCTTGTACGTTTACATGCACGTAAACCAACGAGGTTCAGAAAGTCCATGCATAAAGTCGAGGGAGTTCCTAAACTGTGCTGCATATAGCCGTGTACGAAATGATCATAATTTTAGCGATTTTTTTCTGAGGCATTGGATTAGAAGTGCTTCATGTTGTAGTCTGTTGATACACCGAAAGTCCACATTAGTCAACAGACGCAACGCGTGCCTCGGGCTTGTGTGTCAGTGTATGCGGATTTTGATTCCAGTGTTGAGGCTGTGGGGTTACCGCAGGACAGAGAGAGAGACGCAGCGCAGGGCAGCTGTCCACGGGCTCCTGCGGTGCGCCGCGCCGCGCACGCAGTGTCCCTCAGGCCAGCGAAGTGTCTTATCACAGCTACCATGGGAGAACGGCGCTGTTGACATGCTCTCACAAAGCAATCGTGCAAACCTGTCGCAGATGTGTCACACTATGTTTTTTTAATTTGTGTTTGACATAATCAAATATTGGATGACCTGCACTGAATCATCCACAGATTTTGTGTTAAGTTTTGTGTAAACTAATGAGGAAAACTTTCCGTCATCTTATGTTCCCTGTTTTTGGTAGAATGCCAAAAAAAAATTCACTGTCACAGTTTGCTTTGTAATATTAATTACTCCTACTAGTTTTAGAACGTTTCCTCACCATTTTTTTACTCAGGTGTTTTTTTTTTTTTTCATAAATAAAGTTATTCAAAAAAAGCAGTCTCTGTAAGCAAAACTCTTTTATCCCACTATTGACAGACACCAGTTTGCTGCATCAGCAGAAACTAGCAGGTGCTCAGGAGCCTGGTCCTGACTGGATGAACACATCCAGGTACTGACAGGTCAGTTAAATATGAAGAGAGACAGATCCAGGACAGTTATAAGGCACTCAAGCAATGTGGTCAATCCACTGTACCGTAATAATATAACAGAGAATGCAAAACAGCAGGGGGGAAAAAGGAGCAAGTTCTTAAAACAGCACAGAAAACATGTTACATAACAACAAGTAACGATAATACATGTCACTGCAGGATTAAAATCAGTTCTGAAAAGTTGGGCTTTAAATGTGATTTAAATCTTGGCATTGAAGGGACCAGCCAAATATTTCCTGGCAGAGTGTTGTGCAGTGTTAGGGCTCACACAGTGAAAGCTGTGTCATGCTCAGGGTTTTAAATATGCCCTGAGCCGGCAGAGAGAGCCCCTCTCCCTCTCCAGTGACCACTGAGAGACCCGTGGGTCACCAGGGGTCAGTCATTCTGTGTCAGCAGTTCTGTACCAGAGGGGTGGTCAGCGTTGGTCCTGGACAGCCACCAGCAGGTGGACACCCCAGCGTCCGAAAGCTGAAGTGCCACAGTGTGTTTTTCCCACCCATTCACTAAACCATACGAGTCCATCCCCACACCATGGGGTACATCTTAAGACTGAAACTCATGCCGCACTGATATAAACAGAGGGGGAGGGATCTGTCTTCAGAAAATATCCAGCTCTTCTATTTATTTGTTCTACCCATGTGCTAAACCAGCTGATACCTCAACCAGGTAGAGGAGATATTTAGAAATCAGCTGGTTTGTGCAGGGGTGGAGGAAATACATAAGGGGTTCAAACCCCAATTTAGCCACAGCAAGAACACCAATGCTGTTGGACCCTTGAGCAAGGCCCTTAACCCCACATTGCTCCCGGGGGGGGGGTTGGCCCCTGGTTAGCCTAATCGCCTGTAAGTCCCTTTGGATAAAAGCGTCAGCTAAATGACTGCAATCTAATGTAATGGCAGTGCTTTTTCTTTCTGAAGCTACGCTGCTCAGCTCTGGCTGCCCCTTCTCTTGTGTAATATGTGGACGCTGTCAGGCACTTGAGTAAGTGTGAACCACCAGCTGAAGAAGGGTCACTCTAACATACTCACTTTCACACTGGGCACAGTGAAAGTGACCATGGTTTTGTCAGGATGGTGACGATTGTGCGGTTTCGGTATGTTATAAAGGTGTTGGATTTCCCACCCCCTCCCAGGGTGATGATGTCACCACTTGTTTTGCGTCTCCTGCCGTCTGTCCATTATCTATCCCTGTTCATTATCGACCACTCCTTCTGTCTGACTTCCTACAGCGTTTCACTCACCGTGCGGTCGACCTCTCTCCCTGAAGGTCTTCCGTTGCTGCCAGGGGATTTTAATAGCTTCTGTCCAGGTTCACATCGCTAAATTTGGCTCTCACTCTCGTGTGTTCCAGGGACCAATTTTAACCAGCGCTGTCCGTTTGTGTACGGTCCGCTCTGTGACCGCTACACAGGAAATATGTGGAACTGGTACCTAATCTGTGCCCCTTTCATGGGCTCCAAACTCCAGTGTCCTGCTATCCCATCATCCTCTGCTTTTTGTCCTACAAGGCGCAGCTGTGTGAATTTCAGGGTTATGCTCCAGTAAAGCATAAGCCCAGACTGTCCTTTGCCTAACTTAAGTGTAGCGGTGCGTATTTTATGCTTCATATTTTATACTGAGGTGGGTTTAGCGCTGAGCTTCCTAACTTGGCCGGGGCAGATGTGGCTTGCGTTGGGTTCTGGGGTTGCATGACTTCCTCCCTGTTCGGGCCGTGTTAATTGATTCTCCATACTTCCCTGATTGTGTGTACGTGGAGTTTGCCATGCGATCAAGGTCTAACTGCTATGACTCATCCTACATTTATCAGACGGGGTTTGACAGGGACCATCGCTGATTTCATGCACACAGACACATCTGTTTGTTTATATAGTGGTGTTACAGGTACAGCACAACAAAGGGGTGAGGACAGCAGGTATTTCTGTGTGCTTCCTTTTGAAGTGAGAGAGAGAGGTGACCTTTGGTGTAGTGGAAAGTCCTTACACATTGTTATGGTTTGGCTTCTGCCAGTATCGCACACTAACTTTTGTCCCAAGAAGTTTGTCTGTGTCTCTCCTTTTAAGTGAAAAGAAAAAGAACAGTTTGTGAGTATTTTGGTCTGACCTTAAATACACTGTTGGGGGGAGGTCAGAACTACTGAACTGAAGGAAGGAAGCAAAAAAAAAAAAAAAAACAGAGAATCCAGCTTGTACACAGCTGCAGGGTCAGTGAGATCTCAGCTGTGGAGTTATGTGTCCCTAAATGTCCCACTGTCCTGGTGACGGGGGGACAGACACACGTGGAGAGCGGTCATTGTACTGTAGCTGGCAGGCCAGAGACATTCCAGCCTTTCCGTGCTCCCAAACAGAACGTTCTCCAGGCTGTGGCACGACTGTCATCATAAACACGTACTCCTGTTTGTCCTCTGCCCCCACCGTCCACTGCTGGTCATTCAGTGCTGGAGTGCCTCACACATAGAAGGTGGGGCGGGGGAGGGGATTATTGTGTATGTCCTTTTGGACCTTGTGCCCTCTGAATTGTAGGCACTGATGACAAGTGTGTTGTCACCCGCTAAGCCCCATGGGAGAGCATTGTAGTGTTTTGGTTGTTTTTTTTTTTTTTCCTCATTTTTTATCTCATATCTTTCCCTTGTGTGGCTGATTTCACCTGGACTGTATCTGCCCTTGTTTTCCTTTTTTTATTTTTTTTTATTTATTTTTTTTTTTGCTTTCAGGGCAAGGAAGGGTGCTGGGCTTGTGTTCATGTCTTCCATTGTCCAGGGATTGGGGGGGGGGGGGGGGGGGCGTCTCAGTTTTGCAGCCCTAATTTAATGTGTGCAGACAGCGTTAATGTTTCCTCCCGCTCTCCCTGGAGTGTGTTCAGGTGCGCATGGCACCTGTTTCCTCCAGCGGGTTCCTTCTTCGAGTTCCTGTGCAGCACAGCTGCGTTGTATGCCTCCCCCCCCCCCCCCCCCCCCCCCCCCCCCAGCTCTGCGTTACGGGGCGTGATCCTGACAGAGGTGCGCTGAGATGAGGAATGGAGTGAACAAGAGTGTAGAACTCCACTGCAGGTCACTGGCAGTTCAGAACCTGTGCCACACGTGGACTGCCACTAGTCTCTGAGTTTACAAAACAGTGGCAGCGGGAGCGGTTGAGCGGTGGGCTCTTTGTGTGTCAGTAAAACACGCAGAATTACTCAACAGAAAACAGAAAACAACATCCCCCACCCCCACTAAAAAAATTACACATTATACAAAAGCCCCCACTGCCCTGCTTCACTGTTGTTTTGGTTGTTGCATATCGTCTTTTTCAAACTAATTGATGCTGAAAGAAGGTTGTGCAGTATGAATATATGGGCTATGAGGGAAAGAAAGGAGGATAATTTGGCATTTTAATATAGCAGGTTATGAGGTTTTTTATTATACTACATTACTATATTTTGACTATTGTTATACTTGAATAATGGACAAATAATAATTAATGATACAATACTTGTATTATTAATTTTAGATTTTTATTTTTTTGTGAATGTTTTTGTATTTTAATTTTATTTTGTCATATACCTTATTTTTGTATATCAGGTCTGTCTCAAAAATTAGATCTCTATCTCAATGGGATTTACTTGATTAAGGTCTAAATTACAGGAGGAGGCAAATCACATTGACTGTGCCGACCTGATTCTCAGTCGCTTATCGTCCATATCTCAGAATGCCCTGGGTTTGTGCCACTGTTCCCCAGCCCGCTCTGGCTGCAGCCCCACTACAACATGTAGGCCAGCTTGGCAACCAGCAAGGGGGTGTTCCAGTGTTACGGTGGAACATGTGACCAGACCCTCCGAGCGGTGCAAACCCAGGGCATTCTGGGATATGGGATATTCTGCAGTGGTCGCAGAGTGCTTATCAGGAGATTTACCCCACAGAGCCGGCTAACATCACTCCTTGAAAACAGTAAAAAAAAAAAAAAAAAAAAACTGCAGATTTGATAGTGAAAATACCAAATCATTCAGTGCATCTCTTCAACATGTTGGTGTTTGCTGTAGGTGCATTTTATCTGGTGGGATCCTAAAGAGAGAAAGCTCTTCTTATTTCTCTGTGGCCTGTAGTTGGTCAGCAAACAGAGCTACAGAGTTGCAGTCCAGGTGACCTTAAAACGTGCAGATCGGCACCAAGGACGAGGCGGTGCTGACGTCTCTCTGCTCCCATTGTCCAAGCGCATGATGAGTGTTTCTTTTAGACCTGTCATCATCTACCTGATGTGATGTCCATTTGTCAGCGCCTCCGTCTGCCGTCACTTTGAATGTGAACATGTGCGTACGTCCAGATACACCGTTGTGGGAGCCAACCGATACCATTTTGTAAACTGCTCTCTCAAACGCAAGGGAAAAAAGCGTCATGAAATTGCAAACGTACTCGAGCGACGAAATAGGAGATAAACGGCACATCTTTGTCGTAGCAGTTGGCTTCCGTGTCCTTGTCATAACCAGCAAACTAAAACTCAATGCACACAAGGATTTTTTCTTAATCTTTTTCTGCAATCAAGAACATTTTTGATTAGTTGAACAGTACCTTCAGCATAAACCATGCTAACTACTGAGCCTCTGCTCACACTTTTTGCTGTCTAAGAATTCAGTTTAGCATTCTAGCACAACTGAGCTGTAGCCATTCTGCTCTGGAATAGTACATAGTAAACACATTTAATTATTTAAATCATGATAAAGTAAGTGGAAACCCCATAATTCATAATTCACAGGGACTAACATAAAGAAGCACCATGGTGATATATAGTAATATAAAGAAGAAACGTAATAATATAACAGGTCAGTGTAAAAGTAATGTAGCAGTTTGGTGCAACAGTAATGTAACAGTTCAGTGTAACAGTAATGTAACAGTTCAGTGTAACAGTAATGTAACAGTTCGGTGTAACAGTAATGTAGCAGTTTGGTGTAACAGTAATGTAACAGTTCGGTGTAACAGTAATGTAGCAGTTTGGTGTAACAGTAATGTAACAGTTCAGTGTAACAGTAATGTAGCAGTTTGGTGTAACAGTAATGTAACAGTTCAGTTTAACAGTAATGTAACAGTTTGGTGTAACAGTAATGTAACAGTTTGGTGTAACAGTAATGTAGCAGTTTGGTGTAACAGTAATGTAACAGTTCAGTGTAACAGTAATGTAACAGTTTGGTGTAACAATAATGTAGCAGTTTGGTGTAACAGTAATGTAACAGTTCAGTGTAACAGTAATGTAGCAGTTTGGTGTAACAGTAATGTAACAGTTCGGTGTAACAGTAATGTAGCAGTTTGGTGTAACAGTAATGTAACAGTTCAGTGTAACAGTAATGTAGCAGTTTGGTGTAACAATAATGTAGCAGTTTGGTGTAACAGTAATGTAGCAGTTTGGTGTAACAGTAATGTAACAGTTCGGTGTAACAGTAATGTAACAGTTCAGTGTAACAGTAATGTAGCAGTTTGGTGTAACAGTAATGTAACAGTTCAGTTTAACAGTAATGTAACAGTTTGGTGTAACAGTAATGTAACAGTTTGGTGTAACAGTAATGTAGCAGTTTGGTGTAACAGTAATGTAACAGTTCAGTGTAACAGTAATGTAACAGTTTGGTGTAACAATAATGTAGCAGTTTGGTGTAACAGTAATGTAACAGTTCAGTGTAACAGTAATGTAGCAGTTTGGTGTAACAGTAATGTAACAGTTCGGTGTAACAGTAATGTAGCAGTTTGGTGTAACAGTAATGTAACAGTTCGGTGTAACAGTAATGTAGCAGTTTGGTGTAACAATAATGTAGCAGTTTGGTGTAACAGTAATGTAACAGTTCAGTGTAACAGTAATGTAGCAGTTTGGTGTAACAATAATGTAGCAGTTTGGTGTAACAGTAATGTAACAGTTCGGTGTAACAGTAATGTAACAGTTTGGTGTAACAGTAATGTAACACTTCGGTGTAACAGTAATGTAGCAGTTTGGTGTAACAGTAATGTAACAGTTTGGTGTAACAGTAATGTAGCAGTTTGGTGTAACAGTAATGTAACAGTTCAGTTTAACAGTAATGTAACAGTTTGGTGTAACAGTAATGTAACAGTTTGGTGTAACAGTAATGTAGCAGTTCGGTGTAACAGTAATGTAACAGTTCGGTGTAACAGTAATGTAACAGTTCAGTGTAACAGTAATGTAGCAGTTTGGTGTAACAGTAATGTAACAGTTCAGTGTAACAGTAATGTAGCAGTTCAGTGTAACAGTAATGTAACAGTTCAGTGTAACAGTAATGTAGCAGTTTGGTGTAACAGTAATGTAACAGTTCAGTGTAACAGTAATGTAACAGTTTGGTGTAACAATAATGTAGCAGTTTGGTGTAACAGTAATGTAACAGTTCAGTGTAACAGTAATGTAACAGTTCAGTGTAACAGCAATGTAGCAGGAATAGAGTTTAAACAGCATAACAGTAATGTAACAGGTCATAACAGTAATGTAGCAGTTTGGTGTAACAGTAATGTAGCAGTTTGGTGTAACAGTAATGTAACAGTTCAGTGTAACAGTAATGTAACAGTTCAGTGTAACAGTAATGTAGCAGTTTGGTGTAACAGTAATGTAACAGTTCAGTGTAACAGTAATGTAGCAGTTCAGTGTAACAGTAATGTAACAGTTCAGTGTAACAGTAATGTAGCAGTTTGGTGTAACAGTAATGTAACAGTTCAGTGTAACAGTAATGTAACAGTTTGGTGTAACAATAATGTAGCAGTTTGGTGTAACAGTAATGTAACAGTTCAGTGTAACAGTAATGTAACAGTTCAGTGTAACAGCAATGTAGCAGGAATAGAGTTTAAACAGCATAACAGTACTGTAACAGGTCATAACAGTAATGTAGCAGTTTGGTGTAACAGTAATGTAGCAGTTTGGTGTAACAGTAATGTAACAGTTCAGTGTAACAGTAATGTAACAGTTTGGTGTAACAGTAATGTAACAGTTCAGTGTAACAGTAATGTAATAGTACAGTCAGTTCACAGGAAAGCCCCAGAGGGGGTTGAGTCCTCTCTAGCAGGGAGGAGTAGACTGTTCTGGCTCAAACAGGCTCATTGGAATTGGGGACTGCCTGAACACAGCTGTTTAAACTCTATTCCTGAGAGTGTTGTGATGCAAATCTTTGCTGTTTTTCACCCTCCGAATCCTACAGTTTGGCCCACATTATGCATGGTTGCGTAACGCAAGTCTGAATTTTAACTTACGGACTTGGATTTGGAAATGTCCCGGCGATCTCGGCCAAGTTCGGACCAGCCAAGGGGTCAAGGACACGCATGAGAACAATAGACCATCCATAGCTTTTAGAGACACACTCTGAGTCGCCCTGCTATTGGTCCAATCTGTTAACACCCTCCTACTGTTCTGGGGTGTCACATGACCTTGGTGGTCCGGGTTTTCTGCTTTGGCCAGTGAACAAAAATTTATGCAATATGGCCATGAAATTCGCCTTTCTTACAGTAATGCTGACTCTCGTTGTTTGGGTACATTTGAATCAGTTTTTTGCCCACAGATATGGACAGTTTTGTAAGAGCATAATTTTATTAACTGATTTTTATGTGCAGGATGTTTTTGTTGCCAAGGTAGCAATTCATCTCAGTGGGCTGCTAGTGCTCCATTAGCCATTCAGCAGGTAGGCGACCTGATTCTTTTCTATAGTGGCTCAACCTAAATTTCAAAATCAGCAGACGAGAGTGCTTACTCTTATACGGACACCCAAGGTCTGAGCATATAAAAATGTTCTCATTTTTGTGTTTTGCATGAGGAATTATGAAACACAGGATTTGTTTTTCAGGAATTAATACATTGTGGGAAATTCTCTCTGCACACTGGGCCAATGTGCAAGGCTGTCAAAAAAATGTCCGTAAATCTCGTTCTCTGACATTCCGGTCGCGATGCCAGCTGAAATCGGAGGGGAAAGCTGGCAAGGAAAATAATGGTGGCATTATAGCGTGGGCGCCCAAACGACCGAAGTGTCACTCTCGCTGGAACGCGTGTTTCTGCGGAGTAAGGATCTATGGGAAAGGGGTGCAGTGCAGTGAGTTCTTACCCAAAAGCTTGACCTCGGCCACCTGCTCTGCTTCGCTCTGGCGCCCCCAAGGTCAGGATTCTCCTGACCTGCTACACGGCTGCAGTAACGGGTCTGCCTGTATCCTACAATCTCTGTTGCGTGGGACCGTAAGGAGAGAAGGGTGGGCTGACTGTTTCCTCTGTCCCTGCAGGTTGTATAATCGTATTTCCAGCACATTCACACAGATCTCATGTACTGGAGTCCCAAGGTGGTTTTCCCTAAAAACTGACGGGCCCGCTGTCTCATGACAGGAAGTTAACTGGGTCACAAGATGAAACCTAAAAAAATAAATAGAGAAAAACTGTACAGATCAAAGGGAATAATGCACTTTATTGACGCTCACACTAGTCCAGTCACTGTACCTGGTACCAGTGCACTGCATTGCTACGTTATACATGAGATTAATTTCACGTATGGAAAATAAAATCCATAATTGTCTGCATTATTTTAATAATCTGAGGGAGTCGCATTCGCTCACTAATAGATGGAGTCATGGGCACAGAAATTTTGGAAAGCGTCCGTCTGGCTCCGGTGAGGGAATCACCAAACCGCGCGCTTGGCCAGGGCGGAATCGTAACATCGCGTGTTGATAAGGCCGTAGCCAGGCCTGGCCTCCCTCGGTGATACCCCCGCCGCCATCGCTAATCTCAACCCTGCCCTTTGGTCTGTAACCACGGCAATAAGAGCGCACCTGAGGTCCCTGTGTGCTAGCGTACGGCGATAAGATCCACTCTGGTATTTGTGCTACAGGCATGGTAAACACAACGTCACAAAGGAAACACTTTAAACAAACAGGCCGGGGGGGAGGGGGGTGCCTCCTTCCTTCGGGTGCCGTGTGTGTGTGTGTGTGAGTGAGCGTGTGCGTGTGAGCGTGTGCTTGTGTAAGCGTGTGTGTGTGTGTGTGTGTGTGTGTGTGTGAGAGAGCGTGTGCTTGTGTGTGTGTGTGAGTGAGCGTGTGTGTGTGAGCGTGTGCTTGTGTAAGTGTGTGTGTGTGTGTGTGTGTGTGTGAGTTAGTGTGTGAATGTGCGTGCGTGTGTGTATGGGAATGTGTGTGAGCGACCGAGCGAGTGTGTGTTTGTGTATGGGTGAGCACAGCGCTTGTTTTTCGAACAACAACAGCCTTTCTGACATATAGGTTTCTAAAATCTGACGTGTGAAACTGGATGTATTAGACTCTCATCTGTTTTATGTTTGTCAGACCAAGTCCTCCTGCTCAGAAAGAACGTTTTTTTTTTTTTTTTTTTATTGACTTTTGTGGGCTTGCATGAATAAGGAGGACAGGACTTTGAAGCTGCAGTTCAAGAACTTCAGACACCCGTCAGAACCCAAACTGTGCATGCAGGAATAATTTACTATTACAAATCGTAAACTATAATTTCAGATTTACTATTTACACTCCGCACACCCTGTGTCTCTGCAGCACCAGGGCTGGGGACCCCAGCAGACCCTGTGTCTCTGCAGCACCAGGGCTGGGGACCCCAGCAGACCCTGTGTCTCTGCAGCACCAGGGCTTGGGACCCCAGCAGACCCTGTGTCTCTCCAGCACCAGGGCTGGGGACCCCAGCAGACCCTGTGTCTCTGCAGCACCAGGGCTGGGGACCCCAGCAGACCCTGTGTCTCTGCAGCACCAGGGCTGGGGACCCCAGCAGACCCTGTGTCTCTGCAGCACCAGGGCTGGGGACCCCAGCACACCCTGTGTCTCTGCAGCACCAGGGCTGGGGACCCCAGCAGACCCTGTGTCTCTGCAGCACCAGGGCTGGGGACCCCAGCACACCCTGTGTCTCTGCAGCACCAGGGCTGGGGACCCCAGCAGACCCTGTGTCTCTGCAGCACCAGGGCTGGGGACCCCAGCACACCCTGTGTCTCTGCAGCACCAGGGCTGGGGACCCCAGCAGACCCTGTGTCTCTGCAGCACCTGGGCTGGGGACCCCAGCAGACCCTGTGTCTCTCCAGCACCAGGGCTGGGGACCCCAGCAGACCCTGTGTCTCTCCAGCACCAGGGCTGGGGACCCCAGCAGACCCTGTGTCTCTCCAGCACCAGGGCTGGGGACCCCAGCAGACCCTGTGTCTCTCCAGCACCAGGGCAGGTACACTGGGCTCAGTGGACCACACTGCGAAGAGGCCATGGCAAATCGCACACGTTAGCTCAGTGACCTCAGGGACAAAGACCCAGGAGACTTGGAATGAACCGTGTCACCCCCTCTCTGAAGCCCCCTGTCCCCCTGCCCTATAAACCTCTGCTCATCCAGCCCCTGTTAGAGCGCGCTGGAGCCCGGAGTGGGGGAGAGCCGACTGTTTGTTTTCCTCTCCATGGCGGTGATGGCAAAATCTGGGCTGTCATAGCCATGCTGTCATTGTGACAACCTGCAGTACAAGTACGATATTTGAGAAAAATATGCGTAAACTAACCAAACATTATCTGCCAGTTGGATAGGAAGCATGTACTTAATAAAATGAGGAATGTAACAAAGAATTTTGAAAAAAATAATCTTGGTGGTAAAATGCTAGTTAGGAAAATCCCAAACCAGAAAAACCAGTTATTGCCTGAATTAAAGTTTGTAACACATATGTAATTACAGCTTTACTCCGGTATTTCTGGTCTCTCTGACTACACTGCCCTTTCAACCCCAAACCGCCACTCACAGGAGGATAAGCTGCTCTTTCATGGCTCACTGGATGCGACTGTCTCCATCGCCTTTGGATTACTTATTTAAAAAAAAAAAAAACTACCTGGCAATGAGAGTTGGTCATTTAAGAAGTGTTGCTGCTTTAAAGTCATACTGAGTGGCCTAAATCTCTTGGTGGGGCAGGCCGCTAGCAGTACAAAACGCACTCTGCACCGGAGGAGCTGGAGGAGATTGGGGTGTAGCTATTTTAAGGCTATAGTGAGTCAGACCCTTCTTTCATTACTCTGGAAACAAAAAAAAAAAAAAAAAAAAAAACAAGAACTGGTGCCTAGTGTCTAATGGCCAACAGGTAAAAGGTGTATTTTCCACTTTAGAGTTTTGTTGTCACCTGGTTACCATAGTGACGAGCGCAGCCCGTGATCGCTGTTACCTGGTACAGTCACTGATTTGAGAAAGGGATCCCATGCTCCTTCAGGTGCTGTCCCACGACCTTCGTTGGGTCTCGTTGTTTTTGACCTGGAAGAGTATGCAGACTGACTGTTAGTCTGTGATAAGTCAATAATCAATGCGTAACCCAACACCCTGTTCTGTATTTATGTATCATCTCATCTGTATTTGATATGTAAGTGTAAAGTGAATATCATACACATAAAGGAGTACATTCCCCCAGTTTCCCCTGCAGCTCCACGGGCTGGGCCTCTGAAGTCTACCTGAACTCTCTGGCCTGCTAGCCTACATATGTGTGCGCCGTGAGAGATCTGGTTCTGAGGTTACGACTGCAGCCAGGAAACCCAACCCCCCCCCCCCCCCCCCCCCCCCCCCCCCCCCCCCCCAATGCCCCACATTCCCCCCCCCCACCCCACCCCCAGTGTGCGGGGGCGGGTCTCTGGGCTCTCTCTCTCAGGCAGAAAAGACTCTTGTTTTGTCATCAGATACACACCCTTGCCTCGCACTTCTCTCCAGTGACCCCGTATGGTCCCGCTCTCCCGAAAGGGCCGCGGTTTCAGCCCCATGTGCGTGGGGTCTCGCTTCTCCATCGCCCTAATTTAGGCCGTCAGCGACACCGTGAACACGTACAGTGGGGTCCAAAAGTCTGAGACCACACTGGAATTTTTTTTTTTTTAATTTTTTCCATGTAAACCTTGTAATAAACAGAGTTTTAGGATGTTGAAACATTTAAAACAATGAAAAATTATGCCATTTAAAATGAAGAAGAAATATTGAAGATTCTGCACAATGTCTTGGTCAAATTTAAGCAAATGTGTGACACTGACCCTCTCAATCCCTTTGTAGAAAAGGTCAGACCTCATTGAACATTAATCGGGGCACTTAAAGGCCTGGATCACCAGATTTTGCTCAAACTTGTGGAGTCCATGCCAGCTCCAGCGAACCCTGTCATTAAAGCAAAAGGGGGACATACTGAAAACTAAGACATTCTGGAAATTCATGTACTTTTTTATGATACAACACTTTTTTCAAAGATACAACTCACTCATATTGTTAATATAATCTGTAATTAAGCGATTGTTTTAAATTGTAAAAGAATGCAAAATAGAAACTCTTCCACTGGTGGTCTCAGACTTTTTGACCCCACTGTATGTCAGCCAGCCGTGCTAACAAGACCACGAATGCATTGTTACGTGTTGTTTACGCTTAGGCCTGTGTTTTATGGAATTAGCCAACATCCTTACACACTTTACAGTGTACACGCTGTCCATTTTTACACAGCTGGGTATTTACTGAAGCAATTCAGCTTTAGCACATTGCTGAAGGGTAAAGAGGAAGTGTACTGAGCTGAACCTGCGACTGCATAACAGTATATTATTTACAGCGTGGCTGAGTCACATGTGTTGTATAAGCACAAGCATTCATTACAACATGTGGGAATTCATTTTGGTCCCCAAAATGGTGGAGGAGGAAGGGAGGCATTACCAGAGATAGCAGGGGCAGGGCTGGCCCAAGTCTGTTTGGAAGAGCTGATTTTTAATCGCTATCATTTGGTTTCATATTAAACGATCCTCAGGAAGTTGCCGTGCCTGTCCTTGTCTCAGTTATAAACCAGAACTTCTTCCTGTTGTGTATTAAAGAAGGTGAGGTTAATAGCAGACCAATTAAACCACCTTTGATCAGGGTTCGTTATTTTGTTGCACCCAGTTGAGTGGTATTGCCGCCATGCCTAATGTTTATTTGGAGGTAAACAAGAGAAATGAGTCAAGATTTATTGGGTCACCTAGCAACTAGATCACACCCAATTTTGATGTTTTTAGGCTTATGTGGGCTTACGCCTGGAGCTCTAAATGTATAACAGTGTAAAGTGATGGAATTAATGCAAAAGAGGGTTCATTAAAATACTCTCTCTCCATCTGTCCTTCCTTTCTTCTTTCCGTCTCTTCACCCCTCTCTTTCTCTCCCTCGTTCACTCTCACCTACTTGGTTCACACTGGGGTTGTAACGTGTACAAATATTATAAAGTAATTAAATACCATCGAAGCTTCTCTAAGGATCTTGGTCTATTCATGATGCAATTTGTTCCTTAGAGGACCATGACCAGTGATTGGAAATTAAATTGCTGTGTTAATGTTCTGTTGTTTTATTGTGAAAGTACTTTTTATACAGCCCGTGTAAGTCTTGTTTAAAAACTTGTCTTAAACTCTGTCCATGTGTTTCTAACTCTCTCTCTCTCTCTCTCTCTCTCTCTCTCTGTCTATCTCTCTCTCTGTCAGTTTATCACAGATCAGTTTGGTTTCAATCCAATAAGCTTTATTGGCATGATGAATTATTGAAAATATTGCAAAGGCATAACCGTAATATAAAATAAGCATAAAATAATATTTGTCATGATGCACTCTACGATGCACTCTACGATGCACTGTATGAACATAAATAAGACAAGCACTTAAAGGAATGGCTTGACTGTTACGCTTCAGATACTCATGGGTTTTGTGTTCATTGCTTTGTGTCTCTGTCTGTGTGCAGTTTGCTGTGTGATCCAGCGCCATGGTTGACATGCAGAGCCAGCGTGGGCCCCCCTCTCCCCTGGCCCTGGAGGACTCTCTGCTGGGCAGCCCTCTGTGCGGGGACCTCATCGGGGGCATGGGCGACCTGCAGGACCTGTCCCACACCATGCAGGACGACCCTCTCGGCTCATTCCACATGCCCGAGTACCGGGCCTCCAGCACGGGATCCGGGTCCGAGGGATCCACCATCTTCGGTACTTCGGTGTTTATTTTTGTGAAGCACTTTGTGATGCAGAGTCTTAAATTCATTGACTTTTGCTAAAGGTATTAGTGGTAGCATTAGCAGTAGCAGTGATAGTAGCAGCAGTAGCAGTCATAGTAATGGTAGCAGCAGTAGCAGTGATAGTAGCGGTAGCATCAGTACTGCCAGTGGTTTTAGCAGCAGTAGCAATAGCAGTGGTTGTAGCAGTATTAGCAGTAATAGCAGTAGAAGTAGTAGTAGCAGCAGCAGCTGTAGTAGTAGCAGGAGCAGTGGTTGTAGCAGCTGTAGCAGTAGCATTGATAGCAGCACTAGCAGTTGCAGTAGCAGCAGTAATAGCAGTAGCAGCTGTAGCAGTAGCAGTGGTTGTAGCAGCTGTAGCAGTAGCATTGATAGCAGCAGTAACAGTTGCAGTAGTAGCAGTAGCAGCTGTAGCAGTAGCATGGATAGCAGCAGTAGCAGTAGTAACAGTAGCAGTAGAAGTATTGCTGTTGCTGTTGTTAATATATAAATGGTGCAGACAGCATGCAGTGCTGTGGGAGGCTCTCCCTGAGTGTGTCTGAGAGGCCCCACCGTGCCTTTTTTTTTTTGTAATGTTTCTGGCTCTGGCTCGTCTGTGAGATGAGTCTTCCTCCAGCTGGAGAGGGGCGTGGTGCAGGGACCGGGCCTGTCCGACAGTTTCCCTCCCTGGCCTGCAGCTCCCCGCCCTGGCCTGGCCGCCTCTCTGCTGCTATCCTCTTCAATTAGCCACCTGCCACAGCAGTGGTGCACCCTGTACTAATGCATGTGTTTGTGTGTGTTTGTGTGTGTGTGTGTATCATGCAGACACCCTGACCCCCGCCTCCAGCCCATCCTCGGGGATATTCGGAGCTGTAGGAGGGCCAGAGGAGTTCTCCTCCACCACCCTCACCCTGGAGTGCAGAGTGTGTGCAGACCGAGCTTCTGGGTACCACTACGGGGTGCACGCATGTGAGGGCTGCAAGGTTAGCGAGCCAGACAGCCGAGCCCGGTACAGTCACACACACATACACATGCAAACCCACACACACACTTATACATACACACACAGACAGACACACACACTCATACATGCAAACCCATACATACATACACACCCACACATACACAGATACACACACACACATACACCCATACATACACAGGCACACACACACATGCATGCACACACTCGCACACACATGCAAACACATACACATGCACGCATACACAGGCACACACACACATGCATGCACACACTCGCACACACATGCAAACACATACACATGCACGCATACACAGGCACACACATACACAAAGATGAACACACACACACACAGCCTATTTGAGCAGCTGCTACCCCAGTGCATTATGGGTATTACACAGAAAAACGGGCATCAGAAAGAAAGAGGCCGGATAATGCCTCAGTCCTGCCTCTCACATGGGGGTCACCTCTGCCCCCCCCCCCCCCCCCCCCCCAGCCACAGCCGGGCTGTAATATCGTCAATCAAACCTGAGGGTCACCTGACACACATGACGCCAGCCAGGCCCTTTTTTAGCCTCCTGCATAATCGCGCAGGATCGCCGCGCGCAGCCCAAGTTACGTGTGCCCGGATTTTCCAAAACAAAGATGTAACTATGAGGAGCTGTGTCGAGTCAGGCCTGAATCAATGAGTTAAAACCTTCGGTTTTTCGCCAAATCAAAAGGAGGTATTATCTAACACCCTCGGGGGAAAGAAAGGACAAGCATTCCTCTGCTTCTCTCCTGTTGTTGAGATGAGATTCTCTCCCTGGGTTTTTTATTTTTTTGGGTAGGGGCTGGTGGGTAAGGGAAGTCATAATACTCTCTTTGGTATTGGCTTGAAAGGGAGCATTGTGTTCTGCACACTGTGCTGCAGAGCTCATTGGTACTTTTTCAAGAAATTATTATCCCGTTTTAAAGGCTTGTTGCTTTTGATTAAACTTCTCTGGCCATATGGTGCACCGATTGCAGACCCTGTCTTATATTTGGGAGGTCGAAATCCGTTTCAGGTTTCTTCTGCTTTACCAAAGGCTGGCCTGAATAACTTCTACGCTATGATTTTCATTATCAGAGACGGAAAGCATTTCACTGCCCATACAGACGGTCCATGCCACATCACACATGAGCGTTGTTCATACTATTGGTAGAGCCCTATTTTGCTGGTAAATGTCTATTCCGTAATGAAGAACTAAACGTTTTGCAACTTCGTATGTCACTATTTGCAAAGAAAACAACTTTTGCCCTCAGTATATTTACACTCTTTATCAAAAGGAAAATATTGAGTTAAGATTGTAAACCTGCCACGAAATACTGAATTACGCAATTGCTGTGGACGGTCAGTGATCTATATTGTAAGTAAATCCAGATTAGACTCCTCTTTGTTAAAACGTCCCTTCATAAACACAGTTTGAGTCGGTTCAGTGTTCCTCAGAGTAAAAATTAGCGAGTTTCTTTGTGATGTCATCATATCTCACTCTGACTCCTGCTGACTCCCACCTATAACTCTCAAACCATAAACAGAGGTGTAGCGGTAACTGAGGAGGTGGGCATACTGTAACTCCAAAGCCCATATGTGTTAATGGTAATAAGGCTAATTGGTGGGCATACTGTAACTCCAAAGCCCATATGTATTAATGGTAATAAGGCTAATAGGTGGGTATGCTGTCTGAGGAGGTGGGCATACTGTAACTCCAAAGCCCATATGTATTAATGGTAATAAGGCTAATAGGTGGGTATACTGTCTGAGGAGGTGGGCATACTGTAACTCCAAAGTCCATATGTATTAATGGTAATAAGGCTAATAGGTGAGTATACTGTCTGAGGAGGTGGGCATACTGTAACTCCAAAGCCCATATGTATTAATGGTAATAAGGCTAATAGGTGGGTATACTGTCTGAGGAGGTGGGCATACTGTAACTCCAAAGCCCATATGTATTAATGGTAATAAGGCTAATAGGTGGGTATACTGTCTGAGGAGGTGGGCATACTGTAACTCCAAAGCCCATATGTATTAATGGTAATAAGGCTAATAGGTGGGCATACTGTAACTCCAAAGCCCATATGTATTAATGGTAATAAGGCTAATAGGTGGGCATACTGTAACTCCAAAGCCCATATGTATTAATGGTAATAAGGCTAATAGGTGGGCATACTGTAACTCCAAAGCCCATATGTATTAATGGTAATAAGGCTAATAGGTGGGCAAACTGTAACTCCAAAGCCCATATGTATTAATGGTAATAAGGCTAATAGGTGGGCATACTGTAACTCCAAAGCCCATATGTATTAATGGTAATAAGGCTAATAGGTGGGCATACTGTAACTCCAAAGCCCATATGTATTAATGGTAATAAGGCTAATAGGTGGGCATACTGTAACTCCAAAGCCCATATGTATTAATGGTAATAAGGCTAATAGGTGGGTATACTGTCTGAGGAAGTGGGCATACTGTAACTCCAAAGCCCATATGTATTAATGGTAATAAGGCTAATAGGTGGGCATACTGTAACTCCAAAGCCCATATGTATTAATGGTAATAAGGCTAATAGGTGAGTATACTGTAACTCCAAAGCCCATATGTATTAATGGTAATAAGACTAATAGGTGGGTATACTGTAACTCCAAAGCCCATATGTATTAATGGTAATAAGGCCAATAGGTGGGCATACTGTAACTCCAAAGCCCATATGTATTAATGGTAATAAGGCTAATAGGTGGGCATACTGTAACTCCAAAGCCCATATGTATTAATGGTAATAAGGCTAATAGGTGGGTATACTGTCTGAGGAAGTGGGCATACTGTAACTCCAAAGCCCATGTGTATTAATGGTGATAAGGCTAATAGGTGGGTATACTGTCTGAGGAGGTGGGCATACTGTAACTCCAAAGCCCATATGTATTAATGGTAATAAGGCTAATAGGAGGGTATACTGTCTGAGGAGGTGGGCATACTGTAACTCCAAAGCCCATATGTATTAATGGTAATAAGGCTAATAGGTGGGTATACTGTCTGAGGAGGTGGGCATACTGTAATTCCAAAGCCCATATGTATTAATGGTAATAAGGCTAATAGGTGGGTATACTGTCTGAGGAGATGGGCATACTGTAACTCCAAAGCCCATATGTATTAATGGTAATAAGGCTAATAGGTGGGTATACTGTCTGAGGAGGTGGGCATACTGTAACTCCAAAGCCCATATGTATTAATGGTAATAAGGCTAATAGGTGGGTATACTGTCTGAGGAGGTGGGCATACTGTAACTCCAAAGCCCATATGTATTAATGGTGATAAGGCTAATAGGTGGGTATACTGTCTGAGGAGGTGGGCATACTGTAACTCCAAAGCCCATATGTATTAATGGTAATAAAGCTAATAGGTGGGCATACTGTAACTCCAAAGCCCATATGTATTAATGGTAATAAGGCTAATAGGTGGGCATACTGTAACTCCAAAGCCCATATGTATTAATGGTAATAAGGCTAATAGGTGGGCATACTGTAACTCCAAAGCCCATATGTATTAATGGTAATAAGGCTAATAGGTGGGCATACTGTAACTCCAAAGCCCATATGTATTAATGGTAATAAGGCTAATAGGTGGGCATACTGTAACTCCAAAGCCCATATGTATTAATGGTAATAAGGCTAATAGGTGGGCATACTGTAACTCCAAAGCCCATATGTATTAATGGTAATAAGGCTAATAGGTGGGCATACTGTAACTCCAAAGCCCATATGTATTAATGGTAATAAGGCTAATAGGTGGGCATACTGTAACTCCAAAGCCCATATGTATTAATGGTAATAAGGCCAATAGGTGGGCATACTGTAACTCCAAAGCCCATATGTATTAATGGTAATAAGGCTAATAGGTGAGTATACTGTAACTCCAAAGCCCATATGTATTAATGGTGATAAGGCTAATAGGTGAGTATACTGTAACTCCAAAGCCCATATGTATTAATGGTAATAAGGCTAATAGGTGAGTATACTGTAACTCCAAAGCCCATATGTATTAATGGTAATAAGGCTAATAGGTGGGCATACTGTAACTCCAAAGCCCATATGTATTAATGGTAATAAGGCCAATAGGTGGGCATACTGTAACTCCAAAGCCCATATGTATTAATGGTAATAAGGCCAATAGGTGGGCATACTGTAACTCCAAAGCCCATATGTATTAATGGTAATAAGGCTAATAGGTGAGTATACTGTAACTCCAAAGCCCATATGTATTAATGGTGATAAGGCTAATAGGTGGGTATACTGTCTGAGGAGGTGGGCATACTGTAACTCCAAAGCCCATATGTATTAATGGTAATAAGTCTAATAGGTGGGTATACTGTAACTCCAAAGCCCATATGTATTAATGGTAATAAGGCTAATAGGTGGGCATACTGTAACTCCAAAGCCCATATGTATTAATGGTAATAAGGCTAATAGGTGGGTATACTGTCTGAGTAGGTGGGCATACTGTAACTCCAAAGCCCATATGTATTAATGGTAATAAGGCTAATAGGTGGGTATACTGTAACTCCAAAGCCCATATGTATTAATGGTAATAAGGCTAATAGGTGGGTATACTGTAACTCCAAAGCCCATATGTATTAATGGTGATAAGGCTAATAGGTGGGTATGCTGTCTGAGGAGGTGGGCATACTGTAACTCCAAAGCCCATATGTATTAATGGTAATAAGGCTAATAGGTGGGTATACTGTCTGAGAAGGTGGGCATACTGTAACTCCAAAGCCCATATGAAATTAATGGTAATAAGGCTGGTTTTTAAGGCTTGTTGACATTGATTACACAGAGGCAAAGGCGATTGAGTAGTATTCATTACTCTTGTGGGCATTTAAGAACTATTCTGGACAAAATCTGCCAACAATAAAAACACCCAAACACTGCACAATGTAGAGTGCATTTGTTGCAAATGGCAAATATCAAATGTACACTAAGAGCCTCATAAAACGAAAGCAGCCTATTGGTCACAGCCCCCAGTATGTATTTGAAGTATTTAGGGTGTTGAGTGTACAGTCAAAAGAGTAAGAGGTATTAACCAGCCTGTCACAGTACAGTGTCGCAATTGTTTATGGTGGTAAATCCGATCGGATTCAGGGTTGAGAAAGACAGATTTTGGATTAGCTAACTCTGAGGGCCCACATCTCACTGTATGCTGGCTGCTAGGGGGGAGCTGCGGGGCGCTCTCATTGGTCAGTTTTCCTCTCCTCCCATGTTTCCGGCCCATGGTTTGACCCTCCGTGCCTGTTTCACATTGTTTTTTTTTTTTGGATGAGAAAAGGCTCTTACAACATGAAAGTCAGGCAGAGGTTTGGGTTTTTTAACTCCTCGTCCTCAGTGATGTCTCTGTAATGTTCTCTTCTTTGCTGGTGTTTTTTTGAGAATGTATTTATTTCTTCCTCTGGTGCCCTGTGCTTTGCTGGAGGTGGCTTGCAGCATTCGGCCTGGCTGGGGTCTTGGCGGGCTTAAACATCACACGACCACGTTTAATATTTCGTTTCTCTGTCCCGGCAATTTTGTCACGGCGCCGCTTGGCCAGGCAGAAGGTACGCCTTACCCCGGCCGAGTGCGTTTGGAGAGAGGCACAGTGGCGGTGGAATGAGCCGCGGGGATGGATCACCGCGTACCGACCAGCGATGCGGCCTGAGTGCCAGTGCGCCCCAGGCCCCCACCCCTCCAGGCCCCCTGCCAGCGGGGCCTCAACCCGCCCCTGGAGGTCTGCCATCTGCGGAGGGCCCAAGGTGCCTCCAACACAATAACACGGCTTAGACACAAACCAGTGTCTACTGAACTCAACATCCTGACAGATACACAGGAACCTCTGAACCCATGTGTCTGTCCTCTATACACACACACAGGAAATACCCAGGAGAGGTTGAGCCTTGTCCTCATGCACATGGTCGTAATTCCGTCACCCTGGACTCTGCCTAGTGCCCCTGACACTATACCTGCCAGACATATGTCCATCTGAGGTCCGTACTTGACGGCACTTATTTTTTCGATCTCTTTTTTTTTTTTAACCCCCATCCTGAACTCAGTTGTTCTTCCTCTTCCTCTGCTGACTCAGGATTTGGAGGCTGTGATCATGTGATCATCTCTCCAGTTGTCATGGTGATGGTCCCTTGTTTCTTTCCACATTCTGGATTCAACAGATATTACTGTGACATTGTAGGGTGACAAAGTCAGCATACAGTCTTTTTGCTAAACCAATTTCACAAAACCACCACTTACGCTCTCCATCTTAGTAGCTACATTCCAGCTGTTGGCGGCACGGTGGCAATCTCAGTATGGGTCAAGACTGTCGATTTCTCTTACCAGAGTGTGGAAAATCCCTGACTCCAAAAACCACAAACATAAACAGTGGTTTAGAAAAAGCACATTCTAGATCTTTACTGCATGCTTTTTTTTATGATAAGGATTTATAGAACAGGTGGAGCAAAAACAAACAATCACGCTCCTTCAAGTTCCAACCTCAGACTTTAGCAGGAAAATCATGTTACCGAAAGCACGGCCAACAGTCCGAGTTGAGGCCCCTACGCCTTAGGCGTATATTTACAAGTTCTGCGCAAGACTCGTCAAGAAAACGTCTGCTCCATGTGGTCCAGGCTTACAAAACGTCTCTTTAGAGCCCGCAGAGAGGGCCCTGCCACATCGTTAGAGCTCCCACAGGCTGAGCTGCGGAGCCCTGCAGCAGAGCCAGATTTCAGCTTGCAATCAAAAGCCGGTCCAAGAAAAGACCTAGCGCTCCCGCTAACCCTGCTTACACAATGCACGCGTAGCGGTAGCAGGCTCGTTAGCCAGAGGTTTCCAAACAAGGGAAACTCGAGGGGTACTTCAGGGGGCTATGTAGAGCACTTGGGCTCCAGGAGAATAATATGATGATAATAGTCAAACTGAAGGGGCAAACAGCCTTAAAAGGGGCTACCCCGGGTAAAGATTTGTGCAGTATAGGCTGATTTTCCAGAAAGTTCAGGAGCATTCATCCTTCGCTGCGCAGCATTATATATTGGAGGTTATTGCATTTTTATAACATCTCAGTTCTTGCTGTACAGCAGCGCTAACCAACTCCAGGCTGCAGGGGTAGCAGTGTCTCGAGGTCTTAGTTCCAAATTTGAAGCTCAGCACCTGTCATTAATTAGTTCACCTCCTGGGCCATGATTGAAATTTGGCTGTGTAGTGAGTGGTTGAAGCAAATACCTGCAGACACAGTGGCACCGTAGGACCAGAGCTGAAAAGACCCGCTGCTGTGCAGGGCCTGTTTTCGGTCAGGTTTTTGACGTGGTGTTTGGGCACCATGGAGGTACCCTTCTTTAGAATCGCACTTTTGTTTCCGGCATAACTGCACTCAACATTGTCACCCAGCAGTGGGGTAAAGTGGGGCGTAGGTGACAGGGGGGTGTATTCCATGCTTTGTTTCCCTTGTTTGAATGTGTGCCAGTATGTGTAAGTTGTGCTCCATGGCCCTGGTTTGTTTATTAGTTTTTTTTAACCTCTGTTTAATCAGTGAGAGGCCAATTAAAAGCAAAACTCTTTTACAATGGTGCCCTGAAAACAACAATATAGAAGTGCCACAGAGCTATAATGAACATCATAACAATATAAATAAGACAGAAGACAAAAAGATAACAGGTAGATAACATACAACCAGATAGATGAAGTAAACCAGGTACATAAGATAAACCAGATGAGAAAGGTAAAAAATGAGCAGATAAAAAAACCCCCACAAAATTACTAAAAACAAGTTTCTTGTAAATCATCCTTTCATTGAAGCCTGAAACCCTCGATGCTGATCAGTATGCTTCATCTCATGTTAGTTTGTGGTGTATTCCGTTCCATTTTGAATGCGCTGCAGGTGTGTGTTTTCCATGTTTCAGTGCGTTCTCCCAGACACGTGGAGAACAGCATGTACAAGGGACTGGAGGTGTAACATTTCTGACGCAGATGAGCTGCATTACAATCCCAGCACACACACACACACACACCCCCCGTCATTCCACCAGTTTGAAATAGCTCTGGCTTTGGAGTCGATGGGGATCATTTATTAGCCTGCTTCTGTCTCGCCCATTTCCATATTTTGTGGCACTCCTTCAGCCAAAGGGAAACATGACCCTGGTATTGCTGTTTCAGTCTAGTGTTCCGAATTGTGGCACGGCTCTAGATCAGCATACATATTAATACGCCCCCTGCAGGTTTTCACTGGTAGTGAATGTGCCCATTACCCTGCCCTTCCACTGAAGTTAAACTATCTGTACAGTGAATAGTGTCTACTCTAGCTTGACCCCACACATAGAACGGTGTCCTTACTCCAGCTTTACTCCACACATGTGGTAGTGTGTTTACTTCGGCTTTACTCCACACATGTGGTAGTGTGTTTACTTCGGCTTTACTCCACACATGTGGTAGTGTGTTTACTTCGGCTTTACTCCACACATGTGGTAGTGTGTTTACTTCGGCTTTACTCCACACATGTGGTAGTGTGTTTACTTCGGCTTTACTCCACACATGTGGTAGTGTGTTTACTTCGGCTTTACTCCACACATGTGGTAGTGTGTTTACTCCGGCTTTACTCCACACATGTGGTAGTGTGTTTACTTCGGCTTTACTCCACACATGTGGTAGTGTGTTTACTCCGGCTTTACTCCACACATGTGGTAGTGTGTTTACTTCGGCTGTACTCCATGCACAGCACAGCGTCCGTACTTCAGCTTTACTCCATTACTCAGCACATTTAAAAGTGCTATTACTTCATTCTTGCTCCCCGCAAAGAACAAGGTCCTTACTTGAGGCTTACTCAACACATAAAACAGTGTCCTTACTTCAACTATATTCCACATGCAGGGATGACCTTACTCCCATCGCAAGATCAATAAATCAGCTCTCGCGCGTTGACCAAGAAGTGCCGGTGGACCCCAGCCGCTTTGCCTTGTGCTAACGTGTTTTGTAACCATGAGGAAACACTGTGGCAGAAAATTACTGTTAGGCAATTACGGTCCTGCAGTTTTCTCCTCTCGCTCTCTTTCTCTCTTTTCTCCTGAGCCGATAAATCTGCCTCGTTGTAACCGTCATTCTATGCCCGGTTTGCGCAACAGAAAAAAATAAAATAAATGGAGAGTTAAAAAACAAAAAAATAAATAAGCTGTTAGTTTTTTCCTTGTGTTTTGGAGATGAGTTTCAGCTGCTAGCTCCGGCGTGGGCAGAGCAGATGTCAGGGTTTGTATACCCAGCTGATTTGCACAGAATGTACTTTAACATAACGGCCCGTGGAAGTTATTAATACGACTGCCCAGTACTTCACTATACTTAGCAACGTCCCTGAGCTGTTGGTATTGTAACCGTTACAGAGGAATTAAGCCTTGTCATTTTAGGGTAAGCAGGCAGGACCAGAGGAGCCCGCTGTGACAGGTCCAAGCTTAGCGCTGGCGCAGGTCCGACAGAACATCAGCTAAAATTAATCTATGAGCTGCGCTGAACGGGCCCCATTCTGCCTCTGTAGGAAACAGACGTTGCGTACAGGATGCTGGGTCTTATTTAGCGGGTCGACAGGACTGGCATATACCATGGATAGGACATAGTAGCAGTATTTTTCTGTCTCTGCATGGCAGGGAGACTGAGCTGTATGTTTGGTACGTCCCTCCCGCGCAAGCCTTCAAAGTTTGTGTTTAGTTTTAAAATTAGCTAACCGCTCATTCATCTCCTTGATGTTAAAGGCCTACTTGACTAATCCTGACTGTTATTTTAGCTGTATGGTCCATGTATTTTGATCCATGAGAACCCTTCTCTAAGGTTTGACACCTGGGAACCCCAGTCTCAGATTTGGCCCTTGGGGGCCCCATTAGCAGGGTGTGGTCCCTGGGGGGCCTGGGTGTATGGTTTAGCCTCTAGGAGCCCTGCGGTAAGGTGGGTCCTTGTTAGCTCCACTGGCTGGTTTGGTCCCTAGGAGCCCCACTGTCTCTAACCATCCTGGGCCTGGTGTCTCTCGCAGGGCTTCTTCAGGAGGACCATCCGGCTGAAGCTGGAGTACGACCGCTGTGAGCGCAGCTGCAAGATCCAGAAGAAGAACCGCAACAAGTGCCAGTACTGCCGTTTCCAGAAGTGCCTGTCAGTGGGGATGTCCCACAACGGTGAGTGCCAGAGCGCCCCCTGCAGGCCGTCACAATCTATAGCAGCACTTAAATTAGAAATCAGTCACCTGTCACTTAAATGAGAAAACCCAGAAATAATGCTGGCCTCCAGGGGTCAATTCTGAGTATCTCTGTTGTAGCCTATGAAGAGTGTAATTCAGAGATGGTCGAAACTGTCTGTGAAGGGTTCATCAAGCCTGTTCTATCCACTGCCTATCAAGGTCTATAGGAGCTCTTGGAATCTCCAGCAGGCAAGAGACGGACTCTGGTCTTGAGGAGATGTTGGCAGAGTGTACTCCGTTTATTACTGTATAAACAGGAGGGCACACTGTTGGCAGCAGAGGTTAATGTGAAACGGCTTTGTTTAGGTTCACACAGGACCTGAGTGACTCCACGCACTTTCCCCCTACCTTTCCCATCTCTGGAAATGGTCCAATAATGACAAAGGTTAATGTGATCGGGTAGTGGAGAGTGTAGAGATTCACTCTGTAGATATATACAGACTCAAAATATCTCACAATAACATGCCCTAGATCAGCAGAGGACATATTATTTGGCAGAAAAATTACTTTTTAAAGGAGAATTCGGTTTAGTTTACCAAAAACTAGTTGGTAAAATCTCATTTGTCTCACAGGTTTATTAATAATATGATTTATTGTTCCATTTCTTAAGATGAAAAAATAAACCCCCGCCTTTTGAGAATTTATTTTTGTGCCACCCCACACTGTCAGGAGAAAACCCTGTCAAGGCTGCCGTCGTCCCTTGCTTTTTGAGTGCTCCGCCCCTGATCTGGATGCTGGTGTGAGTGCGTTAGTCTCGTGTGGCTCTTTGCTACCTGATCAAAGTAGGTTACTGAAGCTTAGGGACAGGTCTCGTTTAGAACGAGCTGTAATTTTTTTTATTGATTCTGGACATGGCGATTGTGTGCGCAGTCTTTGTTTGGAGCTCTGTTATTGAGAAACCTCTAACAAACCAGCTCACCCTGCAGGGTTAAAGACCCGCACCCCACCAACCCTGGCCACCAAGGTCATGTGACCAATCTAGCCCGCGGCTGTACTGGGTATCTTCCGTGCATATGGGCGAGTGAGGTCAGACCCGCAGTGACCAGGCATCCGTCACCGCGGTGACAGTGACAGCGGGCGGTACGGACAGGGAATGAACTCGATGAACCCACTGCTGTCACGGGCTCGAGTGCCTGGGTTATCTCACCCCTGAGGAATTCTCTACGGCAGTTGACACAACAACCAGTGGACAGGGCCTGACCACAGCCAGCCACCCACTGAACCAGCCTGCCGCCCTCCACTTCTGCAGCTGTTTTTCATTCAGTTTCTCATCTCTTCATCTCAGGCTAAATTCAATCAAACACACTTAATCTCTTTAAGGACTTACGCAATTCAATCAAACAATTTCTTTATGGGCCTATTCAATCAAATTAAACCAAAAAAATGTACCATCATTTTCTCTGAGTATGTTTTATAGTATATTTTATTAGAGACAAGCAAACATTTTCATTCCTTCTGACTAACTGAACAAGCCTTTAAAGAGATGTTTGATTGAATCTAACCCCTTATCTTTCATTCATTCATAATTTAATTTATATACACAAGCTTTATTTTCCCACAGAGGTTTTCTATAATTGTAGATGTTGTGTTTGTCTATTTATATTTGGATTTATTTGTAAAGAGCTTTGAACTGCAGTTTTTGTGTGACTAGCACTGTATAAATAAAGTTCTTGTGTTGTTCAGTTTTTTATGTACACACTTCACACGGAGCGCTGGCTGTCTAAACGCTGCTCTGTTTACCTGCCCTCTTTGTGTAATACTGCCGCGTTGGGCGATGACCGTTGCTCAGGGTCAATGTTCTCCGTGTGGAAAAATACAGAAATAGAAAGCGGAGTGAGATACTGGTGATGGTGTGTGTGTGTGTGTGTGTGTGTATGTGTGTGTTCTATTAACCTCTATTTATTATCTCTTTGCTGTAAGCCTGGAAATAGCAGTTTAGGCAAATAAGCATGCCCACTTTTGGGGACATAGACCAACATTTTACAAAACGCAGGTGAAGGGAGTGCTCCAGACAGGTGACTTATTGTGAATATAATAATATTGTGGTGAATATTAAATTCCAAAAGAAGATGCACGTTATTTGTGCCATGCTTCTATCATACCGCCCTCCTTACCTCCCTGGTTCAGCTTTGCTGCTGTGAGAGGGCAAGCGCTTTCAGTTCCAAGTCCGCTTGGTTGAGGTGGTCTCTGCTCGATTGTAGCCGAAACGTGTCTCGTATCCAACGTCTCGTATACTTTGTTTACTCAGGAGAACCCCCGAGAGAATGGTTTATCGTGTTTCCAAACAGGCTGGAGATGGGTTGTGAAACCAAACGCAACAGCTGTTAAAACGGGACAGGGTTCATTTCTAAGCTCGTTTTTGGAACAGATCCCCAAATGTGTCCAGTCTGAAGATGCTCTGAGACAGGGGCGAATACACATATGAACTTCGCTACTTTCAGAACATATGCCATTTAAAATTTTACAGTTATTTAAAATATTAAAAGAGCTCATTCCAAAAGACACGTTTGCTTATCCCCAATTTAAAAAAAGATACACCCTCAAAGAAATGCATGCTAACATGCACTTAAAATACAAAATGTTATTTCAGTGACATGATTTGTGATTGGAGCAAACATACTATCTCAGCCAATCACATGCTCTCTTACTCTTTTTGCCCCAGCAAAACAGTTTTACATGTACTAAATTCTTCTGTAAATCAAGCCCTGAGTGTGTTGGAACTAATCCAACCCTTTGTGTGCATGTATACAGGGTACGGGGGGGAATTGTGATGCTACTTGCTTGGAGGCTTTCCTTTCTTCAGCTGCCGATTCCCCCCCCCCAGGACCCAATCAGAGGACTGACGAATGTGGAAATGTGAGATGTGGCACGCGCAAATTCTGTCCCTTCCACTGTACAGTGCGGGGGTCGGGGAATTAGCGTAGCGGACCTTAGCATAGCTTAACGCGCCCTTAGCATAGCATGGGGTGGTTTAGCCTGACCTTGGGCATAGCATGGTTAATGACCGTAACATGCACTGTGAAAAATGAAATCTTAACAGGCAACATAAATTTCTTGCTGGATATCTTACAAAGTATATATTACCACTCACGGGTTATTTTTTATCAAATATTGACTGCAAGTTTAATCAGATTGAAGCGCTTTTAGTATTTTAGGCAGGCATCCGTCTCAAAGTTCACAAAACAACAGCAGTTTAAAATATGCCCCAGTGACTGCGAACAGAGGCACAGGTTATGCAGTCATTTTCATAACCGATTCATCACTGAGAATATTGGGTCTCCACAGTGTCACTATGCTCTACAACACACGTTTTATGTGTAGATAATTATTCCAGCATTGTTTATTGAGCTCTCATCATAATAATCACATATGAAAATACCTTACATTATAATTCTTTACTTTACATTTGATTATTTACATCCCCACACTGAGAGTGCCTACAAAGTTTGTGACACTCAACAGGCTCTTGCTTTATTTGTAAATAAGTGGTCATATCTACAGATCGTGCTAATGTGTTATAGACAGCGGGACTCAAGCCTGCTGGGGAAAGCTCACCGTCGCTTCATGAGTCTGTCAGGGTGTGAGCAAATCTTCGTAATTATGAAACACATATTTCCATGGTGGAAAAGTCTGCATTCTCCAGCTGTCCGGGCTTTGTCTAGACAAGCGATTCCCAGGGGTGGTGGTGATGCTTTCGATTGGCGATTTGGCCAAGTGTTCACATTTCTCAAATCGAGGGAACTTCCCTTATTTGTGCCTGCGGTAAACAGACGTATCATTAAGCAAACACAGGACTTGAAATTACATTTTCTGAAAACCAACTAGTGCTGCATTTTATTTCTTCCAGAAAACAAGGTATAACACAACCTTTTTAAAATAGCTTCATCTTTCCATCACCATTTGTGTCAAATAAAAGTGTTAATAAATTAAAGCCACATTTTATAGGCACTCAGTGAGTGATCAGAGTTGTCCTTCTATTTAAGTACAGTAGTTGTACAGTAGTAATGCTGTATAGCGAAACCATAACCTCACTGTTACATAACCGTATGTAAATTTTGTAGGAATAAAAATAAAAACCTCTAGTGAATCATAATTTGATATTGCACTTGGGCTAAATGTCCTGGCTACATGGTAGCACAGTCCAGTCATAATTTTAGAAGATAAATATAACTGTTATTAAATCATACTGCGGCCTCCACAGTTTTAAGAATGAAAACTCTCTCTCTGTCCCTCTGACCCTGTGTCACTCTCTCTCTGTCACTCTCACCCTGAGTTACTCTAACTCTGTGTCACTTTCACTCTGAGTCACTGTCACTCTGTTTCACTCTGACCCTGTGCCACTCTCTCTGTGTCACTTTCTGTCTGTGTCACTCTGACCCTGTGTCACTCTCTCTCTGTCACTCTGACCCTGTGCCACTCTCTCTGTGTCACTCTGACCTTGTGCCACTCTCTCTGTGTCACTCTGACGCTGTGTCACTCTCTCTCTGTCACTCTCACTCTGTGCCACTCTGACCCTGTGTCACTCTCTCTCTGTCACTCTTACTGTGTCACTCTCTCTCTCTGTGTCCCTGTAACCTTGTGTCACTCTCACTGTGTCATTCTCGCTCTGTGTCACTCCCACTTCATGTCACTCTCACCCTCTCACCCTGCAGCCATCCGTTTCGGGAGAATGCCCCAGTCAGAGAAGATGAAGCTGAAGGCCGAGATTCTGACGGGGGACTGGGAGGAGGAGAACCCCCTGGTAGCGGATCAGAAGACTCTGGCCAAGCAGATCTACGAGGCGTACCTGAAGAACTTCAACATGAACAAGTCCAAAGCCCGGGTCATCCTGACTGGCAAGACCAGCACGCCGGTACCTTTAACCTTCATCTCTCCACCTACACTCTCTGTATCTGCTTCACCAGAGGAGCTGTAGGAAATATCACTTCCACCTATAACAATGTAATCTTCAGCAGCAAAACCCTAGATGAGTTAAACGCATACAGTCATGCTCAGAGATTAACCGTCTCTGGCCTTGGATTTGAGGGTACAGTAAATGAGGCCCACATGAGGCCTGGCTGTTTGGGTTTTCTGGTTTTTATATGTGGGTAGAGAGCCGTACATTCTGCATATTCTGATCGCTGTATGTTACTTGGTTGCCAGTGGAAACATGTGGAGGAGTTGGCGATGACACCACGATAGGGAAAAAAAAAAAACACTTTCACAATCACTGGCTGCACACTTTACCACTAAAGCTGTCGTCCCCCGACCAGCGCAATCCTACACTCTGCTATTATTAGAAGCCGTGGCGTGGGGGGGGGTGTTTGGCAAGGTCCTGGAAGTGCTGATTTACGGTGGTTCAAAGTGGGCGTGCGGGGTGAAACGCGGTCATCGCTGACCTTGTGCTGGGGTCATCCTCCTCCGCCGTGATCAGCCAGGGGCGGCATGTCTGAGAGGAGACCCACGCTTCTGCTGGAGGCCGTCCAGAAAACGCGGACCTGACCGTCTGAGTCCGAACCGCTTTTTAAAATTAGCTCTGCTTATCGTGACAGTTTTAAGTGGAGTGGGGGTTTGGGAGGGGGGCTGTATAACGTGGTGCACTGATGTTCCTGTCCTATATCTCAAAAGAAACCTTTATTTCTACAGCTGGTATCAGCAACACAACATCCGGTCAACATTGAAAATAAGTAAAAATGTGTAGTGCAATTTCCAAAATGAAAGAGAAATGATGAATAAATTGAAAGGTTTAAAGGGGGAAATAAAATCATAGTTTCCAAAATGACCATATATCAACCTTTTTCTTTCAGTTTTCTTTCGCACATCTTGCAATAAAACAAACGCAGACCATGAGGTGTGAAAGGTGAATGTCACGGAACTCCAGCACGAGTGAAAAGCTTCAGTGCCTGACTGTTAAAACTGAGCAACAGATGAAATTCAGATAAATTAACATTTAATTACATTTTCTGGATCTGGATGGAGCTCAGATGGAGTTCCGTAAGGCTGATGTGGGGAAATGACTGTGGTTAGAACCCCATCCTGAGTATGCGCGCTCGAGAAACTGCGGTGTTTTGCAAGACAGGGCTGCTACAATCAAAGCCAAAATGCCGATTAGATTAGATAGGGGTGTTTGGTTTACTTCTGCTTTCAACATCAACACAGACATGTTTGCCTCACCTCGCTGCCAAATTACGTTTTAACTTGCCATATAAACATTGTAAAAAATCGTATCAAAGTTCCTCTGAATGCATGGGTTCTAGGGTTGATGAGGACAGTATTTTGGACAGAGCTGTGTTTCTGAGCTATGTATAAGCACTGAACTCAGGTGCAGTAAAGTCCTATGTTAGAGGCTGTGTCCTTGTTGTGCACAGGCGTGTGTGTGTGCGCCAGGGACGGTAATCTCGCACACAAGCATGTCCACACATACGAGTTTGCCTGTTGGAGTTCCTCCACCAGAGGATCAATATAGATAATTAAAGATGACGTGCATACCGCCTGACACAAAACAGGTTTTTGTGTTACACCGTGTGTGAGTCCTTTGACCTTTTCTTTATTACTGTGTGCATTTTTTCGTCCTTGCGCACCTGTGGGCAACAGTTTTTCATGAGTAGTTAAAGTGCTGTTTTTCATTAGTCCTACTCCATCAGAGGTTCCTTAAACTCCAAAATGACTTTTTTTTTTTTTTTTTTTTTTTACACGCCCTTATGAACTTGTCCAACATTTCCTCACTGTCTCTGTTTTCGCTGCCAGGCGTGCAGAGAGAGCTCAGATCCCTGGCTGTGTAGCGCTGGCAGTGCTGTGTACGGAGCTCAACTCTGCTCTCCTCTGCAGCCTTTTGTCATCCATGACATGGACACGCTGCAGCTGGCAGAGAGGACCCTGGTGGCCAAGCTGGTTGGGAACATGGGCTGCCTGCAGAACAAGGAGGCGGAGGTACGGATCTTCCACTGCTGCCAGTGCACCTCCGTGGAGACGGTCACCGAGCTCACCGAGGTGAGAGCTTCGGCACAGGGAATTCTGGGAGATATGTGATGTCATAAAGCACTTGAAGCATTTACATTTAGCAGACGTGTCCAGAGTGACATGTCCAGAGTTTTCATATTACACACTATCCATTCATACACATTGATATTTTACTGGAGCAGTTCAGCTGAAGTACTTTGCTTAAAAATACAATTACAGTGCCTAGGCTGGGAATGAAACCTGCAACCTCTGAGTTACAAGACCAGCTTCCTAATCATTATACAACAGATTTACCCATAATGCTCTTGCTTGCTGAAATGACACCTTGACAATAAAAGGAGTCCAAAATGATGCCTTAGTCTGATCACATTCTGGGTGTTGTTTATGTAAAGTTGCAGACAGTTCTGGGCTCTGCACTATAAGAACGATCTCGATCGATCTTGTGTTCTCATGTTCACCAAGTTCGCCAAGTCGGTGCCGGGCTTTTCCAGCCTGGACCTGAACGACCAGGTGACTCTCCTCAAGTACGGCGTGTACGAGGCCCTGTTCGCCATGCTGGCATCCTGCATGAACAAGGATGGGCTGCTGGTCGCCTACGGCAACGGCTTCATCACCCGCGAGTTCCTGAAGAGCCTCCGGCGGCCGTTCAGCGACATGATGGAGCCCAAGTTCCAGTTCGCCATGAAGTTCAACGCCCTGGAGCTGGACGACAGCGACCTGGCGCTCTTCGTCGCCGCCATTATCTGCTGTGGAGGTAGGGGAGGCCATTTTGTCTTTCTCCCCTCTGTTTTCTCACTAGAACCAACCATTCAGGTCCTCTCTCACAGACTCATGATTGGATCTGCTGATCACATGACCTCCTCTGTCGGGAATCTCGCAACTTTTCGTAGCGCATGATAAATTCAACTTTACAGTAACTGTGCAGCCCTATTTCGGAGCCATAAAATTCTCTGGCAGCTCCTTCGTGATTATTATAGGCATAGGCAAACTTCATGGGCCAACCAAATGCGATAAGCTGGCAGGCTGCCAGCAGGGAGAGAATCAGTGCCTGTTTTCAGGACAATCAGTTAGAGATTGAACGTCTAGAGCTAACTGTGCGTCTGAGATGCATTGAGGAGGGCCTCTCTGTGTGTGCAGAAGGGTGCTGGTGTCTCCTCTCACCCAGGTGTCTCTTCCCCCCCCCCCACACACAGACCGGCCGGGCCTGGTGAACGTGGCCTACATCGAGCGCATGCAGGAGAGAATCGTGCAGGTCCTCCGGCTCCACCTGCTGGCCAACCACCCGGACAACACCTTCCTGTTCCCCCGGCTGCTGCAGAAGCTGGCCGACCTGAGGCAGCTGGTGACTGAGCATGCTCAGTTGGTGCAGGAGATCAAGAAGACGGAGGACACCTCCCTCCATCCGCTCCTGCAGGAGATCTACAGGGACATGTACTGAGACGAACACACTGCCGCCTGTCTTTCAGTGATGCACAGGAGTGAGTTTCAGCCCTGCAGGGCACCTGTGGGGACATGCACTCAGATTAACGCGCCACTAAGTCCCCCATTTGTCCAATACGCACCTGTGAAACGCAGGGACGTTTATTGAGAATGACCCGTCGGTCCCCTTTAACCGATGCACACGTGTGCACCGTCTCTTTGGTAAAGAGGAGTTTCAGTCCTGCAGGAGCACTACAGAGACCTGCACTGAGAATACCACACAGGTCCCTGTTTCGCCCTTGCACACACACATGTGTGTGTACTGTCTCTGTGTCTGTACTAAGGACGCGGGGCTTACACAGGTGCCAGTGTGTACGGACCTCCTTATTGGTGCTGTTGCCTGGTGCTTTTGAGGCAGTAAACGAAGCCACTACAACTACAGATACTGAAGGATTGACTGCCCCCCCCCCACAAGGGAAAAGGGCTGGAGGCTGAATCCTGGACCTGAATCCAGCCACTGTCAAAAACCCAGAGACATTTGTATGTGCTCTGTTCTCTCGCAAAACAGAATGACTGAGAGCAAGAGAAATAGCTACAGGTGCTAAACAGATTCACACACACATTCAAACACAAACTGCACACACACACGCACACATTCAAACACAAACAGCACACATGCACACATTCAAACACAAACTGCACACACACACGCACACATTCAAACACAAACAGCACACATGCACACATTCAAACACAAACTGCACACACACACACACACATTCAAACACAAACTGCGCACACACACATGTTCAAACATAAACAGCACACACACATGCTCATATATATGCATACAAACACACACTTTCACACACTAGACACATATGCACACATACAAAATACAAGCAGATACACTCACGTATCATCCAACGCAGTCTAACTGAGGGTTTCCAAATATTGGAGATGTGTTTCCACTGTAACGTGCTAGCGACAGCATGAACTGTGGTGATCAGGTGTGTGATCCTCAAGGTGTGTGTATAGAAGCTTCAGGGTGCCGTCACCCCCAAACACACACACACACACACACACACCCCCAATCCGATTTCAGTTAAGTTTGTTTTGTATAGCACACTGTCACAAAGCAGCTTTACGCTGATCCCCGTCCTGAGACCGCCTCCAAGCAGGCCTGCAGCATCAGTGGCAGAACAAGAAGTAGAACCCGGGTCAGAGGGGAAACCCAGAGTTAAACAAGAGACTAAGTGCAGTGTTGTATATAATAATTGAAGAATAACGCTTTGTACAAAAGACCATCTTCCCACATTCATGGAAATAACGTAAAAACCTTGATTGGTTCAAAGTCAGCCATTTTAAAGCCATTTTCTTACCACAACCTTCCACACAACATGGATTCGCCCCCATCGCCACTTTGATGAGCGTGCATTGGTGAGCGTAACGGGACAGCCCGTTTTCCTCTTTGCATCCACTGCTCTTCATTTTAAATTTCAACACAAAAACACGCTTTTATTTTTGCACACTACAGGAAAGTGTAGCTGAATATTTGCCCTCAAAGCAGGTTTTAGTTCTTTATTACAGACCTGGGCCAAATACCAATACATATGTGTGTTTTTAATGGGAAATGGTGTTTTCTCAGTGTTATAAAATTTTAATATACTGCTCCAGAACAACAACTACTTGTATCATAGGTTCTTAAATGGCTATTTGTAAAAAATTATAGTATTTGTAAATATAAAAACATTTGAAAAGTATTTCATATTCAATCAGTAATTTTTAAGTGCATTTTAAATATAAGCAAATTCATGGCAATGTTTTTCATGATTCAAATGAAAGTTCTTAAAAATACTTTGTAATAACAGTGTGTCAAGTAATTTAACATCCTGAAAAATGTGTATTTCACCCAGGTCTGTGTCATGCGTAATTGAAGGAGAGCATTTTTGTAGCTGTCATTTGATTTGGTAAATACAGTGTACTAACTCAAAATAATATATTAAACAGGCAAACTCCAAAGTTCAGCACTCAGACTGATCTCAGTACAGTGATTGTATCACTGAGGAGCTGAGGTGGTGCTCAGACACTGATCTCAGTACAGTGAGGCTCATGTAAAGCAGCCATTATTAGGTACATTATTATTACTGTGTGGCCGTTGCTTTGCAGTTCTCACATTTAAACTTGCCAGCTCTGCCTTATTTTTTTTTCCTTTTTCACTGTCGCATCCAGGCGTTGTATTTTGACGTTTTTCTAGTTAAGCACAGGCAGAATTTACAGGGGAGAATTGTCCCCCATTTCTTGTGCCATGGGTAACTTGATCTAATTCAGTGCTGTATGTGCTAACACAGAGCATCCGCCCCAGTGTTCATATGAAACCTACACCCTTGCAGCTGAGAGTTAGTGTTTGTGCTGGGTTTGAGAAATTCGGTCTTTGTGTACTCTCAGTCCGTTGAGGTAAAGCTTGAATGCAGCCGTTTATCTGAGCAGAGACTCAGGAGCAAGGATGCTTAAAATAACACTTCAAATATTTGTAGAGTCACGTTTGAATAGCAAATGGACACCCGTTCGGTTTGAATGCTTTGTCTCTGTACATAAAATCAATCCACACATTATCATCCACTAATAACTCAAGAGCTGCCAAACTGTTTGCGCTCAAGGAAATATTTTTATAAATTTCTCAGAGCTATTTGTATCCCGAAGTATGTTATTTCACAGAATTTAAAAGAATGTGACAAACTGATATAATACCTGTGTATGACCAATTTATACCTCAGAAAAAGCCAATTTTTTTACCAAAATAAACATTTTTACAACTCCAGCTTGCAGTATATATTGGCATGCTTAAAGGTTAATACATAACTAGTGAGCCACGTAATGACAGGGCCAGATGAAAGAGTACTGTCTTCCCTTCCTTCAGTTTTTTTTTCTTTTTTCCTAATCCCCCAGTTTCTAGCCGCTGCTCTATGCAGCAAAGCACAATAACTGGTTCGATTCGGTTGGGGATTGGTAGAATACAGTAGCTCTGCCCGTCTACCCTGCTTTCCCACTTTTGCTGTGTTTCCCAGCCGCAGTGCCTCATGGGGGGGGGGGGGGGGGGGAGTCTTTTTCCTACCATTGCTACTTTTGCATGGGAAAAATACAAGTATGAATTATTTGGGGTATGGCATGGAAAGGCAAATTGGGGAATGAGTTTGCACTGTCTTTGCACACGTTTACAGACAGGCTGTTATCTCGTGCAGCTGGAGATGGGACATGTTTTGTAATAGATATCTGTCATATCTATAGTTGGAAGCCTGCAGGCAGAATCTGCCTGTTGTTTAAAACTGCCTTTTATTTCACTGCTTATTCTCTGCTTTTGGAAAGAGCTACTGAAAGCAGAAATTAAAATGAGAAACATTTCTGACACTTAGATTATTGTGTGTGTGCTCCTCCTCTGTGACTTTATCCTCTGTTTAGATAGTAAACAAATTAATACATTGGTCTGGAAAATCATTGCATATAACAGTCCCTACTCTGTGAAAAGGTGTCAGAGGTACCATTGTCTCATTTTTCTGTTTAAATAATTTAGACGCAATCACTTCATGGGGAAGAAAAACTGTAATATTTCTGTGATCATGTGTGTGTGTTTTTTTTTTTTAACTGTAGCTAAAATATTTTAATGATGCAATCTCAAAAAAAAAATGTAAGCTCTGAAAGGACAATGTACATAGAATCATGATTGGTGAGGAAAAAGTTTCCTATTTTTTGCAGCGAACTGTAGTCACAGGAGCAACATTCCCCAGTTGAGAGGCTGAAGATCTGGTGTTGTCCTATGAGGAGCTGCGGCAGTCCGGAGCGCTGGGCTGACTTTGTGCCCAGTCCTGTGCGAATGACCCGAGCTTCCTTGTGATTTTTCTACTGTGTAGTGGGACCGATAGATCCTGCTTCAGTCATTTTTGACTTGCGGGAGTTCAGTGTTTCAGGGTTTTGACACCAGCCTGTGTTTTTCCCAATGGCCGACATCATGATTTCAAAAATGTATGAAATGGACCTCGGATCTTAATATCCACACTCACTGACAAAAACCTTTAAAGAAGTTATGGAAAGAAGGAAATATGACTTCATGCAGTATTTTGGTCTTGTTTTGTGTCTCTCTGTGGCACGTGTTTCCTTGTTATCTCACTGCCTCGTTTCTGAAGGTTCTCCAAAATGGTTGGTCATGTAGAGGTGTGCTGGTATGGCAGCCACGTTATTCTGATCTGTTGTTGGAAACCTCCTAATGACAATGACTGATGAACCCTCCATAACTATGCATATTATGGGATGAATCTGCTTTAGTAACTGGATGGATTCAACACTTAGTGCCTTTTATGGGTGTAGTACAACAATGTACAAGGCTTGTCATTATCAGGTTTTTTTTTTTTTTTCACTGAAAGTCTGGGCAATGGTCAGCATTTATTTAGAATTCATTTAAGCAATAGATGAAACTCAGGTGAAAAATGTTAACATTGATTTCCAGGAGGGTACTTTGGTACTGAAGCACTGACACTGCGCATTTCAAGCCAGGAGTTCAAAGCTTCACCGAGGCAATGTTGCACCACATGGATTTCTCCACTAGAGGGCGTCAATTACCAAAATATAACTGAAATCTCATATGAAATAAAAACTGTGATTCATGAAAAACTTAAAATCCAGGTAAAAATCTGTTTAAACCAAATTATTATTTTTTTTTTTGTGAAAACTGAAAGTGATGAGCCTTATGTATGTGTATCCTCTTCTCGATATATACATATAAAAATAATATAGAGACTACACACTATATAGCCTTCAAGAGCTGAGTGCAGTGTGTGTGTGTGTAGCCTGTCATATTTGTGCGTCTTACTCCAAAACTACATAAGAGAAAGAGCTGGAAAGGGCGAACATGGTCTCGAGACCGTACGGCTCTTATTTTGTCTTGATATAAATATTTTCGTCTTCGGAAAGACCATTAACTGATAACTGCTTAGCTTGGTACTGTGCAACATGAGACTCTGCCAAAACCCAGATGGAGAGAAAAATCATGATTATTTTATCTTTGCCATGTAATGTCTGTGTGTGTTAGAGAGACGGGGAAGAATCATTGTATTCAAAAGCAGCCACTTGCTTTGATGTAAATTATTCAAACAGCCTCATTGTTGATTTTATTTTTTATTTTTGCCGTATGAAGTGACATGTGTAGAGTTGTTTTGTGTTTAACTGACAAGGGAATTTAAGGGTGTATCCGGGAACTGTGTGCACCTCCTCAGGACTCCACCAGGGGGCACTGCGTGCCACAATCCCTTTCTGTTCACAAGGATCACATGACAGCCTGCCATCCAATCATACAGCACTCGAAACATGCACTCTGTACCTGCACTTTATGTCATTCAAATTCAACTTTAATTTCTCCTGTAACTAAATCAAAAGACCGAAAGGGGCAGCACCAGCAGCAATATGTAAGACTTTTTTTCCGTTATGACAGATCATGCAGAGTTTTTCAGATTGTGCGAGCATTAAGAACGGGGAAGACCCGGTCAAGCTAAACTGATGTTCTTTTATCTTTAAATATGGGTTGTTGACAATATTGTGAAATGTCTGCCGAATGTGTCTTTAGTCTTTGAAACAAACACTCTGACATTAATGGATTTAAAATTAAAAATGTTTGAAAATCTACACTTTTCGTGGTACTGTCATTACGGGTGTGTTGTTGAAATATTGCAGAAAAATTCTTTTAAATGAATTATGTGAGAGGATTTGATGTGCACCTTACATGTTGGTGTCACGGAGCAACGTTGACATAAAGTGGGGTGCCCTCTACTGGACAGTGTGCCTCACTGCATATGTTACATTTCTGTTGTATATTGGACACCAAAGAACTTGCTGAGGCCTGCCACGCTAGCCTCACAGTTATCTCACTGAATAAACTCATGGATTCAATCGCCATTAAACCTTAAATTTGGGGAGTGAGTTTCCATGATTGCTGACCTCGCCAAATTGTGTCAGTGAAGATAAAAACGAACATTTGTGTTTCATATTGAGCGAACCCAACGTTAAGGCCAACTGTTAAATCCCAGCCAGGTGCAAATCTACCTATTTACATCACCTCTGCTAGATCGATAACCATCATATACCCGACCAGATCCCCAAACGTGGTAAGGTTTAATAGGTGGTAAGGTAGCTTGTCTACTTTACAATTAGCTGGTTCTTAGTTCACATAATGAAGTGGAGGAAGGGAAATTTGACTCCGCCCCAAAACGCTGAGAGGCGGAGCACCATTAACTTTCCCTCCTCCGAAGCAGCAGATGCCGAGTTCAGTGGTAAGAGCCGCCCACCTATTCCTCTGTCCTGGTTGTGCTCCACTTCGAGATTAAAGAGAGGAACGTTTAGCCCCGCCCCCCGAATACTGAGAGGCAGAGCATCAGAAACATTCCTGCTTCGTAAGCCACATAAAAGGAAGATTGAATAGGCAAAGGTTTAGCCCCGCCCCCTACAATGGAAAGGCGGGGCAAACGTAACCTTCTGGTCTGAGGTACAGCAGGTACTGAGTTCTAACCTTACCGCTTGTTTTGCCCCACGTTTTCTTTCACTTAGTCGCAGGAGACTATGAAAGAAGGTCCTTCCACATGGTTCGAGTGGCACACAAAGAGAACACCGGCCTAGAATCCTGGGGCCCAGGGTTCGGTTCCCAGGAGGGTCTGCACAGCTTCTCTTGATGAGGGGAGGAAACTATGAAGCAAAAGACAGAGATTAATCAGGATGTGGAGATAGAGAACATGAGGGAAGAAAACATGTTCAGTTTTGGTCACCTGTATTTAGTTCCTCATTACTAATGCATGCCGTACATAATAAGAGCCTGCGGCAAAAAGCCAGCTGACTGCAGCATAAACAACATATGAGTTCCCCCCCGCTTCCTCATTCCTCTATGGTTGAGGAATGGAGGTTGTTGCTCAGCACTCCTCACCTGAGTGACGGGTGGGTCAACCTCCAGCACCACAGAGTCCTTTGCACACTGCACCTGTCTTTTCGGGACCATAGAATAGAATAGAATAGAATAGAATAGATCTTTATTTGTCTGAACATCAGACTTCATAAACTCAAAAGGACATTCTTCCTGTCGAGTGTTACACTTCTTACACAAAGTGCTTTAACAGCCCGGTCCTGGTCCTTGTTAGCCGGTCGTCATGAGGAGGCCGTTTCCCTGCAGAGCTGCTGGTCTGTCTGCTTCAGCTCTGTTGCCGTTGGTTCCCAGAGCTGGAAGCACAGGAAGGATGAGTCTGAGAGGAGCTGTTTGAATTTGATCAGAAAAACCAGAGACACCAAACATTAAAATATTACGCACTGTAGGGTAAAGACAGACATGAGACAATTTCTTTATACTGATCATCTTGCAGGCTTTAAATCTACAGGTACTCTGCAGTGACTGAAAGAAGCACTTTTCTGTGCAAAGTTGATCAATATCAGTTGTGATTTCCATGATGTCCACTCTGCAGCACATGCATATAGTGTCCACCAGAGGGAGACAAATCCCCACACTTGTTGCTCTCCTTGGTGACTTCACCCATACAGGCCTAAAAGTTTAATCTCTACCTGTTTTTCACACACATAAACACATGACTTATACACAGTTACTTAAATAACCATCTGCAGACACTGGTTTACCCTTGACTTTATGCCTAAGCAGTTGCTACTGGACTTTGTAGACATTTCATTTATGATAAACTACACACTGAGACAACTGTGGAGACGCACTAAAGGTGTATGGTCAATGTCTCATGTTCAGCAGGTTGTTGGATCAATCCATCAAATACTTTCACATTTATCTTTATCCTTGGTGATTTCCGGGGTTCAGGAAAGACAGCAGAGGCATACCTTTGGTGTGTTTCAGGCCGTGTGGAGGTTTCAGCAGACAGACTACCAGATATTTTCACAGGTTCAGTTCAGTCAATAACACAAGGTGACATAGATGGAAATTAGGGAGAATTTCATTCTGATATCAAGGCATGTAAACAGGAATAAAACGAGTCAAGGGTCGAATATGATAAAGTTCAACATTCAGCCACCAGAGGGCGCAAAAAGCCTATATTTAAGAATTGTTTTGAATAATTTATGGCTTTCAGGCAATAGCAAAGGGGAATAGTTCAGTATTAGGTTGCTCCAGTAGTGAAGTTGCAGTGTAAAGACTAATATAATTTCAAGAGATTTGTTTTCAGCCCATATAAAACCCATAGTTAATCCTTTTGTGGAGTTTGAATACGATTATGATTGGTGTGTAGAAGTGTAGAGACAGACTGCAGTTTATTGTGAGATGAGACTCTTCAGACTTTCACATCTGAGAGCAAAACAAAACACACTTAAAATGTTGAACAGTTTACTTTTAACTCATACCTTTTCATTATGATAAAGGAGAAATAAACACCCATTATGATCTTGGATTCTCTGGATTCAAGAGGCATATTTCATTAATGGAAATTAAATGTAAGTTTTTAATACATTTTAATTCACCATTGTTTTTCCTTTGACAATTGCCCATTAACACCTATTTTGAGTATGCTAGTTACATACATATTTCATTTAGGCCCGATCATGATACGGCTGCCTGTAATATTTTGATGCTTTATTTGAAATGACTTCAGGCGACACCCAGTTTGTGAGCGATTTTAGAGCAGAATCTAACCGCTTGGAACTGAGAAAGACATGTTAGAGGAACCTACCCGTTTGGGACTGAGAAAGACATGCTAGAGGAACCTAACTGTTTAGGACTGAGAAAGACATGCTAGAGGAACCTAACTGTTTAGGACTGAGAAAGACATGCGAGAGGAACCTAACTGTTTAGGACTGAGAAAGACATGCGAGAGGAACCTAACTAGCCTATTTTCAGGCGAGCTGCTTTGTTGCAGTGCTCCACTGACACAGTTTTGCAGCTGTGCAAAAAAAAAAATGCAAAAAAAAAAAAAAGTGGAGAACCAGAGCGCTAACAAAATCTACACATATGAACAGCCAAACACATGCTGCAGTGTGGCATGAGGAGAGTCAAACAGTCAAATGCCTAATTACTCTTAATTATTCATAAATATTCCAATATGCAAATCTCTACAACACAAATCAGAGTGTAGTCCTCTACCACAGCATACGGTTCGACCTCATAGGATTCGGCCACTTGAGTTTTAAATACAACTTTGGCCATGGTAATAATTATAAATATACTCACACACGCATGCGTGCGCACACACATGCAAACAGACTGATGTGTCATACAGCTGAAGGTCTCTTGGCACAGCATTTGCAGTTGTTTGCCGTGCCAAAGTCTGACACAGATAAGCTACGTCCAGCGATGACGGAATGCATTTTGTCAGAGACAGTAAACAAAGCAAAGGTGGTGCCAGATGCAGGGAAAGTTCCTATTGCAGCTAATCGCTTCTGTCAAACGCTGGGCAGGAAGTTCAAGTGCGTGTGTGTGTGTGTTTGAGTTTCTGTATCGATAATTAAAGTGTGTGTTTATTTCTCTGGAGTTGACCTCAGACACTAATCTCAGTGTTGTTCCACGCAGATGGACAGAAATTTCTCTTAGCAGCAGAATGGAATTATTCACTTTTCAAATCAAAGATCCATCAAGAGAAAATACACCTATTTGATTTCTTGAAGAAAAGATTTTATGGGACTTCTTATGTTGTTCATAATAGTGTGTCAAAATGTGAGATGAAGATGTCAGAAACACATTATCTTCAGATAAACATGTTACTTGTTACTGGTACTTGTTACAAACGTACTTCCCAAAAAATAGTGAAATTTGTACATACATGATGCCCTTTTGTAATATTCTGACATATCAACATTTTCAAGATTTAAACTGAAAATAAACTCTCAGAATTTGCTTCTGTTCAAACAGGCCTTCTGACTTTCCAACTGGCCATGAAATGCCCAAATTCCAGTGAATCGCAAATAAGAGAACGATTACACATGTAAATGACAGAACTATTGCCACAATGACAGTTTTACCTAAAAGCAGAAAAGGACACTCTAGTTTCATAAAGTGAATGTACCACCATGTATTTGTTCTGCCTGTGCACTAAAACAGGTTCTTTTACCTATTATCGTATCCAGTTGGCTGAAGAATGTTGCTGATTAGAATAAACTAGTTTGGTGCATGAATGGAACAAATACATGATACTACTTTATAAAGCCGGGGTTTTCCACCTGAGCAGGGTTTTTTTTTATTTAACAAAAAATATACAAAGGACCAATTTTTCCAATATCATCTTTTGCATTTCATAGCAGAAAAAAAGAAATGTGAATTTCTCGCAGTTGGAAGTATGGTGGCGCTGTGACACAGCGTTGTGCGTTGTTTACGCTTCGCTGCGATGAAGTTTGACCGTATCCCTGACAGGGGAGTGACTTGTACACAAACAAAACTCTTTAGATCATGGCAAGGCCAGTGCATGCACAGTCCTTATTCTCTAAGTCACAAATTAAGGTGGAATTCCAACATGCACACCAAAGGCGCTTCGCTGCCCTGTAATCATAACCTACATGGCAACTGAACATAATAAAACGGTAAATTATTGACCTCTGTTTATATCTGAATATACAGATTAGTCAAACAATGACAGAGGTGCTAAACTGGACCCGAGTGGTACATTTTGTATTTATACTAGTTGTTAACCAAATGCATTATTCTGTCAATGCTTAATATAACGATAGGTTTAGTTTGTGATTTGCAATAAACATATTTTTCTAAGTTCAACTATAAGTCCATCTACAGTCATGCGTGAATTTTGCTACATTTTGTTAACTGTGAGAGCGAGGCTGTGCAGCTCACGGGTTTCTAACATCTCTGTTCACCTTAAGAAACGTGGGCGTCTCCATTTTCTTTAACCAATGAATGTCCTTCTCTATTTAAATAGCTTTGGGTGTCAATCATTTTTTTCCTCAGTCAGCCTGCTTTCAATCGCCATATTGGGTCCTGAAAGGGCTTGTCTGTTCTTTCCTCTGTGTTACTACAAACCTAAATTGACAGGAGTGGCTTTTGCAAGTGCGCTTTGTTTTGATGATCCGTGGAGATTACTTTTTCTCGCATTGCCACATTGGCCGCTCTGTCGCTGCAATTGAGTTTTACGCATGGCATGCCTGCGTTACCGCTGATCTCAGTCATTTTCTGCCGTTTTTGGATCGCACTGAAGTAAGGGGGTAAATACGTATTTTTTCAGTCGCTTGTTTTGGTCATCCTTTCGCACGCGGAAAATGTCAAACGTTCGTCTCTCGAATGGAAGCCCGACTTTGGAAAGGGTGGAAGTCCGGCTGTCGGATAACCCCAAACCTTCATTCTGCAGAAACCTGTTCGGGTCGGTGGATCACGAAGAGTTAAGGAGGGATTTAAAGGGACATTTGCAGGAGATGGAACAAGCATCATCCGCTAAATATAATTTCGATTTTGAAAATCACAAGCCGCTCCCGAGTGGGAGATACGATTGGCAACTAGTGGATAGCAAAGATTTGCCGGAATTCTACAGCAGACCGCTCCGGTCCTCCAAAGGCATTTGCCGTTCTGGGAATAACAACGTGGATCTTAATGGGAATCATAATTGTGTGATGGTGACTCCCTGTCAAGAGAACGCTGGATACAGGCTTTCCGAGGAGAAAACTGAGGAGTCAGAAAGTCAGATGGATTGCCGAGACCAATGCAGCGGACAGAGGAAAAGAGCAGCAAGCCACGGTACATGCATTGTGAAGTTACACAATTTTACAGCAGCGGGTGTTATTGATACGAAGCCTCTTATAATTGGTTTTGAATGAAAACACAAGGCATTGTAGCTTGCTGTCTGGTTACTGTTGCATAGCGCTTGCATAGTATGACACAGCAGATTACTGTTGTATTCACCTATGCTCCTTTGAAGCACGTCCTTCATTATCCCAATATTGGCGACAGCCTGCTTTTGATAACCGTGCATATAATTGCCAGTTAATGTAAACATGGCGACAGTTTTCCTCTCGCATTCTGCAGTAGTTGTTACTATGTTGCCGTGGAATTCACCTCAAAATGTATCCATTACATGGTGCTGGGGCACCATCAGTCATAATTCCGAAGGATTGTTACTACGGTAATGCATATACGGGGATGACAAGTCAACGTCGCACCCTCAAAACAAGATGAAAGCCAATAATTGTGCATACATTTAATGGGGAAATAACAACATTTTCATTGTTGGCTAACTTTTTTTCTGTTTCTATACCAGAATCGTCGTCCCAAAACAAAAGGTCACACACCAGTTCGGATGAAGTTGCTCGTTGCCCGGTTTTGACACATTCGGTAGAACACACACCCAGGAAGTCTAGTCCCAAGGCACAAACGTGAATATTGTTGAGGTAAGTTGGGCTCATTTGCACAGATTAATTGAAAACTAGGCTGGTAAAGTTAGCCGTTTATTTCGGGCGTCACTCATGCCTGTATTGACATTTCGTGGAAGCTCTTCCAGAATGTCTATTAAAGATGGTAGGCTGATCTTTTAATATTACTGTTCACTTAAAATATTAACAAAGTATACGATAGAAATCTGCATTTGTAGGGATAACATACCATCACTCTGGCTGATCTGCAATTAAATAATTTGACTAGGCACACAAAAATCTGTATGGACGGTGGCTAATGTAGCTGTTCAGATCTTGACAGCTTGCAAGAGAAGATCATGTCGATGTATTTCAATGTTGTACTTTAATAGTAGAATAAAACAACAATTACAATACTTATTCACATTTTCGATATATTCAGAAAGGGATATGTTTTATGTAGTTATTTTTTGAAATGTTATGAACATCTTTCGTTGAGCAGCCCTCTGGATTCAATGTATTTCTATTTACAGATAAAGATAGCGACATTTAACTTTTATTGGGTCACGTAGTTATAACGCAGTCGGCAAGGATAATTGCACGGGTGAAATAGTTGGAAGTTAGACATTGAGGAACTGCTATGATTTCCTCCACGCAAAGACGTCTTAAAAGGGGTTAAAGGAGACAGTCTTGACACACACGAGTTAGACTACTATGACTACGGCAAGATTGAGTTTCCTATGAAGTGTAAACAAGCGTTCCCCCTGAAAAACACTATAGTAACACGTCAGCAACTACTGCTTCCTCCGGTATGAAGAGGCAGGTTTCGCAGCATTGTAGTCTGTATACGTGCTATAGAAATCTCACAGTGATTTCAGACTTTCATTTAACTGTGAACTATGAAATTGAGAATCGATTACGTGTGGCATGAAACTGTGAATACAAGTAATTAACCACGAACATAGTATGCTCGAGAAATGTTTTGAAAAGCCTCTTTAGACTCAATCTTTTGGTCTAAACAAATGTATGCTATTCTAAAACGCTTTATAATGTACATACATGTAAACGGAGCCCATTCACTTGTCCATAAATACGTAGATAAAAAGTCCAGAGGTACATGCTTTTTATTCGGCTCCACTCTGATAATCGTAGTATTCTCAGAAGTGAAGGATTTGGGAGTGTAGCTGCACCATTTCTAGTGGTACGGTTTTGTAGAACTGCAACGGTTACTCGGAAAGACAGTATCTCATTTTTCATGATGTTGGATTGTGAATGCCGCCACTCCTTCTTTCAAGTCTATATATGCGATTAATCTGCAGAAAATTGGTATTGATACGAAGAAAACCGGACTGTCTCCCGTGCACGATATTAACATTTTCTTTCATCTGACTTGTGTTCGACAGAGTTGAAGATGTAATTCCCGCTTTCATCGAATGCTCCGGTGCTTGATGAAGAGGAACTACATTTAAAGAAAATCGAATGCATATCGACTCCCATGGACGGAGATGCTGTACAAGCACTGAATACAAACACTAAACTTCTGGCACTCAAAGTAACTGCCTCTAAAGCAGTCAATGTAGCAGTGTGCAATTAGGTCTCTTCCTTTTTTGCTCATTTTTTTGTACTACCTGTGTACATAGTTTCTTTTCATGTGTAGCACATAAAAAAAAACTTAAGATACAAAATTCCTTTATATTAAGCAGTGTGAATTTTATTCGACTTGAATTGCAGTATAGTTTTTCGAAATGTTTTCCAAAATGCTGTCATTTTATTTTTTTGAAGGTGGTGTGTCCTTTGAAGCAGTTCATTCAGAGTATACGCAGTAATTTGCTCATCAGGGTTTAAATTGCTCCAAACCATAGTGTCTCCACTTACTACAATTATAGCTGCCTTTGGCTGTGGCCAGGCTTCAGCGGTGTGCATAAGGACCTGTTTCTCAAAAGCAGGTCCTAACACAGTACCTGACAGGACTGGAGACACCAAAGCAGCCACTTTAGCTGTTCAGAAAGAAGGTGGATATTAACCCTTCCAGTATTTACCTATGGCAGTAAAAAAAAGAAAAGAAAAAAAAATCAGAAACTTTATCCGCGCTGTCTGTGGAGACAGACCTCAGATTGCTGTAACACCAGTTCTGCCAAAGTCACTCTCTGCATTTCTTTATTATTCAGTTGATGAGGACAGCAGATAGTCCTTTTTTTAACGGAAGTGGTTTTGAGTCTGAAGTATTCAACAGTCCAATAATTGAAGGCAAGGAATAAGGTCAATTCACAGTATTAATTGTGTACAAGCCACTGGCCAAAGTGCCGAGATGTCTTATGCTCTGTTTATACATTTTATTTGTGAATTTATACAAATGTTTTGATTTAAGTGAAATGTCCTACTGATTCAATAAATTGTGTCATCAAAATTATTTTACCAGAGAATATTGTATTTTCCCCCACAATCAGACAAATGACAAAATATTAAGTTATGCAGTTCAGTGTGACAGAGAAGGAAAGCTTGAGAAGAAGTGGTTTTCTGTCCTTGATAATGCGCTCAAGAGAAGTGCAAAACCCTCAGCTTTTCCGCTCTGTAGAAGCCATGTCCTGCACATGGCACTATATTTGACAGGAAAAGGAATCCTTCATCTTTCAAAAAGGAAACTACACTGCCTGTGTATTTGTGTAAAACTTTGAAGTGTACCTGTGTACATAACGTTGTAAAAACACTGAGAATATACTAACTTATTTATGTCAAGCTTTTTTATTTAGGAAAAAATGGGTTTGTTTATTCTTATCCAAAGTGGCATTTGTGCATTTTTTTTTTTTTTTGTAAAAGCTTTTTTTTTTGGTAGTTTCTCATTGTTTTTTTTCTCTCATTTTTTAAAAAAAAAAATAATTAAACATGTAAGGTTGCAAACTGAGCCTGAAAATACGACGTGCATTTTGTAATGCTGTGTTATACAAAAAAAAAACTTGCAATCGATTTTAAAAAAATAAAATGAAATTGAATAATATGATTTTTGTCTACTGTCACACTTGGGGAACATCCAATACAAACGTTTGTTTCAAAATGGTGATGATGAAGGCAGTGCCTGCATTAAATTTATAAGCATGTGAGAAACTGCTTATAAATTCTTTTTACAACAGTATGGCTTATTGATTTTAATATGCTTTTCATATCTCATAGTGTCATCAGAAAGGCCGACACATTTCATGATCACATGATATTAAATGGATCATTTCATGAATCTAAGGATTATTCTTCAGAGTTTTAGATTATTCATTTCTGGTCCACCTACACACTTTTCTTATTTGCAAAAAAAATAAAATATATATATATATATATATATATATATATATATATATATATACATACATATAAAGGCACTGCTCATCAAGAGATTTTTGATTCAATGGCTTCTATGATTCACACTGTATGAAAATGCCTACATGCACTTTACAGAGCAATCTGAGAAATGATGCAAGATCTGCACTTGTTGCAATATTCAGAATTTCAAAATTATGCATGCCTGTCTGCCAGAACGGGTGCCCAGGCCTTATGCTGTAAGAAGAATATAATTATTTATATATAATTGTATTATTTGTGAGTCCTTCTACATGTTCCTATCCCTAGAAATGTACACAACAATAAAAGATAGCCTGCTGATTTCCACACCAATGTGAGGTGTAACTGCACACAGTGCAGGTAGACCCAAAAGGGTACTGTGTAGCAGGCAAATATGTCCTGTACATGATGGGAATTTTTATCAGATTCACAACCCAAATTATCAGAACAGTGAGAAAACAATCCACTCAACATTGGCATGAAAAAGAGGAACACTGGACGATCAGAGCATTGTAAACATACTTAAAATAATTTAGATAACACGCATATTACTGTATGCTACATCAGCAGACCATAATAAAAACTAATAAAGTGCTCATAAAACACATTACACTTATAAGATTTGATCCACTCTCCACACGTGTACATATCTTATGTTTTCTTATTTACTCACATATATAATATTTGGATTTTCTAACTGTATTTTATGTTTATTCTTGAATCATTTCAAAATACTAAAACACACCTCCTAGTTATTAATGGGCACAAATAGTGTCAGTTGTAAAGTATGCTTCCAATTTTATAAACTCTTAATAGGAAAAATACGACCCATACTATATCAACAACATCAGACTATATTTGAAAACTATACATGAAAACTGTTTCAGTGCAGGGGCGCGAGCAATCATCCTTCCGTGCATTTAAAAGTAAAATAAGCCTGCATATTTTCCATACTCAAGGGGGCTTTTTAAGTAGGAAACATTTATTGCAAGAAAATTAAACTATTTTTGACAATCGTGGACTTCAAAGACTTTGGGGGTCGCATTGTAATCAATCTAACTGTATGCTGCTAATGATGTAGTTTCTTTTTTCCTCCGGCTTTTAACACGCACCGAAGAGGTCAACGTTCCAAACTGTCTAGGTTTCAGCAACGGCTGTACCTTCCCCACCCACCGCCTGCTGACGTTGCCCGCTTCGTGATAGAATCTCCAGCTCCATTACGGAACGATACGCCATCTACGTGATCATTTTGCACGCTGCGATCAGTGTAGGATACTTTAAGATATTACGCGTTAGAAGTCGGGCTGTATTGGAATGACCGTGCGTGACAGGCTACCGTTGTCCGTTTGAAGAGCTTCGACCCTGATAAATCGGAGAGGAGGAAAACAAGGGCACGTCCTTGAGAAACTTGAACGAGGTTACTGACGTTTGAATGATCCAATCGAAGGAGGAATGAGAAAAGCAGACCACTTGTAGCAGCCACTAATATCACTCTTCCAGCAGATTTGAAGAGAGTTCACATGCAGTCTCAACACTGAGCTATACGGAGCGCTCTCTCTGCACGGGAAGCACAACCCAGAAGTCACGTCTATTGGACGTAGCCCATTTTTGCTGATGCAAGCAACAAAAAAGAAATAGAAGAGAGGGAAAAAAACTCTAAAGGTGTGGTTTCTTTCTGATGCACCCAGAGCAGCGAGGATATTATGGCTTCCGAAAACAAGACTGTACCCTTGCAGCACTGGTCGTTTTTATACAGTGCGTAAACGTACAGAAATATAAAGTGTCTTTGCATACAGTTTCGAATTCTCGAATGCGTGATGAAATCCACGTACCATCGCACACTTAATATAGCTGAGTATTGGTAGCCAAGCACAATTGTGTTCATACAGGACATCAAAGGTAAAAGCCATCCTTCGTTACCGTATTCAATCAGTGGGGGCATAGTAAATACCATCTGGACAGTGTTCGAGTCGTTTACACACCGTTTCATGTAAAAACTGATGTGTTCAGAGAAAAAAAAAAAAAAAACAAGAGTCAACAAGATAATTCTTGATTGAGCGTTTCGCCACCGTAGAACAGCCTACTCTTGCTGTATCAAAACATCACGCTTTACTGTCTACTTAAAATGAGAGGAATTTCAATTCACTAGGAGAACGACAATCGGGGCTTCTCATTTTTCTGAAATATGTTTTCGATATAATATCAGCAAATGCCAAATCATGCTTTCTGGGTCCTCAGACTTTTCAGCAAATAAACGTATTATAGTAGGCTATAAGGCCATTTTATATAAAATATCCAAGTTGACTTTAAGGGATGGACACGGCAGTAGTTTTTAAAGTGTTTTTTAAAGTAATCATGGAAACGATGGTGGTGAACCAGTAGGTGACACTCTTTCCATCTTTAGAATGTTGAAAAATATATTTAAAATGTAAAAATAGTGTATATTATGTGAACAACATATTTCTAAACTATTGTAGCATGTTCTAAACATTCCATCCAACAGCACAAACCTGCCCACCATCTCGACTGAGCGAGCGGGCGATTTGATAGACCTCAAAAATATAACCCAAAGTGAGTAGGCCTTAGAAAAATAAAGGATGTTGCAAGTCTTACCTTAAATTCCTGACTTTTCCTGTCTCATCTTTAAAGATTTTCAGGTTTTTGTTTCGTCGTAAATAAGGAAAAAAGGCTACCTAATTAAAAGAATGATAAGTGATAGTTTGTATGAATATACACACGTACGGACGTGCGGAGAAAAGCACTGTGGGAAAACTAAAGCGGTACCGTTTCCTGGTGTAGACCGCGGTCACTGTTTTCAAATTAAATGGTTCACAACACAAAGATTACGTAAATATTACGAATACAAATGCCAACAAAAGATGGAGTATCATCTGTGTACCCAAACATTGTATTGCAGTGCTAATATCGTCAATTCGGGCTTTGCTACTAGCCACAACTTTGTGAGAAGATGAGTTGTTGTCTCGCTGCGTTATGACAAAAAGAGGGAATGTTTTTCAAATGACTTAATCAACATACTCATTTCCCCTCTTCACAATGATATGTTTTCCTGTTTGTAATAGTACTCAGCTTTAGTGTATCGTTCAAGTCCCACATCAGCACGTAGGGTTGACTGAAGTTTATGGGCCTGAGCATTTGACTCAGTCACCTGGTGCCACAGGTAAAACACCTGCCCTATACGAACTTGTAGATTCAGTTTTAATTCAAAACTTTTATAGTATTAGCTTTGATATAAATACACCTAGCTACACCTGAACATCAGAGTATCACTAATGTGCTAAAAAAAAGACAATTTTAAGTGTTCACACAACTCCTACAACTCAAAATAATGCACAAGGAGTATCTCTTCCTGTAAGACCTGAATGACTGAAACTGAAAAAAAAAAAAAAACTCTTCAATGATACACACAAAATTTCTCAATAAAACCATCAAAAAAAAAAAAAATCACCTGTCTCCCCATCACATGCTGCAGTTGGAAAGTACAGGAAATATGTTGATGAAAGATCATACATACTTGTGTAGGTCAACATCGGTGTCCTTGTATAAGCATGCATTTTTAAAATACACTGTATTCCTTATTTATTTTATCTTTATTATATCTACACATTGTACTCATTTGAAGAGGGGCTGCCAGCCACTGAATGACCCCAATCATAACTGAAGCATGTATGAGCTGTATATGCTGTATGTGATGGAATATTTTTCATGTTGATTTTTCAGCATTTTCCTCACTCAGACTATGCCACCGACCGCCGCCCCCACCCCCCACCCAACAGTGAACCCCTCCCACAGAGTGAGGAGGAAGCAGCTGCACACACGGCAACAAACCTGCCTTATTCCCCCCCCCCCCCCCCCCCCACCCTCCTGCCAGATTCAACCTCAGCCACTGAAGCAGAATCTGCAGTTGCCTAGCCAGCATTGACTTCCAGAAATGTCCTGGGACATGCCCGCCACCCCCCCACCCCATGAGGCCTGATGACTATGGCCAAAGTATTGGAGAAACCCTGCAGTGATATCTTCCTGTTTGAACAACGTCCCTTACAAAGATACTTCATAGTCTGTGGGTTGTGGCACACTGGTGGATTCTGGGATAGGCTGCAGTGGGTTGTGGGATGTGGGAGGTAACAGCATATTGCATACTCCCCTTTGCCACTCTTACTCTATATACACTGAAATAGGTGCAGTGTACACACAATTGTTTTGGGGGGAACAAGAAACATGAAAACCATTCAACTCCATTTTTGAACATTAATGCCTTTGAATGGAACCATTACCAACTGGATGTGTACTTTAATTACTGTTTAACTCTAATTTGAGAAATTTTACAGCACTGTAACTTGATCAGTATTGCTTTAGCTATCACCAATTAGGCTGCAGTATGTATATTCTTCAAATCTCCATTTCAGTCATGGTACATAAGTCTTTGAAATGTATTAATTTAGAGTAAAAAGGCCTTTAACACAACTGCTGGTGGGTCAACACTGCCCTGAATTTGAAAAAGATTATCTATCATTTATAGACATGTAATCCAAGCAGGACACTGTCCTCTATCCTCCATGTTTCCCTGTTTTAGACTAACTTTTGGGTCTTTCTAAATCTTCATGGATAGATTAGGCAGCCCGAAACTTGTTTTTAAACAAAGACAGCTGTATCGTGAGATTTGCTACCGATGTTGGCATCACAGTTGTTTAAAAATAAGGAGGACTCTGACCCCCGGGGTTTTCACAAGTATTTTTCACACCACTTTGTTCAGGTTGGATCCCTCTTGCTGTTACTCTTTGCATAGTAGCCTTCGGCCAGTTTTAACCCCGCTGTGAAATGGGTCTGTTTAATTCCTAGATTTAATTGCGATGATGAATCACTCATAAGGTACTTTGTCAAATGCTTTTTGAAAGTCCACATATAATAACATAATCCCAGTTTGAAGCAAAACTATTTGTGCTTTGCCAAAGTAGTCAGGGAAGTTTGTTAAGAATGATCTCCACCATGTTGTCCCTCCCTTGGACTAGTGTACTTTCAGATATGAGGCATGTAGTTACCTGGATTACATTATATAGATGCAGGCCACTTAGGTTAAGGAAAGTGCAAATAAAACACATGAACACCTGCCATAGCAATTTTGACAGTTTTCTTTTTTTTGTTTGCTTGTTTTGAAAACCATGGAGCAGCAGGCGCAGAAGGTATGTATGTCCATATGATGCAGTCATCAGAATTGAATTTCATTCTACCCTAGCTTCTCCAACAAACAGCAAATCAAGTGAATATGTACAAGATGTAAAATGGTGTGCGCTGCTAGTCGCCAGGAGTACATAACGAGGCGTAAAACTCCTGGCACTCTCAGGCCTCAGAGTTCTGAGTCTTCTAAATAAATGAGGAGAAAAAAATTGTTCCATTATAATTCTGGACACTTGGCATGTGACCTCAGCGTTAAAAAGCCAGAGCAACAAAGTGATCTAAAACCGCTGTAATTACGCCTGTGTCCTGATCTGGAAGAAGGCAGAGTATCACACACTTCAGACTGAGCGTAAACCAGAGAAACGAATTCATAAGAAACACGCTTCGGTCCCCTACGCCAAGAAAGTGATGAAAGAGAAAACTTTGTTTTATGTTCTATCCCCTTCCACGAGGCTGTTGGTGACTTGGTGAGACCTGACAACAGAGGAGGCGAGACAGTTTTCCTGAAGCCTCGCTGAAAGATAAAAGCCGCCCAACACTTCTCAAACCACAAGCCCAGAGGACCAACAGCTGATGCTTTGATTGCTCATTGCTGGTGTGACACTCAAACACCTGTCAAGACTGGCCCCAAGCCTGTCAGACGCCCCTGCAAAGAAGCTAACGAGCGCGCTGTGATGGAACTCCACACCCCGTTTGAGTGGATCTCATCGTGATATTCAGTAATAACCAAGGTTACTCAGTTTGTATAAAACTGGGCAAAGGACTTGAGATTTTCCATCTTTCACCGACAAGTCAGACGCATTAATTGCAAACAGAATTGTACAGGCGGGGTAATTAAAAGTGGGATGGGACGTTTCCGCAACCAGCTTCAGTGTCCTGCGGCATGCACGGTGCTCAGAAAACTAGCCTATAGCAGAAAATTCATGGTGGAAAGACACAGTCACCTATAGACGCCTACTGCCACAGCTTCTTAGGGAGCATGGAAGAAAACACTCCTATAAAGATTCTCATAAAATTAACTGCGTGCCATTATGTAGCTTTTGCTTATTTGTTTTGCATGGACTTACATAATTTGGCGGATTTTATTACAAGTACATGTTATATAAAAAAGAGAACGCTGGGAAAAATATGGGCCATCATTTTTTACTAGGGTTTGGCACAATGTTATGATGTCGATGCTCCTCAAACATTCAAAGAACATTGCATTTTTGTTCCAAAAAAAGTTTTGTTAGGGTCATAAGAAAACATTCCATTCAAACAACGTTCAGGGAACATTAGGGCTAACGTTCTTAGAATGTTCTGACAACCAAAACTTCCTCCCCTCCGATTCTCAGGAAAATTTTTGTGTTTTTCATTAAAAAAAAAATGAAGTAATTTAGGTAAAGTCATTTTGTCAGACATGTAGCAGAAAAACAGATCAACAGACTACGAAAATGTCATCCGTAGCACTGCAGTGATCTGACATGAAAATGTTTGTCAAACGGAAAAAAAGAGAAACAGCTGTATGCAAACTCACTTTCAGCACATGAGGTGTAGGGTGGTGATGAAACTGTACGGTAACTTCCTCTTGTGAAAGCCAACAGCTGTTCTTTCAGCATCTGAGTGCCCTCTCCGCCACCTTCTACAGGCATATTTCAGTGACATTGCACATATATGAGGTTTTCGCAAGAGCCCCACTCTGCTTCTGAAGGGGTCGAGTCTGCACAAATGTCATCTGCCATAGTTCTTAGTTCAAGAGCTCTTCAGTTTGATGACACAAGCTCATACTCAGAATTCTGTGGAGTGACTAGGCTGATATTTCAAGCTACGTTCGTTCCTCACTATGGCTTGCAAAAAAAATGTTTGTGAAGAGGGAAAAAAATATCATTTTGGAGTCAAGAGTTATGGATAAACTGTTGATTGAACTAGCCAGACTAGCTGTTTGTTTTCTAAGACTGATTTCTATCCAATCTAACAAAGAGACACAAATTCACAAAGCTGACGTCATGTTAAGACACGGGCTTACAGGGGACAGGATCTAAGGCTGTAGAAACACACCGAGCATTAATATGGTGTGTGGTAAATGACAGAAATACAGCGCTGCAGTGCAGTCATGCAGCATTAATTAACATACAGAAACTGGAAATGAGAAGTGAGGTCTGGAGGCCTCTCACAGACCGCGAGTCGCCTCAACTCGGTTTGAGAAAGTTTATCAGCAGAGCAGCGACAGGAAGACACCTGTATCTCAGGATTCTGAGAAGTGCTTGGTCATGACATCAATTCTGCATCTTCTCCATTCCCTCTGTCATTTCACTTTCCTCTCTCACCTGTCCTTCCTCTCCTGTCTTTTCCTCCACCCCTTCTCCTCTTCACCCCTTCTCTCTCACTCTCTCTCTCTCCTCTATGTTCAGCTTCATTCTCAGTTTGACAGTGCTTCGCTTAGGCCTGGAACGAATCAACATTTATCCTGAGCTCTCCACTTCCAAATAAATGCATAAAAAAAAAAAATCACGAACACAATTTTTAGGCTAACACATTTGCGCGATGTGTCAAAATGGTTTTACTAACCGATGAGTAAACGGTTTGTTAGATGTAAACAGAACGTAGGAAAAAGCTTCTGTTCGGGGATGGCCAGCAGTGACACAGCAGCTAGCGAGACTGTGTTTCCTTACCCCCCCTTCCTTTCTTTCTCTCAGTCTCTCTCCTCTCCTCTTCTCTCCTCTCTGCTCTGTCCAGTCCAGCCAGAGACCCATTGTTCTGGTCTGTTTTACATTGTGCTGAAGCAAACTGTGAGGATCTGATGCAGGGCTCTGTTGTGTCTGGTTTCTGTAGTAGACAATGACCCTGTCTAGGAATATTCAAACTGTCGAAAATCCTGATTCAAAGAGGAGAAAACTGCACGGAACCACAGAAAAACTCCCCATTCTTACTCCAGCAAAATCATTAACGGTGAGAAGTCTAAGGTTTTTTTTTTTGTTTTTCCAAGGGAAACCATTTTGTAAACACAACCAAAAGATTTGATAGACTATGATTGTGTACATTAGTTCTGTTCCCTTTCATAGCATAATAATCTGTAGAAATATGTCATACATTCTAAACGTAAACATAAATGTGGGCTACATTAGATCAAATGCACTCTTTAAAGCCATATGCTACTGTATTACAAAATGAACTGAGCCCATTCCCAGGATATGTTTTGCGTGTCTCCAAAAATATCCCATATGCAGAGAAAATGCGGTTGGCATGCCATGACAAGTCTGTTTTTTATTGAATGATCTACGCTCTTAATGGAGATAAAGTGCAATCAATGAATCAAGCCCGACGACATACAGACGTATGATAGTTATTTCACATCACAGAGGGTGGGAAAGTGTGTCCATGTCCCAGTGTCATTTTCTGAAGTTGTTTTTTTTTTTAATTCAGTGGGGAGAGCAGCGTAAACATGGGGTTTCCATGTAAACCATGCTGCTGTGTTTCGAGGGGAAGAGTAGAGTGTCTTCTCAAATCGTGTTTGTCTGGCTTCTAGGAAGCCCAGCTGTGGTGAGAGCGGTTCGCATACTTCTGGTGAATGACTAACAACCACTCGTGTCTGATTTGAGATACTCAGACCAAACGCACTGAAAACGAAAATACACAGATTCGATTTTAGGAAGTCGATACTACGGGGAAGAAGTCTGACACTTCAGATGAATTAACAACGATGACAGGATAGGCCATGTGAAATACTGAGAATCCGTTTTAGACCTTCTAGAAAAGTCAGTTCAGTATTGCTGAACTTGTGTCTTAAATGGCCTGTCAGTAAATGTTTATTATAAATATATAAATCTTCACTTATTCCCATGGCAACGCATTCCCTGGCTCTTTGACCACTGAATAAGTTTGTCACACCTACGGCTGGAAAACAGGGAAACACGATAGCTGAGAAGGGCGAAATTGGGTGGTAATTCCTAACCTGATGTTTGCGTGATGTAATGATTTTGTGAGGGGAAAACAGGATGGAGAAGGTTTGAGTAGCTCCAGAAACCAATGAAGCAGAGCGTAAAGTGAACCCACCCCTGCTATAGGAAACCACCCTCAACCCATACCCAGCCCGGGGTTCAAGCTTCTGCCAAGGGCCTGCCTAGGCCATCCATACTAAAAACAAGCTTATAAAAGTGCACCTTAACTTTCCCAGCACTTTTTAAACTTTGGAGTGCTGTACTTAAGTATTACTTAAGTATGCTTAAATAACTAATTTTGTAAGGGTGGTTTCCCTCATTTATTTGTTCTGAAACAAACAGGGGGCCAGCAGACCTACTCCTAAAAAAAACAAAAAAAATGAGAGAATTGTGGCCACAAATCCATCACAATCGAATGTTAATGAAAAAAACTGTGGCTTAATATGGGGCCCCAATCAAAATAACACCATATGTAGTGAGCATAAGTGTCATAGACGAATCATTGGGTGGAGGGGAGTGTTAAGTATTAAACTGTCGTACAAATGGCTCCTTGAGAACTGGAATACTGCAGTTTATCGTCACATTCACTACACTTAGATGCTAGGAAAATTGCATCATTTTGCACACCCCCAAAAATTCGAGACGTTCTATCCTCTTCCCTAAAAAAGTCAGGACACCTGAAAATGGGTTTAAATGCAGGTCTGTCCCCTGACATTTCCGCTCCAATCCCACAAAACATCTGAGATAGACCTCTGAACCACGCATGTTTCTGTCATATATTAAATCCAGGGGAAGACATCTTGACTTCAGAAAGTAGAAGCACTACCATTTATTAGTTTCATCCATGCACTACACCAGCTGATTTCACTGACTAGCTCCTCTACCTCGCCCAAACATTTGTGCAAATTAGAATCAGGTGGTTCACTGCATGGTACATGGTAGTACTTCCACTTTATGAGGATGGGGTTTTCCACCGTTGATCAAACGACACAAACTCATAGATAAAACAGACACTGGACCAAGATAGTAATCCATCCTCTTCCTTTTTCAATCTGTGGAAGAATCTCCTTCTACCACTTTGAGAGGGACTATCACTTTACATCAACACCAAAAGGGAAAATACAGAAGTAGAGTGTTGTATTGGGCATTAGTCATGGCTGCAGATTCTCCGTCTCTGATACAGAAACATGCCTGTTTTTGGCTCAGGCAGCCAGAAAGCTCGTTCATACTGTCAGGATAATGTTTGACCCACAGACGTTTGCCTTTATCTACATTTAGTATATTACATTTACATCACATGACAGGCATTTAGCAGACGCTCTTATCCAGAGCGACTCACAACACAAAGTGCATATTTTTCAGGACAAGGGTGTTGAAGTGCTAGAGGGGGTGAAAGCCTCAAGTGCCAGATGGGTTAGCATGGACTAAACCCTGTGTGACTTGTTTCTGGTCATCCACAGGGTTTAGTCCAAGCTAACCCTTCTGGGACTTAAGACTTTTACCCCATTAGCAATATCAACAACAATCCTAAGCCAACAAAATTTGGTTGCTACATGGGAAACTTTGGCTAAGTAGGGGAGCGAGGGAGGGTAGGAGAGAGGTGCGTCCTGAAGAGGCGAGTCTTCAGTCTGTGCTTGATGAACCACCAGAGAATTTCCCCTCTGTGAATAACTGCTTCAGACTGGAGTCTCCCGTTCCCACGAGCGTGTGATTAGTCAGGGGTATTAATTGTCCACAGGCTTATTAGCAAACATCATTACCAGAGCTGGGTGGTATTTTGCCATGCTGGAGACTGTAGGTTGTTGCTCTTATTTATAACGATGGCTAGCGAGGGTGGCAAAGTGATGGCCAACCTGGTTTGAACAAGTGAACTAGAGCTGAATATAAACACATGTTCCCATCAAACTTAATGAAATATATCATTTTACTCATGTTTTTTTAAAGTAATAATTACAATTTGGCACATGTACATGTAATAAAATATTTAAAACTGTTCTTAAGCATTAAAAATTTCAAATATATTTTTTTATAATATGTTTTAGAATTTTTTATAATGACTGCTGGACAGGGGAGACCAGGTCGCTCGTGGCCACCACTGGGCTAGGATAAGAAATGATGCCAAAAAAATGGTGAGATAACTGGTCATGTATTTCCTGTGCGAATGTCACCATTGTCTTTCATTTGTTAAAATACCTTGATGGCTCAAATCATCAGATAAGAGATATGTAACAGTCAGAGGGGCCATTTTATAGCAGCTGTGGCCCATGGTGATGACCTCATTATAAGTCGCCTAGCAGGAATTTTACAGAGCCAGGATGTTGATTTGCTTACATCATAAATTGCAACTAAATATAAAGAAAGGTACACTGCTGGCTGTTAGTGCCTAAACTACAAGCCGAGTAAACGTCTTACCTTACCAAGCCTTTGCAAATACATGTTTTTTTTTAACCATTGCTTCCGCAACAGTGTCACTGACATCTGTTTTCCATTCATACGCAAACTATGTTCTCTAAAGAGATGTTATTTCCTCAGCCCGTCAACATTGGAACCACTCCTAATTTGAATAGCAAGTCATTAGCTAAGTTCCCACCTTTTGACCCTTCCCCTCCCCCTCCCCTCCCCTCCCCACCACACACACACACCTGCATGAGGACAGGTGCCACTGTACAGTGTCACAGGATGCAGTATGTCACTCTGCAGACAGGATTTCAGAAGATCACACGACAACCATCTGCCTTGCACTCTCAGTCAACACCAACCAGCTCAAAGCCCGTCCCGACACTCTGATAAGTGTCCCCTTGCAACCAAACTCGTCTATTTAACCCCAAACACATACTCATAAAACAGAACCAGGGAGCGACAGTGTTGGACTTAGCTTTATTCCAACTAGCAGGAATAAAGTAAAGCCCCCTTCATTTGATCAGCAACATCACAAACAGGACAGAGAGACTGTACATCAGAACATACAGAACATTGTTTTAGGATTGTTTTGTTTTAGAAGACATTGTACTTTCATGGCCCGATTACTTAAACTTTTACTAACGTCAATAAGTTTTTTTAAGTAAATTTTTATTAAGTTTTAGAGTTGGAGGACTTCTCAACACCAATTTCAAACTACAGGCTGTGATATGTACATAGCTGAAGGAGTCAGAACGAGATGAGCAGGCCTTTAACTGCAGGGCAGGAGCACGTTTCAGACTGCATTAACAGCACGGAACCCACGGGAATCCAGCTATGGTTGCGTAGATGGGGAAATTGCACAAAAAAAAAAACGCAATCAAAAGGTACAACTTTAGAGGAAATTAATTAACCAAGAAGCCAAAATACATAACATATATTTCAATTCTTGTTGCTTTCACTTGCTGAACATCCTGAAGACACAATGGCCAAAGTTCAGAGTGCGAAATAGCTGCAAGTCTTACAACACAGGTGGAACTTGCAACACAAGAGTAACAGAAGTGAGTCATGTTAGAGTGTTGTACACAAGCGATAGCTGACACACAGCTCAGGGCTCCAATACAGAACCTTGAGAGCAGAGGTTGCAGTGCCATCCTACAAAGGAGGCAAAGCCATTACTCAAGATTTCCAAGAAGCCTTCAATCATTATGACAGGTCTCTGGGCATGAAACTTGCTCCAAAAACACTGGGCCGGTTTCAGTCTGTAAGGGCACAGGCAAACAGGAGAGAAAGACAAAACAGACTTAACCTTACAGCATAATTTCCTTTGAGAATTCTGTTGGGGACAGGCAAACATGGCCTTTGTGACGAGTTATTTTAGTTGTGAAATTAGAATAGCATAAGTCCTCAAAGAGACTCAAGTCCACTTTGATTGAATCGCATGTCCTCTCTAATGTACATTTCCACCCCAGCTGTCTTGTTATCTATTTGTAATGACATGACATACTGCATGACCTGACTGAATAATGATTTGTTTGAATATGGTTCTTGTGCATACTCAGAAGACAAAATTCCACTCAGGGCAACATTTTTCTAGAACTGTCAAAATCCTGCTAAAACATGTAGCTCTTAGAATCTGATAATGGTAAAGCGAAATTGCTCTTTGTTTGTCTTCAAAGTTGTGTGTCAAAAGAGATAAGTCATGATTGCAATTCATGGTAAAGCAAATAGCAACAGGTTGCATTTTCCTGTAAGCCACACTCCTTTCAGCTCATAGAAAACCTCTAGTTCCTCTCCACGTTTCCTCTGCTGACCACAACTGTCGTCATGAGAAAATCCCCCGTGGCCACTCACTCTCGCCTGGGGGTGGGGTGGGGCGGTTGGGGCGGAGGAGGAGGGGGGTGTTGGCGGGAACTCGGCGACTAAATTTAAGCTTGTGCGTGCGTGCGCTGGTGCTTCAATTTCATGTATCTTCAATCCACAGCGTCCTGTAACAGCACAAATTTACAGTCTGTCACAGTTTCTGCAGAAATGCAGATGAGCAGCACACACGCAAGCACGCTGCTAGCCGGAGGCCTGTTTTCATTTGGACCGCTGCCCACAGAAAGCACCCACCTGCAGACAATCAGAGAACCCCCACCCCCCCACCCCCTCCATTTTTCCCCTTTCCCCCCCCCCCGTTATCACTTTAAAGTCGCGCAGATAAAAACCTTCCAAAGAAACAGCACGTTCCCCTATCCGTGCCTTTGATACAGACTTCTGTGCATGCCCCGCGCAGGAAAGCATCGGGGATTAAACGGGAATCTCCTAAACAAGCTGCTCTTTTAAAGTTATCTGCTGGAGAAAGCTCTTGGATAGGTAATACTGAGACAGATACTGGCATTCTGGATGCAGACAAAAGCAGACGCTCACCCTCAGATCTGACAAAGGCACTAACAAGATCAAAAGGAATACCTTTAAAGAGAAAAAAGACAGAGGACACTGAGTATACATCAGGTTTGCCAGACTTTCTGGGTTTTAACAACACGGCTGGGTATAAACTTAAGAATTTATACATGTTTATGTTTTTACACACATTCAGGCTTTTTTTAAAATAAATTTGCAATGTCAAAATTTTGTCATTTTAACATGGCTGTCCTCAAATGTAGACCATTTGCTTCCCTGGTTCAAATATATTCATATAATTCATTTGCAGAAATATTATAAATGTATAGATGGAAAATATTGGTTGAAAGCTCGGCTGAACCACAGTAGAGCACCAGATGAATGTTGTCCCTTTTTTTTTTTTTTTTTTTATCAAATACCCATGTAGCCAGAGGGAGGCCTATCTCTGTACATGTCCTAAACTATGCCATTATCTGCCAGATAGCCTCACTTATCAAGCCCATAGCTACAGGCCTGACAAACTACTGTCTCCATTGTGGCTCAGTGCCACCCAGTTTCACGGAACTGAGGTGGGACTTCAATTGGATGCAGCTGTTCAGAAATTTGCCGGTGGTTCTTCTGTAGTAAGTGTACACACTTACTGCCACTCTCAATCTCATAACCATCCAGCTACCATGACACACGGCATAATAGAACATAAAGGGTGTCTCCCTCAAACAATAGCCTTTTCTGGCGAGTTCTGTGGACAATTGTACAAAAACAAACTATTAAACTTCTGACATGCTCTAGAGCACACAGGTAAGAACATCTCAATTAGACAGATGTTTTACAAGCCTGCATATTATATGATTCTAATAAAAAATTCTTTATTCGCACAAGGTTATCATTACACCCTGGTGCTCTTGCTGGCAAATGGGAATATGTAAGTACGAGTCAGTGACAAAGATTCGTGAACCAGGAAGCTCCCAGGCCAATCAGAGCCATCCTTGGAATCGATACACTTTTTCTCAGATGTTGTACGTGCCGATTAGGGCCTGGAGTTGTGACTACGTGCCAGAGAGCAAAGGGGCAGCCCCAAATTCTTCTGTGCAATTCAACTTATATTGCTCTTAATTGTTTTATTTTCTCCATTGCACAAACCCTAATTGCTTTTTTTATTGTACTGATGGGTTTATATCCACCTTGTATGAGTTTATTGTTGACAATATACATTTTGTTTTTTACTTTCCTGTAGTCATAAAACAATATTATGTACTGCTGCCTATTGGGAGTAATTTTACAATGGCTGCTGCCTAAATAGCCATACAAGGGCTGTAGTTTCTATCCTATCATAATCCATGTATTTATCTCGTGAGATGCAGACACTTCCAAATTAAGAGAAATCCTCTATGGTACGTAATAAAATGTCAATGTCATCATTGTGGCACTGAAAGACATGGGGAGAAAACAGCACGCTTCACATGGTTTACAGTAATGGGGGAGAGCAATGATATGCTCACAGACATCGCTAATGCGCGATGTGATTGTAATGGCACAGATGATGAGCACAAGGCCTGGTCATACGAAATGCCGATTTATACAGATCTGCTGTACGGTGTGAACGCACGCACAGCCTAATCGCAGTGTGGCAGACGGTCTAAATGCTGATCGAGCTAAAAGAGCGTTAGCACGTTAGCATTCCTGACACGCTAAGCGTGGGATGTTACGCGATTCTATTCAGTCACTGACTGCTGCACTTGAGTGTGTGTGTGTGTGTGTGTGTGTGTGCCGGCCATGCACACGAAATGTCTCCTTCATGCCCGGATTCCCAGATTTGTTCACGTCTACATCCTACCTTGAGACAAGAGTTTGGATGATTTTAACATTCAAGTTGATTTTCCCCTCCTGCCCTGCTGCTGGTGGCTCCACATGAAGGCCTCTGCATGTATTTAACTGCTAAGGCTTTTTAAAAACAACGTTGACCCCCTTTGACACAATCATGGCCACCCACTAAACTGGTCAGTAACTGAAATGACGTTCAATAAAAACAACATCAAGATCACAGGTCACAGGGCAGGCGCCTTTTCATGTTTTTACACTTAATACTCTCAGGGAGTAAACATAAACAGATTTGCTTTCACAGTTTGATGAATCATCTCAATACCATCAGTAGCGGTTTGACGAGTCATCCTTATCTTTTTTCCAGTTATATTTCACATTCTGCCATTTGAAAAAGATTGTTCAATGACCGAAACGAAAATGGGAAAAGTGCCATCAGTGAAAGTAGGCCTTATTGTCCAAAAAGGATTTTCCAAGTTCCATGACAAACATTCTTGTGTATATCACAAATGTGACAGTCATTTTATTCATAAAGGCACTAAGAAACTGAAAGGGGATCACTTTTTACTGTAAGTCGGCAAAGTGTGAAGTCATCACTCACTGCTTTGATTTATTGGTACGTCTTTGGTTGAGCTTGGGGAGTACGATCAGCAACAGTTGGCCTTCAGACCTTGTCTATTTCATTGTCTTTGTGGTGATCAGGCTGGCATGATCTTACTTTTAATTGCATACTTGCCCACAACAGTTTGAGTTTGTTGGTTGGAAGGCATTACTACAGAGAAATGTGCTGTTATTATTAGAATTTGGCATGGGGGCACTGATGTAGCACAAGGGTGCTGTGGAGTTCTGATAAAATTCATATGCCACAAAATTGCCTATCTTTAACTTACGGTTTTCTTTCTGGACCATGATGACCAAATCTTAGTGAACACGGATTCCAAAGAACTCTCAATAGCTAATTCACCCTCATGAAAATGTCACATGAATGCAAGGTTTTAGTTTTTTTGTAGGCGAATAACAATTACAGTTTTACGAGATCTGTAAAACAGTGGAAGTGTTAGGACTCGTTCCGACATTTCTGTCATTAAAGTACGTAAATGTGCTTCCAGTTTTTCTGACACAAGAGAAACGAACTCAGGTCAACCACAAGACCAGGATTCAACACAATTTAACACCTCAAATGTCAACCAGTGAATGTGGCAGGATTTTAACTTTTAACCCCAGCGTTAAGCAGAAAGGCACTGGTCCACGAACTAAACGAGGAGATGAGATCACCTTTTCAAAGTGCCGCAGCTTCCATGCCAGGTATGAACTCAGACAGCGAGATCGCACGGCGCTGGGGAGTTTTCTCATTTGCCCTATCCAGACCCCCGAGGAATCAATTACTTTAGGAAACAGTTACGTAGATCCGAACACGTGGCATTCCAAATTCACTCAGTCATTTCCGAGGAACAGGGGAGCGCCGTCAATCCACTGACATTAGCGTGAAACGGGACCAAGTGACCTTAACTAAATACAAATACACATTGAAGGGTGAGAACTGTACAGGTCAATTACAGCTTTACCGGATGAAAGGGAAAGAGTGTTAAAAATAAGGAACATTCAGAATTAACAGTACTGTCTGGAGTTTTGCAGACCTAAAGAGATTTTATGTTTGGTACCTTTTTTTAAGGGGAATAAAAGTTTGTAAACCTCACATTTTGGAAGTGCAGCTTCCCATCTGTTTTGTGTTGCCATTAACTGAAATGATTTTTACAAGAGTGTAAAAAAATCTCTTTACTCCTGGCCATGGCCTATCCATCACTGTGCGATTCTGGCGATCCGGTGACTGTTCTGGAGAGAGGTTTTGACAGCACATCTGCGGCTAGGAAACTTCAAGCCAAGTCTTGTTTCTTCCCAGCAAGAGATCATCGATGTGTTTTTCCCATGGAACACAGCTTTCATCGCCTCTAAGTGCCTGGTTACTATGGTAAAGTCAGCGGAAAGGTGGGGGTTAGGAAAGACCACAGTCACCGTCTGTCTGTACTGGTGCATTGTGGGAAGCCATCCCTCCCCCCATTTTATACAGAGAATTTATGGTCCAGCTGGCCTCCTTACCTGGTCAGTTGGGCACCGCTATCTACCTGTGCCACCTGCATCAGGTGTGATCTGCGGAGAAGAAGGAAATAGAGAGAGGAGGGAAAAAAACAATGTTTCTTTTGCTGTGAACCCAACCAATAAAATGACTTCATTATATGTTTTGGCCTGTGCCTACCCTATCCTGGTTTCTTATCTGGTCACATGAGTTTCTCAGGTCTAAGTGGCATTCATCTGGGGGGTGGGGGGTGGGGGGGGGGGGGGCAGTTGCGGGCGTATGGTTTTGAATAAGGGCAACATTGAACTCCTGAGGCGACAGGGGGGCTCGGTTTAAACACAAATGGGCACATTTGTCTCTCTGTACGTTCGCAACAGTGAGAGCAGCTGGTGAAAGCGCAGCGACCACAATGTCAAACGCGCGGCGGCCCAGGGTACGACAAACGTAGCTGGACTCCGAGTGCATTTGTCGCCGGGTGTGGGGGTCAGACAGACTCTGGGCCTGACGGCTCTGGGGTCCAGGCCTAGCCGCAGCCCCCCCCCAGTCTGGCCTCCTCCAGCCCCCCACAGTAGCAGGAGTGCCGCAGCTGTCTCCATGCCCCACATACTGCTCCGGCTGGCCAGCCTCGGCGACACCACTGAAGTCCGTCCAGCTTGGAATTTTCAGTCTGTCTGGAAGGAAATAACCCAGAACCATGACCTACTTCACAGAGGGTCTGTCCCTCCCCCTGCTCCACCCCTCCCCCCACCCCATGTGTGCCCCTGGGAGGGGTGGGGTAGGGTGGGGTGGGGGGGGCTGGACCTACAGCTGCCAGGGGCCGACCAGAGAGCTGTTCCTGCCCAGCCAAACCAACAGCTAACCGCTAACCTTTGGACCGTAGCTGAGGCTAGACCAGGGGCTACTATTGTTCATTGTAATGGCCCACAGTTAATTCCCAGCTTCACTCACATGATTAGATGGCCTCAACAGCCATAGGACAGACATTTGGCTGGAGGAAACTTCCAGGGGTCAAAGGTCAGAGGTCAAACTAACCCTCTACCCTCTGAGTGGTTTGTGTCCCCAGGGTGACCATACAACTACAGCTTGCCGACTGAAACAACTGCAGTGGCTTCCATGCATCCTACTGTCCCGTTACTGGAAACGGGAAAATGTTCTCTTGCCCTCAGTGCTGAGGAAATAGGACAGCCTATCGCGTGAGGGGCCAGAGTAACCACTGTTATCCTTTTAGATAACCTTGGGTGCGTTCCCCAAACAACAATGGTGGTTACAAATAACCGCCGTAGTACGATGGATCGTTACAGAAACTCACTTCCAAGTCATGACTGTTCCCCAAAACCATAGTGAGTACGTCGAAATCTTGAATCCTTGAGCAATACTTTTAAACCTACTGGATTTATTGGATAAGTGTTTTCTTGTCCATTTTGAATTGCATCTTCTCTCAGCTCACGACGGATGTTACAGTCATAGTTTGACAACTACGCTTTTGGGAAACGCACCCCAGCATGGTTAAAGGGAAGCAAAAGCCACAATCCCAACTGTGTGCAACCGTCATCCACACTGGGACCTAAGATGGCACGTGGATGGGTGCAATGGAGGCACCAAACTTTGTGTGAGTCCACCCCCTCCCACCTCCTACACCCCCCCCACACCTGTTCACTCTCATATCCTCTTTCTAGTGATGAGGGTAGGGGTAGGCCTCGGTGGGACCCAGCTGCACGGGGCGACCGACAGAGAGCCAACAGCTGATCTCCGAATTGCTATTTGGCCACGGATGTCCCTCTATGACACGTTACATGACCTTTGACCCCAGAGAGAGGTCATCATCACCCATCAACCACTGCACAGAGATCAGCACACCTAGCAATGACAATATATTGAGACTGATGGACCTGCCATAGACACAGACTGGATTTTTTTTTAAAAAAAACCTTAACTATGGTTATGAACAATCACTGCATACAAGTGAGAGCTCAAAACAACCAAGAACTCCAAGGGGGATTTCATATGTAATCAGAAATGCTTGACTCAGAGTTCAATACAGCTCAGTTTTCTTCAGTGCCAAACCTGTAAGCTGGACTCTCTGCTGCCGCCATGCTCTGTAGTGACATCATCTGCTGATCTGTTTATGTATTAACACTGATTTTGTTTTTGTATTTTATAAATAAAGGACGGTTTTAGAATGTGAAATCTGTTTTTCAGGAAGCTCGGTCAACAGGGCTTTCTCTACTGTCATCATAATCAGTGACTTTGTCCACTCCGTCTTTGTGAGAGATGTCACCACTACAATATTTGTGAACTGTGACAGGAGCTGTGTCTGGCCGGGGAACCAGGAATGTGACAGATATAAATTCATGCGGTTCAGGCCTTCGGGAACACCAGACTGCTGGAGACTTTCCGATTTTGTTCCATTCAAGCTCTCCGTAAATGTTTGTTTTTTCAATGTTGTGTGTCTTTAGTGCCTAAATATCTTTCTGTAGCTCCATCACATTACTGTCGTAAGCGTAATAATAATTAAGATTATGTAGCATGGAGTTTGAATGGCGCAAAACCAGGCAGCTAACTCCCATCGGTTGCAAACAATGAGCGAAACACCTCGGACCGTCTTCAGCAGACCAGTGCTCACCAGACAGGGGAAGGGAGTAGGCGAAAGCTCACTACTCATGCCCTACGGATGACAACACTGCACCATTTGTAGTGTTCTAGCTGGCATGTTGAAGTAGACAGTCTCAATACAGGTATGTGTCGCTTAACGTCCACAATACGCTCTGTGAAATGGGATGTGATGTGATTTGGATGTTGTGCAAACACCATATTATTAAAGCTATATGGGATACTATTCCATAGTGTACATGTATTGACTAAATAGCCAGGACACTGTACACATACAGTACTGTATTTCAGTTAATGTACCCAGCCCCAGTCCTGCACCAGGCTCTGTTCAACCGAAAATGGCTCTGTGCTAAAACGCCTGCCTGCCTGCCCTGCCTGCCTTCATTCTCCCTTCTGCAGGTTTTTTTTTTTTGTTCAGTTCTGGGGTTGTTGCTTTTGGGACTTCCACAGGAATGTTTTTTTTTTTGGCCTTTTGAAGAAAAATATAATTTTATAGTTTGGGAAAAATACAAGTTCAAAGTCAAGCTGGGCAGTGGGTAGAGTGAAATATTTCCTTTGATTGTGGTACAGAGGAAAAAAAAAACTGTGATTATAAGATACTTTGAACCTTTAGAGGGAGATTCAGACACTGTGACCCAATTCAAAGGAGAAAAATGATACTTGCATAGGTAGAAGAAAGCAACTGGTGATCCAGAGGGTTACTGAACCTATAATACTTATGGAATATCTATCATTCCTAACTAAATGCATTATTTATCTCAGGCTCTACGAAGCAGTGAATATTTGAGCAATGCACAAATATTTGTAACATAATGTGCAACATATACCCACACAAATATAACATAATATCCACACAACAGCATATCTTTAAGTCTCAACGTTTTCCTTACGGCAAACAATCCTCTGCAGACTGTCTAGGCCCATTCAAGACAACTTGTACACTATTTGCTATGAAACTGTACAGGTGAGCAAATATATGTGTGTATGTATATATAAAAGTGTGTGTGTGTGTGTGTGTGTGTGTGTGTGTGTGTTAATGTTTATATCTCTCACCCACTTTCAAAAGCACAGCATGACAAATGCAGGCCACTTTTTTAAACTGTGAAATAAAACAGCAAAAACTTTAAAACCATGTGGCAGAAAGCATAAATCCTCTGAGTTTGTTGTTTAAGGACTGTTTGTTGTGCAATAAAAAGTGTTCAGTAAAAATAAAATATTTCAGCCATTGTTTTCTATGTCCTACCTCCTAAGCCATTTGCCTAGAAAGAGCAGCAAAAAATTGGCTTTAAAATGATTAAAAATAACTGAACGAATTCCTCCGAAACATGAGCTGCTATGAGTTTTGAGCCGTTTGAAACTAAGACTTCACCTCTCTTTGTGGTAACCTGGTATTTCTGAATCTATCATGCAGAATAATGTGTGTACATAGAAAAGTGTGGGTTTTCAAAGCCCCCTGCTTAAATATTTTATTTCTTTTCATTAGTCATTCATTGTGAGCAATCATGCTCTGAGTGGAATTCAGCACCTAATATGCTGGCAAGCAAAAATATAATCACAATCTCAATGGAGCAAATTAATTCTGAAGGGAAAGGATGAAAGAACGATTACAGTTTTTTTTTACATCAATATCCGCAAGTTAATATTCTGGCACCCGAGACCGAGTGAAAACTTCACAACACACCACAACTCTGTCTTAGTTTTTGTATTCCTGGAATACCCCATTAAGACCTGTCATGGCTGTTTTGCAATTTTTTTTTATTAGCTTAACCATAGTAATAAATCAAACCCAGATTAGTTCCTACAGAACATTTTCATTGCTACATTATGCTAAAAGGCTCCTGGAATGCAAAGGTGTACAATAACGATCCTCTATGGCAGTGTCACTTATACAGTAATAACAAATACAGGAGTAACTTTTAACAGATCCAGCTCATTTTAATAGGAGTTATTATATTTTTTATTACATTTTTTATAAGCAATTTTGAAAAAGGTCACATTTGCTCTTTAAATCTCCATGCATTTGAGTGTCCTCTTGACCTTTATCTTGCTGATGATTTCTCATTTGATTGTTTGTTTGTTATTGAATTTTTGAAGATGAGCAGAAAACACACTCTCACACACACACACACACAGTCACTCTGAAACTTCCACCCACACATTAAGCATACATCTGTGATGTGAACCCAGTTGACATATTAAACCGTCTGATTACTATTGGTTGTACGAAATGCCACAAGTAGGAGGGCTGTGGTCCTGAGCAGATAGAGAGGCGTATTTCAGTAACACTGAAAGGGCAGCTAGCCTGCCTGTGGCTGCTTTGTTTTTATATATGAGGAGCACTGATAAAGCTAAAGGCAAAGCTCCAAATACGGCCTACACAAGGCCATTCCACTGCAGCCCCAGGTCTCTCAGTGCAGGGCGTCTGGAGCAGAGCATGATGGGTGAAAGTGTCTTCCCGCCCCCTATTCAGGGTTCAGAGGTCATTGCCGCTGGGGGTTCCATGGAAGCAGAGGGGCATGGAGAGGCAGAATGTTCTCTCCGTCCACAGGTACCCAAGCGGGCAGGAATCCGCCAGCGCGCCCCCGATCCGGAGTCGCGGCCGCTGCGGGTGCCGTCACTGGCCCTCGTCCATGCTGACGCCCAGCCGCTTCATCACCGTGACCTTGGAGGTGGTGTGAGCCGGCCTCCGCTGGAGCTCCGGCTGGGGCTTGAACTGTTCCACCAGGATCTTCAGAACATCCTCCATCTTCTGGTCCATCGCCAACACCTTGGGGGGACAGAGACACGAAGGGGGGGGGAGGAATAACACGGCCAAAACATTATTCTTGGGTCTTGGGCTCTTTTTAGCCACGCGCCCTCTTACACAACTGGAACATGTCCATTCTGTTTTATGCTAATTCCATGTGTTATAGGGCCAAAAAATTAACCTCACACACAGAATATAATGACCGGTTTGTTTGAGGACTTGACTCTCTCCCGAAGCCTTGAGCATGCTGTAGACACAGCTTCTGAGCAGCCCTTCCACTTTTCCACATAGTATATTAATCTCTAACGGCAGACTTCTGCCTCACTGCCGTCAAATGTGCACGCTGCTGTGTGCAGAACGCAAACGCCTACACGAGACACCAAAATGACACTGTCTGGCCTCACCCACACCCGACCAAATGTCATACCTGCCAACGAACTGTGTTTGTGTGTGGTCCTGCTGATTTTGCATGCATTCACCCCTGAACAGATATACCTCACATTTTGTGAAGCCATAAACAATTCCATAAACTTCTTGGGCCACAAACATTGAAAATATTCAGATATTAAATAAAAATCGGATTTAGAACGGGCTTAAAACATAAATAATAAACACAGGTATACAACGATAACACAGACAGTGGAAAGGGCCTCTGAGAGAATAAGGCTTGAGGAGGCTGGCAGAGTCTCCTAAAAGGACACATGGGAGGTGATATTAAGGAAATGTAGCTCTGATTTTTCTTGAGCGTATTTGGTGATAAGTTCATCATCCCGTCAGCTGTTTGTCCCCCGAGCCTCATCACCTGAGGCTGACTAATGAAACGCGAGCAGAGAATTTCAGCGTCACTCATTTCAAGATATGAAAATGAATTATGAGGTTCTTGAAACAGCAGCCATGCGCACCCACATTGCGGCGATATTTTGGCACACAATGCAGCCGGCGTTGCTCACAGAGACACCGCAGATGTAGCGGTTTAGAAAGAACAGGCACATGTAAAATGAAACTCTTTCAACCGTCAGCTTTTGCCACATAAAGATATCGAAGACACAAAGCAGAAAAGAACATTCTCTATCCGGTTCCTCTTGAATATAAATCTGCATCATAAAAACGTCTGCAGAAATGTATATCGTGACCAAAATTCCACCACAATTAATTTTATTCCTGGGGATCACGAATTTCCTTTCATCCTTCTCCCTCTAAACCGTCTGGACTACAGAGACCTATAAGGACCACGAGAAGAGGAAAAACAACAGAAGACAGTGCGTCTCTCCGAAAGAAAGGACTAATTTATCACTCAACATATGGCACCCTCTACATGAAACCCTCCAAAGAGCATTCTCACACAGCTAACCCCTCTCACAGAAGCTCCTGCAGTAGCAGAGGGAGCCAGAATAGGCTAACATGAGCATGACACTGTGTGTGAGTGAACGAGGCCCAGTGAGACTGGAGTGGCAAAATGGCTCCCATACTAGGGTAGGGTCATGTGATACTAAGACAGGTGACCCCCCCCCTCCACCCCAGCTGTCCCCACCAAACAGCACAGAGACATCAGTGTTTCTCAGTGTCAGCCACACACTGCCCCCCCCTCCCCCCAAACCCCCCATCCCTGGAGTGCTATTTAGAGTGCAAGGCCTCTGCGTTTGAAGGCGATCGCTGTCGCAGTGTCGAGGCTGCAGCAGTAAGGTTTAAGAGCAGTTATGACATTCTGTTCTCCCCTTTCCTGCTTACTGCAGACATCAGATGGGCATGAAAAACAAACCAAGTCAGTGTCTTGGTTTAATTAATTTCTTCTTGTGATTGTGCTTGTGTATTTGTTGCTCTGTAAACTTAACTGGGTCAATTTCCGGAATGGTTTGTAATTCCTGAAAAAGAGCAATTCGTTTAACAAGTGTCATTGGAAAGAATGACCCTATATTCTGCATGCTAACAATACAACGTCCCCATTTGCCAGGTGTATCTCAGTGTAAACTATTTTTCAAGGTATGAACAAGAAGAGGAGCTGAGCAAATAAAACCAGTGAGGTTCAAAAACAATAATGTGAGTGCGGTTGAAAGGCTGAGAGGACACTGACTTTCAGTGAAACGGGGGGGGGGGGCTCAGACAAGAGCCCATGTGCTGCAGGGGTGTGAGGTTTTTGGTGATCAAACTCAGATAATGAGACTGACCACAACTCCGCCAGCATAGCTGCAGATGTTTGGGTGTGTGTGTGGGGGGGGGGGGAGCTCAGAGAAAAGCAGGTTTTCTACTGCTTTGCTTATTTGTGAAACTGTCAGTTCTGTTTGTTTAGAGCTCTGAAATCCGCAATGAAACCAATGCAACTAAAAACTAAGAGTCGGTAAGTTCTGACCAAAGAAGTTTGAGAGAATATTGCCAGTAACCAACTTGTAACATGAAAGCTATTGTATTTGTTACAGACTGTATGTTGTATTTTTGTACACAAAATTTTAAATTTGCAAAAATAAACCAAACTATGTACATCTTTTCTATGATATACAATATCAATGGCAAAAAAAAAAAGTACAGGCGAATGTTTCAGAGAAACTGAACCAGATTAGATGATGAGAGAAGATGTCAAATGAAGTAATGGAAACTTGTGTGTCAGGTGTTTTTTTATTATAAAACGTTTTACACCATCCAGATGATTTGAGTTCAGGGGTGAAAACAGCTCCGTCTTCATGCTCTAGATATGTATTCTTCATATTCTATGTATTTTTTGTTCTGTATGTTATTTTTTTTTATCACATACTGATACTACAATGTAAAGAAAACAAATGACAGACGAGATACATAGGAAGAGAGTCAGGAAGAGCTACCATATAATTTGCAAGGGATAAACCTCACTGGTAATCCAATGTGTAGGTAAAACTAAGAAAAAAACAAACAGATAGCTTTGAATATCTGCCAGATTAATTCACGATCTGTCTTTTTCCTGCAGGCAGCTGAACAGAGCAGTAAGGAGCCGTCTGCCAGGCGGACCTCAGACTGCCAACTTATGGAATGTCTTGGCACCAATGAACAGAAATCTGTTAATGTTCAAAAAAAAAAAAAAACATAAGAATCTTAAATCTGCATGCCAACAACTTGATCACAGAACTAAATATGACAAATCGGAAATCTTGCAGGGAAACAACAGTACATGAACAAGACAAATAAAATCACTACATAGCACATAAAAATGTGTGCTTGATTGAATCAAATGACACTTAAGGGGCATTCACAATTCACTTAAAATGGCCCCCAGTCTCTTTAGGGGCATTCACAATTCACTTAAAATGGCCCCCAGTCTCTTTAGGGGCATTCACAATTCACTTAAAATGGCCCCCAGTCTCTTTAGGGGCATTCACAATTCACTTAAAATGGCCCCCAGTCTCTTTAGGGGCATTCACAATTCACTGAAAATGGCCCCCAGTCTCTTTAGGGGCATTCACAATTCACTTAAAATGGCCCCCAGTCTCTTTAGGGGAATTCACAATTCACTTAAAATGGCCCCCAGTCTCTTTAGGGGCATTCACAATTCACTTAAAATGGCCCCCAGTCTCTTTAGGGGCATTCGTAATTTTGTTTTAGAAGGGAAAGAACACATTTATTTGACGTATGCTAGCTTGTCTTACTGAAAGTCACTCATGCTGTTATGTAAAATCTGTGCCACCGTGGCCAGGCCGCCATCCCAGCGACGGTTCAAACGTCGACCCCGCCACAGATTGCTTTTGTTTCCAGTACAACCACCACCGTCCCCCCCCCCCCCAGCACCCCTCCCCAAAACCTCACTCTCCCGTGGTGGGGTCATCCATCTCAGGGGTTCGGACAGGGGCACAGAGCTGGAGAAGAGTTGGCCTTGCACTGGCATGGCATTGGTCATTCTGGTCTGCAATAAGCCCTGTGAAAGCAGCATGCTTCACTTAGCGGCACGCTTGTTCACCTTTCGGAAAGGTAGGGCCACAACAATGGACACCGCATCACAAAGGCCTCGTCACCATGGCCACCATCCCAGCAGTGATTCAGACACCCCAGCGGCAACTCAAACATGAACTCTACAGAGAAGAGACACGTCAGAAATATTTCATGCTGACCAAAAACAAAACCCTCCGAGTATCTGACCGATGTCCAGCATCTTTGCTGTGCTGCTTTCGGAAGGCAAGGACAGAGTGCCTACATCTGTCCCTGGGGATCTGTCCATCTGCGTTTCAGGAGACTATTTCAAAGCAGAGGAAAGAGTACAAAGCCGTTTCATCTATCCACCTTTTTTTTCAACAAAAGCTCCCAATATGTTGTCTACCAGGCCTCTCGAGAGGACATGCCCTTGAAGTTAAATGACCCCTAACCACATGTTCAGGGGGGCAGGAGCCGGTGAAGGCTTAAAGAGTTGGGCCTGTAACGGAGGTTGCAGGTTTGATACTCATTTAGGACGCTGCTATTGTGCCCCAAATACAGAATGCCCAAGACATGAGTGTATAAAGTATTAGTATGTTAGAACAAATACACATATAAAAAGCCGCTCAGGGAAGGAGGCAGATGCCAAATGACAGTAATGTAATGAGTTAGCCTGAGCTGGCTGTGTGCTGGGCTTCGTCCAACAGACTTCTGCAGTGTCTGTGTTACTTAAGGCCCAGGGGTTACCTGGCATGGTACTGGTATGGGCTCTCATCTTCAACGAGGCGGGAGAGCAAGAAGCCCCAAAACAAATGCAGTCCCTGCATCGCCACCTCTTGCCGTGGATAGGTAGCGACCCTGTGGAGGTGTGGAACGGGTGCACCAAACAGCGCTGTGACTTTTTTTTTTTGTTTTTTTTCCCTATACTGCACTTTACCAAGATGAATGGGCTCCCTCACTTTACCACCAGGGAGATACAATATGTTCTTTGTGTTTATAAAAAAAACTGGAAGGGTGGGGGTTAGAGTAGCAGGATTTGGGGGCTGTGGGGGGGGGGGGGGTACGCTTTAAAGAACAGGAAACCGAGCGGGAGCACCTGACGCACATGATAAGCATCAAGACCTTTGCCACGTGCCATTAAACTGCAGCCAAAGCCCCTCCAGGGAGGGGGGGGAGGGACGCGGTCTGCAGGATAATCCCCCCGCACCAAGGGCGGGGGCTAAAAGGAGCTTTTGTTTCAGAGCTACTTTCACGGGGAGGTACAATCTCATCCGTACCCATTTTTTTTTCTTTTTTTTTGCGCAATCCACTGTTACAACAGAATCTGTGTTTGGGGGGGGGGGGGTGGCAATGTAATATTTTATTTTGAGTCGATAATCACTGTGGCAGGATATGGCCGCAGAGTTGTTTTGAAAAAATATGCTGGGGGAGGGGGGGGAAGTGATACTTTGTTTCGGCATTTACAAGATTGATCATGAACTTTAGATAGAAAAACACTCATGCGATCTTTCGGTTGATAACAAATCATTCCTGTACGAATGTAATCTCCCAGCTACAGGTTCCTGAATGCCCTCAGTTTAAGGTGTTGGTTTAAATTACTAGGAAAGTAGTATGTGTTGTAGATTTTGAAGGCCTCAGATTCACACATGGCATTGTGGGATAGAAAAGGCACACAGAGCCCCTAACACACAAATAATTATGAAAGGTCATTCTGTTTTATGAGTCAAAGTGAAATTCACCCATAAATACACTCCTTTTTTGTCTATGAAGGGACAGTCAGATCGTACAGAGCTCAGAAAACTCACGATGAATAGTTGTAAAGAATGCCGCGTTGAGGCTGAAATTCCAGAACCATAGATGTTAAATTCTAGAGAGGTCTTTCATTTATTTAAACCCAAAACTGAATTTGTGTGTCATGTATGCAGCAACAGAATGGGAAGTCATGTCACAAAAGAGCACAAAACAGCAACAAAATGAACTTTGGGTTCAATTAAAAATGTTTTTTTTTTTCTTTTAACCATTTAATTCTGAGACAAGCATTTCATTTAAGAATCCCTACTTTAACATTTTTGGTCTCTCAATAGCTTTTGGACACTGTTCATAACCATACTTTCCATTGTATTTCTATGGATGGTTTGGTCTCAGTATGGTATGCAGTAGCCCCGTTTGCTAAACTCCATATAACGCGTGACTCAGATGAGGAGATGAAGACTAACAGACTTCACTGTGTTCTTCACCATCTGCTTCATTTTAGCCCTATCTGCCCAATGGCTACAGCCAATGCGCTGAGTCTTGAGTCCACAGGAAGGCCTCTGCACAAAATGGCCGCCTCCCGATGTGTGTCTCTACCTCTCAGATGCATCTCTCCACTGTCCTAACAACCTAACAACTGCAGCAATGGGAGAAGGGGGGTGGCCAGGGTGGAGATGGGGGGAGGGGGGTGGTTTGGGGGGGAGCATGGCACAGCTGTGGTTTGACATGAGACACCAATTTACCTTAAAAACAGTGCAACTGCCCCCCTAGCGACCCCCCCGCCCCCCGCCACATCTACATATATCATATGCTTGCGTTCACATAGCCCAAATGCATATAGCATGCAAATAGCTAACATGCAAACAAGGTTATATAGCTATATTACATGCAAATATAAATTTGCATGCTATATGACATATAACAGGTACGTACATGTGATACTAAATGTCTGGTATCGCTTGAGCTGTGGCCAACGTTCTTCTTTCAGCGAGTTCTCAAGAGGGAGAATTTAAAACAGAAACTGCTGTTTATTAAAAATATTGCTTTAAAAAAATAACCTCGGCAATCCGGCTCAGCTGCTTTATAAATGCTGTTTTGTGATCATTGTATTTCCTCACAGGGAGAGAAGGGTTAAACGTGTGTGGCTAGCAAAACAAGCACAGGGCTCGCATGATGTCCGAGCCTGTCTGGCTCTCTGTTTTACACGGCTCTGTAAATATTCGGCCAGTTGCCTTCTCTAACATTTGTCCTCAACAGCTGTGCCTTGCCTCATTCTTTCATCAGACTTGGTGTGGTGACTGGGGCCACAAGGATGGCAACTGGTCCCCCGTTCACACCCTGTGAGAGGTGGGCTCGGCCCCCACCCCTATGCTGGCAAGGGCGGCGGCCCGCTCTCTGGCCTTTTCTCTTATTTATTTTTAAATCTAACCATTCACACTCTTCCTGGTTCCTTTACAAGAAACAAAACTCCACTGCACTATTTCTTTCTGGCTAAATTTAATTAAACAAGAAAATATTTATTATATGCTTACGGTTTTTTAAAAAATATCTTTTAATTATGTTGAATTAAATTAACAAGAAAATCCACCTCCTTGTTAATGCCTGCTTAAATTTCACAGTTTAAGTGAATAATGGAATAAATGAAAATGGCTTTTCCGTTCAGTGAAAGTGAGAGCGTGTGTGTGATCATTTCTTATTTCACTGGTCACTTGGGGTATGACACAGAGTTTGCCGAAGCTGGGAGAGACAGTCATGATTGAATGATTCACTCTTTCGATTCCCTCCCCGTCCTTTCCCTCTACGCAGAACAGACCAGTTCGCTCAAAAAAAACAGCTCACAGGACAAAACCCAGAAAAAAAAAAACAGATGAAAAAATAACGCATATTCCATCCAGACATGCTGTTTTCAGGCATTTCACACATGAAAAAGGTTTTAATTACATATGAAATCTGAGTTTAACAAACACACAAACAGCTGACCGTGTGTGTGTGCGTGTGTGTGTATGTGTTATTATGCGTTTTCACATCTTGAAACTTAAGCTTAAATATAAAAAACATGAAATTTGCAGACGTGGTTTTCGGATAAAACGGGTATGATTTCACATTTTTATTTCAGATATGCAACTGTAAGTTTTCAATTGTTCTATTTTCTATCATTTTATTTTTTGTTTTTGTAAAGTAACAAACGGTCTCCATGTCAGCTGACTGCCACACATGCCAGAGACAAATGGCCTCGGGACGTCACCTCGTTTTTAAAGGCCTGGCCCAAGCCTGCCGGACGGATGGAGGAGACGGTCCCGAAACGCCAGGCCCAGCTGCTCGTTTCCATCTCCTGCCAACACAGTCAGGATGGCAGGGCCGCCCGTCACTGGAGTGTTTTTACTCAGCTCATTGCAAATAAAAAAATCTGAATGGGAAAACTCAGATGATAGCTCTTGTTTTGTGTTTTTGAGGTGAAGCTTCTTCCAATTTTTTCTTTTCTTAAACATTAAAATATCTTATCAAATACATTTTTCGCAGCCCACTTACTTATTTCAGTCTTTTTTAAAACTTTTACTTACTAAGCCCATGTGTTTTTTTAGAGTGTAAATACGTAATCACCCCAATGTTTTACCAACGATGTCCTCCATGATGAGAGAGAGAGAAAGTGAGACTTTCTCACTGAGTTGAGCCAATCAAATGAGCCCCAGGAATCAGGCCTCTCTGCAGAACCGAAGCTCCCAATTTTCAGCCACAACTACAGGCAGCCGAGCCTGTCCATGTCCACACGTGGCCACTGCACAGAGCGCCATTAGGTGCTCATTAAAGGATGGGACGAGCCTGTTTTGAGTCTCTCGCTCTCCCAGGTGTTTCTGTTTTTTTTGGACAATTGTGCCGTGTGCACTTTTAAACTGCCTTCAACGACCGCAACCCCAGGTCGGGCGCGAAATGAAAGAGCTCTCTCCCGAAAATCAAAACACCGCGCTCAGAATCAGGCCCTTGCTCTCTGCGCGGGGGAATCACAGCGAAACACAGACGCTCTCTCGTAGCTTCTGGCCGGCGCTGTTTCCATTGGCAGAACCTTCTGACGCGCAAGGTGTTTCTGATTACTTGGTCCGTGCAAAAAAAAAAAAAAACAACCCAAAGATAAACACGAGCACCCCCCTCACCCCTCCCTCCAGCCCCAGTCTCTCCTCCTCTCCCTCCCAGTGCTTGGCAGACGCGTGCATAACCCCAGCTAAACTACAAAACGACAACATAAAAAAAAGGGAAAAAAAAAAAAAAAACCAAAAGCTGCCAGGAGTCAACAGTATCTTTGTTTTGGACATGGCGGAGTGGAATGAACGCGGGTCGGGTGCGCGAGGCGCAGCGCCTATCAGCTGTCCGGGCTGCTATCTGTGCCGCTGTTGACATTCCGCGCCCGCCGTGCACGGGCCGTAATCTCCACGCCAAGACCGCTGGGTCAGCTGATCGGCCCGATCGGAGACTGCCCCTCCCTAAGAAGTATTACATCAAATAAAGCCTGTTTTATGTTCTTACGGCATCCTGGACACAGCTGTGGGACGGAGAGAGAGAGAGAGAGAGAGAGGGAGAGAGAGAGGGAGGGAGGGAGGGAGAGAGAGGGAGTGAGAGAGAGGAAGCGTCTCTCGTCTCCTTTCTTTCGGCTGCCACCCTTCATCCCTTCCCTTTTGAATGGCACGGGGAGAAAAGAAAAGAAAAAAAAACGTCACGGCGGGTTGGACGCCCGTAGCTTTTCATTAGCATGTTAAAAATGTAATAATTACGGCCCGTGCCACCAGTGTGTGTCATGTGTTGTTATTTACTGAGAGGTATTTGCTGCCCCCACCCCCCAACCCACCCGCCCTCCCCCCAGCAGTGTGGGATGAAAGACCAGCGTCGGGGGCCTTGGAGACGGCTCGTCTGCCGCGCTGGCTGGCTGCGGCGGCCCCCGGGAGAGGAGAGGCGGGCGGCGGTGGAATCCGCTGGCGTCAGCCAGGCCCAGAGCAGGCAGGCAGGCAGCTGGAGAGCCTGGCTTCATTAGCGGTACCTGACCCCCTGAGGGACGTACCGCATAACACCAACCCCCCCGAACCCAACCCCCCCCACTCCTCGCTTTGAGACGAGGCACACGGCCTCTATCCCCCCGGTGCACCTTTACCTCATAAAGAGAATGAAGATCACTGATGTCTGAACTGAAGATTTGCACCGAAAAGTTTTTCAGCATACAGTGCAGGATCCGTCAGCGCTCAGCTGTAAATGTTATTTTTCTGCCTATACCTTTAGCTTCATTTAATCTCCTGTACTCGCTTTCTCAAGTGACATACAAGTTTCATACACTTTTCAAAAAGGAAAGGAGTTGTGACGTCTCCATAATAATTCAGATGAAAGACTGCAGAGAAATTGCAATTTCAGAAAAGTGTCTCACTCAGGTGGACTATCCTAATGTGATGTTTTGCAGTCGAACGGCACTGCCTTATTCCCTGCTTTTCTTTTTTAACCCCGCCTTGCACGTGTGCACAGACAAAACAAGACAAAAGCAGATAAAAGTGACTGTGATGTTTTGGCTCTGTTGCTTTAGGGAGGCAAACGAGCCTCCAACTTCACACTTTATCAACATCTTTCCAGCTTCAGAACAAGTCACCAAATCCCCAAACCCAAACGCTTCTGTTGCAACAGAAAAAAGGAGTGTTAGGAGGAAACCTGAACAGCATCCAGGCCCTGCGTGCCAGCGACCTTTTTTGCTGAATAAGATTTTATCTGTGATGCGGGTTGCTGATTGCGCTGTATGTTACGCCATGTTTCAGATCCCTGGAATTCTCCGGAAAACAATAATCTCTTATAGCAGGTGTGTGGGGCTGAATCTCCCGGGGGGATGCAGCGTCTGCAGGTTTTTGTGGTTTCCGCCCAATCAGAGAACAATTTAGACCTCGGAAAACAAGGTGTGCAGAGTCCGTGGCCGGCCGACGGCTTCAAGTGAGCCGTTAAATCCCGAAGCACAACAAAACCCAGCAGGGAATGCGCCTCTCTGAGAGCGGAGTCTGACTCCGTTATTACAGACACACGTCATAGAGAAGGCCTTAATGGCAGTACTGACATGCTATTTTGCCATATTTACATATTTATATGTGATTTATGTATTTTAGAGATATGTAAGAAAATCTATTAATTAGGACAGTAACAGCATGCTATTTTATCATATTTACATATTTATATTTCATTTATGTCTTTCAGAGAAATGTAAAGAAAACAGTTTATAAGAACACATAACATGCTATTTCACCACGTTTTCATATCTATATTTCATATATGTGTTTTTGAGACACGTGCAGAAAAGGAGATAATAGAGACTTTAATAATCATTAAAGCATTTTACCATATTTTCATTTTTACATGAAATACATTAATATTTTACATGGAGAGGAATGGAACTGAATACCATATACCTGCACACGCTGTTCGCCCTCAAAATGTGCTCGCCCTTACCAGGAATGTGAAAGTGGTTAAAAACATGATTATGGTGCTCAGTACAGATCAGATGGATTCCTCGGGTTCGATTAAAGACACACAGCGAGGTTTGTGTGCTGTGTGGTGAGAACTGGGCCGAGAAACCTCGTCTCCCCGGCCGATTGGTTCACACGATCCGTTCGCACACGCTCAGTTCGCACACTCTCTTTAGGGCCTAATCTCTTAATGAAGGCCTAACTGTGCAAACCCAGTTAACTGTCCCTCAGACCTAATTACGGTGAAATTGCATTATATTCATTCAATTTGAAGCTACTGTAAATTCTGTCAATACCAAGTTTTCTAACTGGAGGCCCCATGGGACAGCAAACACAGGTGTGGGACACTTGAAAGAGAGGTGCCTTCTGTAGAATTCGGAGAGGGAGTAAGCCCCTTACCCCCTGACAACCCCCCCACCCCCAGGGGATAAAATGGCGCTGAATTACCTCCACAGCTGGTCATTCCACTCAGCAAAGCCTCGCTGTCTGACATTGTACTTTGGAGTCAAGATCTTGCAACACAGACAGCTTTAAGAAAGACATAATTTTAACGGATCACAACTACAGCTAGGTCACTGCTGTGGCGTTTTCGTTTGCAGAGGATGGTTAGGGTGTGGTCTGGTCTGTGGGTTGCTGGTGTCCGCCCCCCCACCTCCCACCCCCATGGCTGCCGTTCCTGTTCCACCTGTGCCCTGTGCCTGCCTTCCACCCCGGTTGGGTGGGGTGGGGGGGGGGGTCAAATTCATCCCTCTGTGGGATGGGCTCCCCAGCTGTCCCCCAGCCAGCGGAACAGAAAATGAAGGGTGGTGGGGAGGGGGGGGTGGGGCTGGGGCTGGGGGAGGTGAGGTATTTTTAGCGCTAATGTAAACAGGGTGGATAGGTGGGGCTAGTCCAATTCCTCTACCCACTCGCCCTGACAGGAAGCAGTCTTCAGGGAACACCATGATTTATTTTATTTTTTTTGTGGGGGTGGGGATGGGATGGTTTTACACCCACTCAGGTACCCATTACTCAAACATCCCCCCCCAGCTCTGTTACTTATCAAATCATATATAGCTCCATATACTTTTAAAAATGTATTTTTTAAGCCAAATGTAGAGACAAGATGAGCAGTTCCCACATCTGCTCTCAATTAAAGCAGCTCTTTAAGACCCCGGGACAACTGTTCTGCCCAGCGACAGCGTGAGCATTACAGGCTAACAGACAAGTGGCTAACACTTCAGTATGGGTTGTGCAAAAACCCACTTATAAACATTATTAAGTAAAATACTGTATAATCTAATGGGCTTCCGCCTGTGCTATATTTAGTAGTCTGTACTTTGTGATTCTGGTTAACACAGAAATTCCATTGTGCAGATAAATGTATATATACCAAAAGCATTACATATACTTTGAAGGCCTATTTCATTCACCTTGTTTACAAAAATATACTCTTATCCTCCATCTTTTTAGGATAAGCTAGGGGGCTGTTGAAACGAGGCATTTTTCTCTGTAATTAATCCCAACAGAAACCTTCAAGCTAATAATTACAGAACAAGATGCAAAACTAAACGTACCTTCTAATTAGCGCTAGGCTAGGCCTGAGCTCCTGTCTGACTTGTAATATTTAGCGATTCTGAGCAACAGTTGACTTGTCTTTTTTTTTTTTTTTTTTGCTTATGTACCAAAAGGAAGGCGACACACAGTCGTTGCACTCGTTCAAGTCGCACAGGCGACAGCTATAATCAGAGTTTTGAAACCGCCTGCAGGACCTGCCCATGTGCGGGGCTGTGGGGCTGCAGGGCTGGGTACTGGGGCTGGGAGGACTGCTCTGCCGGAACGGTTTCCTCTGTCTGGTGACTAATAATCCTGTGTGCCCTTTGTGTCTGTGTGCGTACGGCAGTAATTGCGGTATGTCTGTCTGCCCTCCTGTAGACGGGCCACGCCCCAGAGCTGCCCCCCAACGCCCTCCCCCCCCGGCTGTCTGGTGACAGTAGCCTCTCTGCCGCCAGGTTTATTTTCAAAATATTACACTGCACACTTTAATGATCTCAGAGAGACTGTACCACACAGATTTATCAATACAAATAATTATAAAAAAAAAAAAGAAAAAAAAAAAAACAAGAGAAACGCTCATTTATTTGGCCCTGACGTTAACGGCAAGCGAATGAAAACACATAGCACAACAGGGAGCGTGATGGAATATTCGCAAACAAACAGCGCAGGGAGGAACAAAAGTTGTAATCCAAGCAAAACATGAACCAGCTTGCTTGGCGCGTTGCTCTTAAGACTGCGACTATAGTACGCTGGTCTATTTGGCTTGCTGGCCTTTTGACTGTGACTTTGCTAAACCTGCTTATGTGCCTTTTAAGTGCTATTAGCGGCCTGAATTTCTTCAGTGAGTATCCAGCTGTATTAATGGCTTGTGTGTAATAAGTAAAACTGAAAGTTGCTCTGGATGAGAGAGTCAGCTAAGTGCCCTACTATAAATGGCAAATGTAAAAATGTGGGGTTTTCATTTCCATGATTTAGAGTAGGGATATTTAACTCCCAAGAGCTGCAGCGCCTGCAGGTATTTTCCCAAGCCTCGCACCACACCACCTGATTTCACCAATAAGCTCACACCTGGACCAGGCAGGTGTTCAGCGGGATCAGGTGGTTCACTGCGTGACTGCGAGCACACACCTGCAGACACTGCAGCCCACAGGACCAGGATGTGAGCATCCGCGGTCAAAAGATTATCAGTGCCTCTAGACAGAGTCTCTGGCTCAGCTACGTGACCTGGCACAGTCGTTCCAAGCATCGGCAAACTCCCCGTGTTAAAAAATATCTCTTCCTGATATCTGTTCAGAATTCACCTTTTAAGTGATTTCCAGCTGCCCTTTCTGTTTCTGCTGACAGAACCCAACCCAAAAATAGCAGGGTGAAAACATTTTTTTAAAAAAAGAGAAGGAAAGGAAAAAAGATTAATCTGGCCTTATCAGGAGTAGTTTATAGCAGCCCATAAATATGAGTGAATGAGACGGCGTTACTATGGCAGTCTGGAGCCCTTGAGAGTGAGGCGGCCTGACTCCTGTACTTTCGGGTTTGTCTGTCTGTCCCAGCGGCCTCCAGACAGCGTGACTGCAGGACAGGGAGGCCGGGCCAGACTTCAGAGCCCACGGGACAGTCTTTAAAAGACTTTCAGTGGTCTTTCTGGTCATCAGATCTTTAAGGACATGCATACATGCTCAAGTCCTACTAATGCAGCTACTTTAAATCTGTAATTTTACTTTTAAACAGAAGGAACAGAGACAAAAAAAAAAAAACATCAATCTATTTACTGTAAGAAAAAAGAAAAACAAAGCATGATGTGACATTACTCCTGTGTGACAGAAATGCCGATAGTTTGCATATTTGAGAGCCTCAGCTTGGAAGCCGTCCTTTGAAAGCAGAAACGCCCTTTTTAAAGCCGAGCGGAGAGACTCCCCTCCCGGGCTGGAAAAGGATTAGAGAACCCTCTCACAAACTTCAAAGTTTTTGAAAAACTCGATGCGCAGATAAGAAGTCAACATATATTTAGCTTTGGCTCAGCCTGGCCCTTAATCCTGCAGTAAATATTAAATATACGCTCAGCGTGCGTGTGTTGGGTTGACGGTGATGGTGCGTCGGTTAGCGGAGAACCGCATGGGGGGGGGGAGTCGAGGGGGTGGAAGGGGGGATGTGTGGGGGGGGACCCCCAGCAAGCAGCTGGCAGATAGATCAAGGTATCTCACAGCATTCAGCGCACACGCAGACAGGTGGTCTTTCAATCCCGATCCAGCCGTGGGGAAGCTGAAACCCCTCTGTCTCTACCCATCTGGGTCCTGCTGGCAGACAGGCCTAACAAGAGAGAGGCTGTTTCCACCCATTTTGCGCTACTCTTAAAAAACCGTGTTTAAAAAAAAAAAAAAAAAAAAAAAAAGACCGATTTTTGCAGCTGAGCTCAGAAACAGAAACTGACCGAGGGGGATAGATGTTTGAGAAACTCTAGGGAGGGAGAATAAACGAAGAACAATTTTACAGTTCGAAGGGTAGCCTTGCATTTCGACACAGCTCAGGGTTTATCCTATGGAGGCTTTGTGAGTATATATATGTGTGTGTGTGTGTGAGATTGTGTGTGTGTGTGTGTATGTGTACTTTCCAGAAGGTAAACGTGCAAAAAAATGGGTCAAACAGGGTGAAAATAGGGGTGTTTTAGGATGTTAGATCAACACTGGGTCAGTTTGAACGCTGATTTTCTTGAACCCCAATTTAGCGTGACATTTTTTGTGATGACATTTTATACTGTATATACCACAGTTCATTACAGACACTGTGTCAGAACTGAGTGTTCCTTGTGAGAGGTGAATCATGGTGAAGATCTCATTATAACAGTGATTAATTCTCACACCGTCAAACACCTAACTGCAAATATAGCCGGTGAGCGCTTTCACATTCTCCTCAAGCTGGTGAGGAATGGAGCTGAAACTGGTGGGGGGGGGGGGGGAGGGGGGGTAACTAACAGCAGTCAATGCACTGCTCATATTTCACACTCACATAAAGAGCATTTATGTAAGGGGTGAATTAAATAAATAGCACAGGGCAGAAATTGAGCCCTTGAAGCGTTATTTGCTCAGGGTGTGTGTGTGTGTGTGTGTGTGTGTGTGAGGGGCAGGCAGGCCGGAGGAGCTGCAGAAACACACTGCTCTTGGTTGTATGTGTTTTGGAGAGGGCTTCACAGGCGAGGCTGGTATTCTATACGCGGGAGGGAGAGACCCGTTCGTTCTCACAGCTGTGCAAATCTTCCAGGATACAGGAGGGATTGGGGGGCTCTGTGGCCACCTCTGAACCACAGGGCCACAGCCATGGGCCCTGGGCCCTGTCCAAAACCAGCACCAACCCCCCTCCACACCCCACCCCACCCCCCCACCCAACCACCACACCTCAGTGGCACGTGCCTCTGTCACACTCTGCAGGACGGCGCTGTGGCATGTGGTGTGTGTGTGTGTGTGTGGGGGGGGTTTGGGTTTAAAACTCGAACCCTGGACCGTGGAAGGCGGCCCTCTGCTGCCCCTAATCAAAGCCTTCAGTCAGCGTGAACCCCCCCCCCCCCCCCCTACCCCTATACAGGAACTTTCTCATTGTTTTCCCCCCTCGTTAACGGTCAGGGAATGGAGGTTTTGGGTTCAAACGTTCAAGTGAAGTAATTGAGAGTTCAGCAGGAATGAGAAACACAGGACAGCAGCAGGCCTCTCTCTCGCTCTCGCTCTCTCTCTGGGCGCCGCCGGCGCTGAAACCCTCTGTTGTCCTCTCGCCCTCGCAGTGCCACGCAAGACAGCGATCAGCTGGGAGACACGCAGCGCCGTCCCCTGCCCGACTGCCACAGCGGGAATGAATGCCGGCTCACATCCGCGCCAAGCACAGAGGCGTCAAACGCACCGATGCCAGCGTGCGAATGAAAGACTGAAACCAAATAAAACATACATGTTTTTTCTTCAGTCACAGACTGTAAGGAAGATATCACGGCCTGGTTTTAATCAGCCTTTGACTCACAACAGAAGTGAGAAGTTTTTCCTCACAAACAGTTTTTTATTAGAAGAATATGCTGGTGTTTAAGGAACTAGCAAAACTATGTTTGCAAAGAAAGAATAAACACTTTTCCTTTTAATCTGTGAGCGAGGCCCATGTCTCACTGCTGAAGATAAACCAGAGCGCTGCCACCTTTCCCACCCTCAGCCTACATTTGTGTCTGAAAAATGGAGCAGAACCTGCTCTTTACTCTCTGCTGTGGATGAAAGAAATCCAGTCACTTAAGTCTCAAGTTTTGATTTTAAAGTTGGTTCAGTATTTGCTCAATCACAATCACAAGCTCAGAATATCGGCAAAAAATTTCATTTAAATCAGTCGATTATTTACACTGTCATTAAGTAATAAGTAATACAGCATACATCTGACTTGCCAAGCTATAAAAGTACTTCAGGACTTATTGGCTATTTCTGTAACTGCATCAATAATTATCAACTGCCAAACTATATTGACTGTTTGTGCCAGTTCTGCAAGTGTGGGAGGGAGACGTGTAAGAGAATATAAAAGCATTATGAAAGATGAACGTCTTCGTCTGCAGTGACTTAAGGCTTCTGAGTAAAATTATTTAGAAATAAATAAAGAAGCATCACAAGGCGTTAACACATGGTGAGCATTTCTGTCCCCGCCTTTAGCGGACAAAGGACTCAGAGAGAGCTCGCCATCCAACCAAAATATTGTTCTTCAATCACTCAGCAAACCATGAGATGGTTCTGCAAAAAACTTTGCCTCTAATCACATGATTTCCCCATTTTTTCTTCTTTTACAAACGTCTGGATCGGCTGAATAAACTTTTCCCACATTTTGACTGGGATGGGAACCATGCATTATTTTCCTGGGTGACTCTGTTGCTGCTTTTTAAAACACATTTTTAACCCCACACTCTCCTCCTTCACTTTGCTTTTCATTTGAAAATGCCTGAAGGATTTCCATTCCTGTCCCAATGAAATACATTATAGGCATGTAGCAGACGCTCTTATTTAGAGCGACTCACAGCACAAAGTGCATATTTTTCGGGACAAGGGTGATAAAGTGCTAGAGGGGGTAAAAGTCTCAAGTGCCAGAAGGGTTAGCATGGACTAAACTCTGTGGATGACCTGCTGAAGAAATGCATGTTCATGTTCATATTAAGTAAGTATCCTCTTCAGAGCAGCTGACTGTAAAATACAATAAAGGACTGGGCTGGGTTGGTTTAGGTTGGGTTGGTTACTTGGTTGGCTTGATCAGTTGCTTTGTTGGTTGCATGGTTGCTTGGTTGGTTGCTCGCTTGCTTGCTTGATTGATTTATTGAATACTTCAATAAATGCTAACTGCTGGTTAAACGGTGATGGCCAAACAAGATTTTTTTTTCTTCAAAAACACAAGCAAGTTCTCTAATAGGCAAATTAAAGGGAGCCAAACCATGTCAGTGAACAGGAAACGTAACACTTGCACTTAAGTGTATGTCAAAGTTAAGGACAAATTTTGAGAGAATCCAGGCCAAACTCAGGGAGAAGTACCAGCTTTGCAAGGACCGATTTTGTCACTGTTCCACAGCTGTGTTCTGCCAGTGTGTATAGTGAATGAGGCAGAATAGATGAAAATGGAGAGAGAGAGAGAGAGAGAGAGAGAGAGAGGGAGAGAGAGCTAAAGGCTGCACAGTTCTCTCTAGTACGACCCCCACGCTCACCTCCCCCCCCCCTCTGCAGAGCTGCTTTTTCACTCTCTCTCCTACAGGCCATAACAACGGCCCTCTTATTGCAAACCATTCATCTGGTTTATGCCACACTGAGACATAAATCACAGCCTCTAATAACCCTGCATTCTTCTGCCTGGTCCGAGAGCGAGAGATGAGGCAACGGCAGGATGAGGGAGGCCTTTGTCTCAGCGTACTGCGGGTCGATCCGAGGCACGGCTCCTCTCCACCGATTCTGACCCCACAGGCCGGGGGGGGGGGGGGGGGGGGCAAACGCACAGGAGACATTAAACAAAGACCGGGGAGGGGGTGGGGGGTGGAGGGGGGCATATATAACGAACATAACATCTGAAAACACATTAAAAAAAAAAAAAAACTCACAAAATGGCTCCCATATAAACCAGGGAATTGAAAAGACAGATTGGCTGGTATGGAGCTATGACTGCTCTACTGTGATATTGCAGGTAATGAACTTTAGGAAAGGAAAGAAAAAGACCCCCCGTCCGGCTCCAAGCTATCTTGTTAGTTTCACAAAGCTACTGACCGCCACCAAATCAAATCAAAACAGAATTAACTCTTATTCAGGGCAGATTCTCTTAATTCAGGGCAAAATGAAAGTAATGCTGTGATGTAAAAACTCTGTTGTGATTGAACTGCATAGGCCCTGAAAGAGACGGAGTGTGTTTGATTAAATCCCGCCTGCTGTACACTGGCTCTGGAGTCTGAATGAGCTGATGGTTGTTTAACTGAAGGCCAGAGGCAGTAATCCTGTTATTGGGGTGACACAGTGCGGAGATGACCGTGGGCCCGGTTATGGATCTGACCACGCAGTCAGCACCACTGGTGTGTGACACAGAGCAGGTGTCACAGTGCGGAGATGACCGTGGGTCCGGTTATGGATCTGACCGTGCAGTCAGCACCACTGATGACTGACACAGAGCAGGTGTCACAGTGTGTAGATGACCGTGGGCCCGGTTATGGATCTGACCGTGCAGTCAGCACCACTGATGTGTGACAGAGCAGGTGTCACAGTGCGGAGATGACCGTGGGCCCGGTTATGGATCTGACCGTGCAGTCAGCACCACTGGTGTCTGAAACAGAGCAGGAAGCTGCTCAGAGTGTGTGTTAATTGCGCGCGTGTGCGGGTATGTGAGAGTGAGTGTTACTGTGCGTGTGATTGAGTGATTGTTTGTGTGTGTGTGCGTGCATGTGTGTGCGTGCGTATGTGTGTGTTCCTTTGATTAGGTACAGTAGGATGCTGACAGGGTTTGAGAGCCTGGCTGGGTGTGTGCTCTGCTCTGTGCTGTCAGCTCCAACGCAGCTTTGGGTATTCCACCTCACAGCCCCCCCAGCTCTGGCTCAGAGAGGTGGGGGGGGGGGGGGCATCCTGCCATGAGCATGGAACCTGGCAACACATGAAAATACCTTCAGCGAGAGAGCCAGACTCAACCACAACGACACACTCAGCCCCGAGACTGCAGCCGTCTCCCTCTCTCCTGCTCTCCATGTTTCACTTATTTAACGTGTGCTTACTTTCTCTGAGACCAACTGCACAGACCATATTGAACCGTGGGCCCACCCTGCTAAGCGACTGAATTACCCAATTTTCAGCAAGGCAATTATCACTCTCTCTCTCTCTCTCTCGCTCTGGAAATCCTGTCACTGAGGTAGTACATTTTCAATCGTGTAACAGCCTTTCCACAATCGAATTTCAGTTTTTTTCTTCTTATCTCTTGGTTTGGAATGGGAAGACACATTTTCGGTCCGGTTGGTCCAGTTCATTACCGTGACATCATCTGTCGGTATGGGGCAGTGCAGATTAAATCTGTTGTCTTCCTCCATCATGGCACACAACCGCGCCAAACGAAACCTTCGTTCTCTGAGAGAACAAACTGGCCTGCTGGGACACAAACCCTACATATACCTTACGCATATTTATGTGACATAAACCACAGATCCGAGGATGAACGCTTTCAATTTTCAGAGTTAAAGGCCACGAAAAGAAGCGAGATTGTTGAACAGCACAGTTGTATTTGTTCCAAAGGTCATTCCCGCGCCGTGTTTTGTGATCACGCTCTCTTCCTCTTCTCCCCGGAGCTCAGCGCAGGCGGTGCAGCTGGCTCTTCCCCCGGCCCGTGAGGAGGCCAAAGCCGTTCCAAAGATTTCCCTTCCATTTTTCACGCTTTCGTTCCTCATTACAGCCACAAAGGCGACCCAGAAGCCCGAGCGGAGCCTCGCACCCCAGCGTTTCGCAAGAGTAAACCACCATAATAACCGGTTTGGGCACAAAAAACACATCGGAGGGGGGCTCTGCGTAGCGTGTAATGAGTCCTGGGGCTTGGAGCTTGTAATTGGGCCGTAATTAAAAGGATCTCGGCGCATCTCCCCCACCTCAGCTGTTCCGTACCAGGGACGGTTTTAAAGTACCTACTACCTCCCGTCTGTAATTAGAAAGTGGTCAGTCTGGTGTCTATGGATCCCGTTGCTTACCCATCTGCTGCATTGACTTTTCTCTTTTCATCACTATTCCTCCCACATTGTTTTTTCATGCCCAGTTTTAAAGCGCTCTGCTTTTCTGAGCCACCGTGGTGCCACCCCGTCCCATTCCATTAGCCCCAGGGCTGAGGTGTGAAACCCCCTGAGCCAGTGACCATATCCTGTACCTCAGGCCCCTCGGTACTGCAATCTAGCTTGAGGGGTCCTGTCACATTTCACATTACATTACATAACAGGCATTTAGCCAGCTTATCACGATGTGACAGCAAGCTCACAGATTGGGGCAAGATACTCTAGATGAGGGAGGTATTAGCCTCAGAGACCCCCACGTGTGAACACACAGGAACTGGCTGGGACCCTGTTGATTGACTTGTCAAGGCAATTAATTAATTAAGTAACAAACAGATCAATGCAAACCAGCATACAGAGTGGCAGCCCCTGAACGAAATCCATGATTTAGTAATGTGAAAATACAAGTATGTAAAAAGAAAATCATTTTTCCCACAATCCAGTGAATTACTTTCCCTGCCGTTTGATGATGAATTTTAACAGAAAATAATATGTTTTTTTTTGTAAAGCCATTGACCTATCCACTTCAAGTCAAAGGGCTGGTGAATGCTGAAAGAGCCATTTTAGATTGGCGCTGCCCCCCGTGATAAAGCTGGCATTCGAGTGGGCCCGTGTCCCGCTCAGGCTATGGTACAAAGAAAAGATAAATAAAACTAAAAAAGCAAAATAAAGTCGACAGCAAAACGGCACAGCACGGAATAGTTTGTTACAATTTGTTAAATTGTCCAGGTAATGTATTCTAAATCAGGGTAGAAAATAATCTGAAGTCAGTTGCTTTCGTCAGTTTTCACCGTTTACTGATTGAGATTAGAAAAAAATGTAACAGAGAGAGAGACACTCTTACAAAATGATATTACGCCCAGCATGTTTTTCTCGGGAATTAAACATAAAGTTCAGCTACACCATGAGTAGAGATTGCAAAAGTTCAGAAGTGTTACCCTTGATGGCACGTACTGTCTACCATTGCAACAAAATTTTTCTATTGGCCTTAACAAACTTTTTCATTACACTCTCATTGAAGGTATATCTGATATGTCAACCTTGATATCCAATGCGCTATCTTCCCTTTACCGCCGCCCATGTGAACGCAGCGCGGCAGGGTTAAATACGGACACACACAGTCCCCGTTTCCCACATGCTTGACAAAGACGCTCAGAGCAGATAATATCCTCAGAAAGTAGTCCCTGTATCATGCAATTCACTCCTTCCGGTATCATGTCATTCAAAAGCAGAGACACAGCAATACAGACATTTTTCTGTGCCTCCAGATATTACAAATTAATATTTTATGACTCTGGCTCAGGATCTGGCTCGATCCCTTTAAGCCTTAAATGTATTATTTAACTGACGTCCATTTGACAAATGAAAGGAAAACGCTCTGAGCCACATATGCTTATATGTATAAAAAGGGGGATATATTCAATAAAACCTAAATCAAAGTCTGTTTGAGGGCATATGTAATTTAATTGAATCAGAAATTACATTACAACATCATTTTCTTTGAGTATGCCATACTTTATTGGAGAAGTTTCCTCTGCAACATGCTCTTTTAATTTTAAAATATAATACCGTTTACCCTTAAATAATTTAAAGTCAGGTTTGATCAAATTGCACATGCCCTTAAAAAGTCTAAAAGAAGACTTAAAAAGACTTAAAGAAAGTAAAATCACTTTGGATTGAACTGTAAATACCCCTGGAGGGGCCGAGGGTATTTCTTGGTTGAGCCTAATCCAGAACTATTGCAAGACCCCTTTAAACCCATTTGAATTAGGATAAAACATAGCAAACTCTCCGTCACTTCACAAACAGACCCATGCACCCCGCCCCTCCCTCCCTCATTACTAATGAGCCCACCCCCCCCCCCCCCCCCCCGTCAGTCAGCACCTGCCAAACCCCCGGGTGCTCCTCCATTGTTACCTGCACGCCAGTTGCAGTAACGCGAGCCGAAGCAGCTGCTTGGCTCAGTAGGAGCGGGCCACAGGATGTGGAGATGGCCTCAGACCCGGGCCCGGGTCCGGTCACACCCTTCCCCACCGGGGACACCCAAACCAGGGATGGGACCCTGCCAGCCTTTAACAAGCGGAGGCCATTTCACCAAAAAAAATGTCTTCACGACCCTTCATGTGCACGTTGGGTCCCGTGGTGGATTAGCAGTTTGCTGTGCTTCACAGTGGTGCAGGCGCTGTTACATGTCTCCAGGATTCCCACACAGAATAAATTCAAGGACATTTCAATTACTTACAGGGGCCAATTTTCCCAAACTCAAAGGATAGATATTATGGAGTATTTCATAGCATGAAAAATGTTGGGTTATCTGCCCAAGAAAACTCATATTTCATTCAGACAGAGGCACACATTAATGCATAAACCAATGCAATTACAGTTTAACATTTCTTTACAGGAGAAGGTAAAACATTATCGTTAAGGTAAGTGATACAGCTGGCCTCTGAAGAGGGGGGAATGCTGGTAGGTTAGCTGAAACAAAACCACATCTCTCGCACACAGAGCACGTGCGCAGTGTTTTTGGTGAGCGTTTGGTTTCTGTTTACAACAAGCAGCCTGGACCATCTCCACGGCGACCTGTGAGTCAGGCTTCCCTGCCGCTCCGCAGCGCAGCTCGTGTTTTTCACAATAAAAAATGTATCCAGTACCAGATTTTTATTGTCTGGTTTTAGTACAGTCTGCACGGTTCCAAACAGCAGGGCGGAGCCTCCAGCTCAGACAGGTCATTTCTGCTGTCTGAGTAAATGTCTGGTTATATTTACACTTGCAAAAATATACATTGGAAATCGTACTGACAAATATTGATTGCATATTTACTGATATCACCATACAGCTGGCACACATGCTAACTCAAACAAGTACATGGATACACATCTACACGCTGTAGACGCATGCGTGCACACACACACACTCACACTCAAACATACCCGTGTGCACACAGTCACAGATCTTTCTGCGTTTGCAGAACGAGCAATGCCAGTACAGGAAGGAGCTTCTCTCCCTCCCTACTCTCACTGAAAGCTGGGCTGTACCCTGTGGGGGGCGCCGGCTCTATTGGGCTCATGGAGCAGGCGTATCAGAGGGTACTCCTACTCCTGACCTTTGACCCCTGACCTCCTGTCCTGCCAGATCATGGGGGCCAGGGGGGGGGGGGGGGGGGGGGGGTCAACACCTGGAGCATTGTGCTCTTGAAGATGAATGTCAGACAGACCCTATCATGGCCGGATCATAATAGAGAGGGATCATCCCTGTCCGTCACTAGCCTTGCTGAGCTCGGAGCATGGAACCCATGTGCCTCTCCAGGCATATACTGTATACTTCACTGCAGTGTATTTACACATGAGGAGGCCCGGGACACATGGATGCCACGGGCCCATGGCCATGAAACAAAACGTTTCAACAGCAAACGTTTCACAATTTCACACATCTGTCTGCCTCCGCGGAGCGCCGTGACCTGGAGGACCCACAGAGCAGCTGAGCAGGGCCTGTCCGAGAGACGGCCCGCGACAGAGCGTTCAGATTTACTGAGCTCTGAGGAGCAACGCCACACAAAATTATGTGTTCCATGTGGTCGCCGCCAGCGTGAAGTTCACCTCCCATTAACTATCGGTAATGGAAAACAGGTAAATATGCGGTCACATTTCACAATTAGCGGTGTGCGCACGACAGAAATAAAGCCTGTTATTCTGCCTAGTCACAAGAAATACTTAGAAAAAAAAAAAGAAAAAGAATGAATAAACACTGCACCGCTGACGTATGAAACACAAGAGCAGGACTTGGTTACAGTGAGTTTGTTTGATACCTAATTTACATGCCGTATGCTTGTGAATAACTGAATATTCATCCAGGACAAAGACATCCAGTGTCATTATCCCAGACAAAGCTTTGAATTGCTGATTTAATCTCTTAGTAATCTCATGCATGCTTCCACAGGCACTCACCACAAACTACACTCAGACAGTCCATCAACAGACATCTAGAACATTATCCCTGAACGTTTTCATAGAAAACAAGACAAAAAGTGATTTCAGTTATTTCACAAACATAGACTTCCCATGTGCCTCTCAGAGGGTGATTGTAAAATGTATAAATGACTGCAAAATAAAAAACTAAAAAGAGTACATGGGCAAGCTCATGGAAAGCTAATTATTCATGCAAACTATGTAAAACTGAAAGTTGTACGTAACAAATAACTATAAGCAAATCATCTATAGCCATTAACTTCTGCCTGTGCAAGAGTGTAGTACACTCTGTAAAAATTGCAACTTAAAACTAAACAGAAATTAACATGATTTGGAAAAAAATAATCAGAATTACCTGCCAATAGCTGTACTTGATAATGTGTCTTAATACAAGGAATTGAATTAAGAAAAATATGCTAAAACATGAGGTAAGAAAATGAATCCTTTATTTTTATTTCATTAACTTTTGGTTTTTAGTAGGGCACAGTTTGGTTTTACTGGAAGAGAAAAGGAGGAGAAGCCCCGGGGTGTAGCATGGCTAATAAAGCTGGCATTCACTCTCAGTCTCTGAACAGCAGCTCACAGTGAACCCAATTAAGCACTTCTGAAGAAGACAGTAAAACCGCTAAGGCAAGATTGACAGCTTTGGCAAAGAGCCTTTGCAGAGCGACATAATAACTGTTCTAAGAGTTCTTTAAGTGAATATACCTGTCTGTGTGTGTGTGCGTGTGAGTGTGCATGCATTATTTCTCCGTGCACATGGGGGTGTGTGTGTGTGTGCGTTTATGCTTCGTGTTCAAATCCAAGTGTGTGCATATTTGTGCGTGTGTTTGTGCATGTGCATGTATGTGAGTTTGTGTCTATATATGAATGTGTGCTTATGTGTGTTATATGTATGTGGCTGTGTGTGTTATGTGTGTGTGTTTGTTTGCATGTATGTGTGTGTGTGTGCGTGCATGCGTGCATACGAGTGTGTGCACGCGTGTGTGTGTGTGTATGTCAGTGTATGTGAGTGAATGTGTGTGTGTGTGAGCATGTATGTGTGTGTTTGCCTGTATGTGTGTGTGAGTGTGTGTTTGCCTGTATGTGTGTGTGTGTGAGTGTGTTTGCATGTATGTGTCTGTGAGTGTGTATGTGTGTGTTTGCATGTATGTGTGTGTGAGTATGTATGTCTGTGTTTGCCCGTATGTGTGTGTGTGTGAGTGTGTTTGCATGTATGTTTGTGTGAGTGTGAGTGTGTGTGTGTGTGAGTGTGTGTGTGGGCGAGCACGTTTAGGAACCCTTTGCCACTATGTCAATGTATTCAGTCCCCAGAGAATCTCAGGGTTCTACACGCCCGAGGGCAACAAAAATAACACTGCAGCAAATCCATCTCACCAAAATATCTCACTTTCAGCCTCTAACACATCCTGCATCCATCAATCACACTCGGGCTGAAAATGTGACGGGCTCAGCGAAAGAATGAGAGGACAATTACAGGCTGATGCTGTCACGGACAGCGGGATTCCTATCTGGGGCATGTCACCAATAATAGTGCTCAGCGGCATCCAAAGCCGACAGCTGATTGGTGCTTCGCGCTCTGGAGCTGTGGAATCTGCACTATCGCCGCTCATCTCATCTGTCCGCGTGTTTCCTCTGGGGCGTCTGCGCGCCGACACGAGCGCGGCGAAGGGAACGGAACAATGACTGTGAATGACAGCGGCCGGATCACTGGCATTTTCTCCGTAATGGAATATTCGCCTGGCCTTGGGGATCTGGCTTTCGGTCGCGACTGATCGCAGAGATAAAGCTCACCGTGGATAATAAAACTGCCAAAGAATGCAGAAAAACACACGGGACGAACTATAACCTTTGGGAGGGAATGGGGGATGAAGTGGGGTGAGGGTGGGGGGTCCACATGCAAACGAATATTCTGCATTCCAGCATCCTTTCAATACCTGCAGTCACTAATTATCACCCTGACACAGTACTGTGCAGGTAATGCCTACCTGTGTCACCTTTGCTGCCAGCATTCCCTTAAGCACTAACTGAAATATCACCTGTGCTATGAAATGCATTGTGCAGGTCATCTCTGTCCCGCCCCATGGGCTCCCCCTTCCACTATTGTAGTGGCTGATGGGATAGATGGATGGGAGGATGGGAGGACTAAGGCCCAGGGCATCAAGGCCTGATGGTCAAACAGCAACACCAGGAGCTGCCACAGAGGGAACCAACCAGGATTCACTTTTCCACGGTCGCTGACACTCACAAACTCACACATAGACACATGTTCATAAATCCGGGCATGAGATGCACACACTAGCCAAAACGAGTAAACACACACACACACATGCATACACACACACACATACACAGACACACACGCATACACACACAGGCCTAACATGGACAAAGAGGGTTCTAATTCATCAGCCGAGAGTGCGCTAACAAGCACGTCTTTGTCTCGCTTGCACAAATTGCTAGGGGTTCACCGCAGCAAAAACAACATGAAACGCGTCAGACACAACTGGAAAACCACCGCAACCACGCATGATGGGCTGCTCTTTAACCGGAGCAATTAAGAGACGGGGATAATTACACAGAGAAGTGAAAAACAAAAGAGGGAGATAAATCAAAGCAGGAAAAAAGAAAGCAGTGCCGTTCCAGAACACTCGGCGGCTCTCAGAGGCCTGGGAACGTGTTGAAATGCTGAGAGACTGCGGAGTCTTAAGGCAGCAAGGGGCCTGACCACAGCACACACACACAGCGCAGAGAAACACCCGACTCAGCAAAAACAAACATCTGCGTTACACATCACCAAAAGCTGCATTGTCATTGGCAGAGGAGTTAGCCAGAGATGCTAACGTAGCTTCATGTTGCAATGTTAGCATCTCTGGCTAAATTTTCTGACAGAGAAGACCAAGCCAGAGATGCTAACAGTTAGCTTTTGCTTCACACACAGTCACATCAACTCCCAGTCATGTAAATTGTGTGCGGCTGAATAGTCGTTACACAGATTGTAATGTATGGATATAAACGTGTTTCAATTAAGAGATCGATTTAAAAAAAAAAAAAATTGCCACAGCAGATTTTTATAGTTACCGAGAAGTTTTTGTATTATTTTTGTTTTTTTTTTTTTTTGGGGGGGGGGGGGGGGACTAAAAAGGAGAGGAACAGGAAGTTGGAGCTGAGACGTGCGGAGAGCAGTAAAAAGTCAGAGTGCACTCCAGCGCCCTCGGTCAGTATTTCGGCCGGTAACTTCCCAGTGGACAAACAATTTTGGGGGGGGGGGGGGGGGGGGGGGGGGCAACAGGACGGCGCATTCTCTTCGCCTTTCCTTTTATACGGCCGACCGGCAGCGGGATGCTGCAGAAAAAGAAGAAAACGCTCAGACAGAGGGGTTTATGAGGTTTCATGGACAAGCTCTCCCTCTCGACTGTGGTCAGCGCGGGTTTGGCCTGCAGTGTCGTTTTAGGTAGAGGGTAAGAATAGCCGTCCTGCCTGCCTGCAAATGAGAGTCAAACACAGTGCAGGGGCAAAACAGCCGGAAACCCAGGCCGCTGCAGAAAGACCATTTCCACCGCAGCGATGGGGCAGTCGTTGCACGGTTTAAGACGTGGTAACATTACTAGAGACTAAATTCAGGTTAAGACTCCAAAAGCAATTTCCCCTTCATAACATCATTACTACTGTGATCGTCATCATTATCCACAAAGGCTATTTTAATCCACTTTGTGGAAGAACATCTACCATGTGTTCTCCCATAGCGGGGTGGCAGCTTTGAAGGCTGGGGGGGTGGGGGGGGGGCATGTTTTTTTTTAGCCATAGGGAAAGAGTGAAAGAGTGAACCACACACATTCAGACTGCAAACATTACTTCATTTTTTTTTTCTTTCTTTTTTTTGACTCGGTCACGCTGGAGTCCTGACAACTGTAGTAGTCTTCGACCCTGAAAAGCTGAAAAGCCTTCTTGCTTGTTCATGCACTTCTCACAAAAGAACATCAACAGCCCTTAAGCAAAGATTTGTACTTCTTAGGGGCTTCTTAAACTGGCTGAAAAATAAAGCCCTCAGCAGTAAATGGAACCCAGCTGGAGGCTAAAGGCCTAGAATTTTCAGCTATGCTGCTGGGGCAAAATGGAGACTGAATTTAGTCTCAACACAGTGTTAAATACAACTCTCAGAGTACATTTTACTCTGATAGGGCACTCAGAATCCCAATCTGACTTGTGTAAGCACAGTGTGATAAACCCAGTTGGTGAGTGGTTAATTTTGGTTGTGGCCCAAAGGGAGCATCCCCCTGCCCCCACACCACCAACCAACACACACATGTGTGAAATGGGGATGGCAGTTTAACAAGAAGGGGATGCATTTTTGTCATTTTGCTAACAAGGGGGATGGCATCGCCCCTCAAATCGTCTACTGGATAAACCGAGAACATTTTTCTGTTCGGGACCTGTGTCGTGAATGTCACGGTCACCATCATCTTGCAAGGAGTTCACACCACTCCGCTCAGAGAGTAGTGGTTTCCCTTAATAGCGTACGCATAATTCTCCTCAAGAGAAACACACTTCTGGTGAACGTGCAGTTTCCCAGAGGCCAGGCCTGCACAGGTTTTCACTGCCAAACAGCTGCAGCAAAGCAGAGCTTTTGTCTGGGTCTCACTGAAACACACAACCTGTAATGTACCTTGAGTAGCCAGGCTCTTACTGTGGCAGGCCAAGCCGACTGCTTCACACTTCTTACCCCAAATAAAAAGCGTAAATAAGCGCCCGGGGTAACGAAAGGACGTGGTCTCACGGTTGCTCCTCGCAGAGACAGGGTGGTAGCCCAAATGTCCTGAGTTTCCTGGCCCATGTCCACCTCCCTCTTTCCAGTCTGGACGCTGCATTGTCCACCCCTGCCAGGGGCCGCCCCCACCCCCACGTCCTGACTGCTAATGGGCTAAATTAGCTCTCAGTTGGCCCTCCTGGTTTAATAAAACTTACATAAAGTATTTAAATAAAAAGGCTCATTTCTGTACAAAACAGTGGCATTCAGAACCGTTGCCATGGTTTTAGCCCCATGGAGATTTGGTAATTACTCTTATTTACTTGCGATTAAGGTGGGGAGCGAGGCAGTAAACTATTAATAAATTATAAGTATTATTAGTAAAATTATATATATATTTTAAATTCATAAAAGAGCTGTATATAAGAATGTCATCCTTCAAACAGCCATTAAATACTTGAACCCTGAACCCTTCAATACAGGCTATTCTTTAAACAAAAGTCTGAGTGCTCCTCAGGGCCCAATAAAAGCACTTAAGAGTCATTCTCATAGACCGGCCAAAGGGGGGGGGGAAGTTTTCTTGTGGGGGGGGGGGGGGGGGGGGGGGGGGGGGGGGTGTGGTAAGGACACACCAACAGAAAAAAAAGAGCGAGAGAGAGAGAGAGAGGTGTATGATGATGTGGCAGATATTTACCTCATATGACCTTGGATGCTTCCTCCTTAGCTGTGCGAGACAGACAGACTGACTGACTGAAGGGTGGTGCTCACACGGACCTTCACTGCCCTGAGCGTAAGCCCCCCCCACACCACACCCCACCCCCCCGTTTATCTTTGTCTCATGTTGTGGGCCGGCGCTGTTACCTGCTGAGAGGGTTGAGACGTGAGGGACAGGAGCAGGGAGAGGGTAAGACAGCACTCACACAGGGAAGCTTCCGGGCCCTAACATGGCTGCCATGTCCCGCTCCATCACCCTCCCCTGTCAGCTCACCTCCCGCACCATTTCTCAGTCCCTGCCCCCTGATTGGAGGAAGTCGCCACAATTAAAAAAAAAGTAACAATCCCTGGCGCAAACCGTCAAAGCCCATCAGTACAAAATACTCCCAGTCCTGTTTGGCACGTTTAACCCCAAAAAACCCCCTTGGTTTTTTTTGCAAGCGGTGCCTCCAGGTTGCTGACACACGGCCCTGGTATTTAACAGATATTAAACATGCGATTTACTGTGTTAAGGCAGGGGTAGGCACATGATGGGGGCCCTGGATACGCACAGACGCGGCTCTGAGATGACTCCTCTTTTCCTCCAGCGCTCCGACAGCATTTCTCTATTACCTCTCCCCGCAGACCGCTCTGAGGGGACCATAAATTACAGAGAGACACGGAGGCTGAGGTCTCTAGCAGCTAGTGAGCAGATGTAGTTTGGACAGTCACGGGGGGGTGGGGGGGGGAGGTTAAGGATAGCATGTGCGCGTGTGAGCGTGTGGGGAATGGCGAATTCTCAGAGGCTGCAGAAACACGGAGGGAGATTCTTTCCGCCCCGAAACGGCGTACCTCACCTGCCCTTTACCTGTGGCAGTTCTGTCGTTTTAGAGATGGATGGCGCTCTGTGTATCTGCTTCACACGCTAACCCCAGACTGCAGGCCTGCTGAAACTGTCATCTTTCTAAATTAATGGGTAGACCCTGGAACACGTCATCTACTCCAGCACCCAGAAAGGGGGTGTGTCACTCTTACAGAACGACAAATTTTTTTTTTCCCTTCCTGAATTATGTCCTGAAGCTCACAATCTCAATTCAGAGAGTGAATTTAGAGGCGTTAAAGCACAGTAACAATGCATCCATTTTGTCTGCTGTGTCTTTCAAAACCCCTTCAGCAATTTTTTTTTTTTGAGGGGCTCTTAGAATCAAAGAAAAGCCGGACATAGACACAATGGAACTTGTGGAGGAAATGGAGTGAATGCAACAGGAGAGGCACGGTGCGCACCTCTGTTATGAAGCTAATGTCTAAAATTACACTGAGACACACTGAGCATCACACTGGCAGGTCTGGGTCTTTGGGACATATATTTGGGCTATGGTCTGTAAATGTATTGTGGTCGGTGCAATGCATGAGTTAAAAAATAACCCTACGACTAAAATATATGACACAACTCAAATTTTTTTTTAGCCATAACCACATCAGAAAGTTGAGTTATTATATTGAAAGTCAATCTATACTGCCAGGAGGTACACTTTTAGCAAAAATTAAGATGTCTAATTTCGTAAAGACTTATGAAAAATTACTGGCAAAGGATATATGGGATGCTGCCTTCAAATATGGCCTTAATTAAGCCAGCTGAATGAGATGGAGGAAGTGTCCTGAAGCTGCCTTCATATGCTGCTTCCATAAGCAGTTACTTAGCAACTGAGACACTGCTATAGGTGTCCATAACGCCAAAATCCATGGAGCAACCTATCCCAAGATGCAATTCCGATGAAAATCGTACATGAAAACCAAAGCGGTGAAGCAGTGCATGATGCCTGCGTGAAAAGCATTTGACCATGCGGCAGGGAAGCCTCCGGCCATCCCTCTCACAGGACGGCAGAGGAGATCAGGAGTCTCACACACATTTTCACTCAGACCGAATGATCCAGCCGTTCCGCAGAAGGGCTGACTGTTAAAGATTTTAGGTAAAAAAAAAAAATTAAAAAAAGCACTGATTCTACAAAACGACTGGAAAGATTTAAGGGGTGACTTGACGGGACCCTGCCACCGTTCTCTTACACACTAGGATGCTAACGTAGTCTGGCTGGAAGCCATTTTCAAGTTCAAGTACACCAAATCTGTATAGCAGCAGTTAACACACTGTAATTACTGATGCTATGCCAAGTCTTTCAGGAGACGGGGTTTTTTTTTTTCCTGTGTAAAAATATTGCTGAAAGTTGGAAAAAAACAGAAGTCAGGGTAACCTAGGTAGCAATTATTTCGAAAAGCGAACAAGGGTTTCAGGAGAGACGACAAGGCCAAGCAGACCTGGTCCTTCAGCGACTCCGACTTTTACGTTTTTGTTCCAGTCAAACCCCAAATCAAACAATATAATTAATTAGCAGCGTTAATGAAAGCAGGTGCAAACATGCTGGAGTTTTAGGAGGAGTTTCACTGGCCAGATTCTGAACATAACAATATATAGACTGAATATAAAAGCACTTGAGAACAACTCAAACTGCAATCGGGGGCTTAGCATTAAGGACCAGAAACATCTCTGACAGGTTCTCCTGGGCCAGTGTTGCTATCCCTGAGGTAGAAGTGACTGACCTACGGACGTACAATAGTATAAAAAAACAAGCAAAGGGAAGAGTGATTCTCTGAACTTGCCTCCAAGCTGTTCTATAATCTGAATATTCACATACGCCGGTAAATAATTACACCTGGGAGGTCCCCAAATGACTGCAGGTCATGGATTTGCCGTTCGTTTTGTTGACGGAAAGAAAGCAACACCTCACCAAAATAAAGTCACTCTCGTTTACACACGAACTGTTAATGTGTGGCAAGGTTAAAAAAACCTCTGTCAATTTTTTTTTTTCCCCTGGTGGGTGTTGAGTTTATGGCCAGCATGGCACTCAAATAGCTCGCTAATTAAATAACTGCTTTCTCTGCCACCTTTTCCAGACAAGCAAGGCCCTGCAGTTTCCCCACAGAATAAAGCTGGTCAGCTTTTTATAATAACAGCTTCAGTAGACATGCAATGAACATAAAATGATCTACGATGATCAAAAAGACCTTCCCTCCTCTTCGTCTTCCATTCTCTACACTCGGCCCTCTCTGTCAACACTTACTGCATTCTGTGCCAGGCCTGACGTCACCTAACATGTCGTCCTGCAGGCTGTTGTGTCCTCAGACTCCTCTCTCTGGGGCTCTGACGACATTGAGTGTCCCTTTCCCACATTTAGCCCCGCAGACTACCCAGACACACAGACTACCGTGCTAACTTCCACCCTGCCACATTTAGCCCCGCTAACCCAGACACACAGGCTACCATGCTAACTTCCACCCTGCCACATTTAGCCCCGCTAACCCAGACACACAGGCTACCATGCTAACTTCCACCCTGCCACATTTAGCCCTGCTCACCCAGACACACAGACTACCGTGCTAACTTCCACCCTGCCATATTCATCCCCACTAACCCAGACACACAGGCTACCATGCTAATGCTTCCACCCTGCCATAGTCAGCTCCGCTAACCCAGACACACAGGCTGCCATGCTAACTTCCACCCTGCCAAATTCAGCTCCGCTAACCCAGACACACAGGCTACCATGCTCACTTCCACCCTGCCATATTCAGCCCTGGTAACATTCCATCTTCCCCTCAGTCACTCACACCGGCTCAGTCTAAAACAGTTAATGAAAAACACAAACAAAGGGTTGATGGGGAGAGTGGGGGGTGAGATATCTTCTCCAGAATCTCTTGTCTCTCTAGAATCTTCTGCGTCTGAGACAAACAGACACATAATATTCCAGGGCGTTCCTGACTGATAGCACAATACGCTGCAGAGGCACAAACACATTAATGATGATATGTGCAAGCAGTAATCGTGACGGGCTATAAAAATAACTGTAAACCAGCCAATTGATATCACGCACTTTCTTGAAATACAGGTAATTAGCTTCCAACTGTGCTACTTTCCACAGAAAAGCACATTTTCCCAGGCTGAGATAAAATCTGATAAATGACAAAGTTGATGTGGAATCAAGCAGACACACGGTTTACAGTCGCTCAGCTCATTTGAGAGATTTTCTTACTGCTTTCCAGTTCCATGTGAAAATCCCCACCCCTTCATATCGCTCTGAGGTTCTCATAAAAATATCTAAAATTGTCTCTGTAGTACAACATATTAAATGCAAGACAAGTCTGGCTGTGTATTAAAACAGGACTATTAACTATTTACTAGTAACACAAGACAAAGAATGCTTGGCACAGCTACAACACAAGGGTGAGAGAGAAAGAAATATAATGTTGTTTTTTTTCCCCCTCAAACATTTATGTTATGTACGTCTGCCCTGGCTTTGACATTCTCAATATACTTCCAATATTAAATCTTTATGGCACAGGAGTAAAAAGGTCATCTTCAAGCCAGATTGTTTAAAAAAAATCTCCACTTTTTCATTCGGAGCAGCACATAGTCTTTTGTGCAAAGTTCACTCAGATCCACGCCTGCTCTGACTGCATTCTGTGGCAATCGTGTCCTCAACTTCTCCATAAAACCCAAATATAAAAGAAAGACACGTGTGGGTTGGTCGGGACTGTAATTTCAGAGCACTGAAAGAGTTAAAGGTAGCGCTGCGTTTTAGAGCTCCCCTGTCTCTGTGCAGTAAAGACGACCGCTAATGAGATAATACCAGAGTCACCCTGCTGTCTTTGGGTTTGGCAGACTGCGAGGCAGACCGGAGCCTTTCTAATGTTCCCTGGCTGCTTCTGGTCACTGATACGAAACAATCAGCCATATCACCCAAAGAGAGAGGGCCGGGGCCCTGCCAAAACCGCTGGCCCTCTCTTACCCCCCCTCACCACACCACCCCCCCCCACCAACTAACAAGTCTCTCAAAGTAGCGGCTGACACAACCTTTTAGTCAAACCTCCCTCTTAATGCCTGGACACACCCCACCCTTAGAGAGACCCCCCCCCCCCCCCACCATTAAGAGGGAAAGAAAAAAAATCTAAACCAGACTACACTTTACTAAACTACACTTTTCTAAATACTTATTTTTTCATTTCTTTAATACATTCCGTTGATATTCAATATTATGTAATTTAAAAATAAACATGAAGTCACATGCAATGTATCACGTATGAAGTGTTTTTTTTTTTTTTGGATAATTTGGAGAACTAGTTCCATTTGGGATAACGGTCCTTTAAAATGATGTTTAATCATGTGAATCTTGTAATGGTTGTGCAGGTATTGCTTGGTTGCTTCCACTGTTTTTGAATATTGCTTTCCCCAAGTATGTTAATATTCTGAGTGCAGGTAGAATCACCATAAGGCTGTGAATATAATGGGTGACCCATGTGGGTAATTGGGTGCATTAATTAGCCATACCCACACTGAGCTGAGAAATCCAACACAACTCTCCTTACACTGCCACAGTTCATTTTACAGGTCTGGATTCTGACCATTTTGGCCTGTTTGTAACATTCCCAATTATATTACTGTGTATTGCATTTGTTTTTAATTGCACACCAGAATAGCATCATGCTTTTTCTCCTTTCTGGTGGGTTGGTCCGCGCCTCTCCAGTAGCAACACACAAACAGCAGCCATTTCGTTGCCTGTGCTGATGTGGCCTTGCGTTTGGCCAGGGACACAGTGATGGGGGAGGTGGCACGGGCCATGAGGTTTGAGCCATGGCAGTTAAACACACTCTGCCCAGCGCCCGGATGAAGCGACACTGGCATCGGGAAGGTAATTATGTATCATACACCCACACACAAACACACGCACACACGCTCACACACAATGCATGGTGTGACACTGGTGTTGTGAATGTAATTCTTTGTAATTCACACAAACACAGACACACACATACAACAAATGCTATGACACTGGCTGTATGAATGTAACTATCACACAATTTTGGACAAAATTATCACACGCACACACACACGCACACATGCACGCACGCGCGCGCACACACAACGCACACACACACACACATACACACACACACCACTGCCACTGGTTATGTCTTTATTAAATACCCCACGTTCTGTTACACACAAAGACTGTACATGGTGGCTGTACAGAACATTCCTATCTCGGTACACTCAAATAAACATTTGACTGGGCATGGCAAAGGGGCACATTGTGATATGAAGGCAATCAGCAGCAGAGCATACAATATCATCCCATGGCAAACACACGCACACGCAAAGCAAACACGGGCCCTGGGGAGTGTTTGGGCTGGAGACATGGCAAAGAATGATGTCATTCGCATCACCTATTGTTCACCCCTCTGGAGAAGGGCCAAAAAGCAAACAGTAACGGGCCCCGAGCCTCTCCAGTGCAAACCCAATGGCCCGTGACTGTCTGAGGAGGCGGTAAACATTCTGTGCTTTCTCCAGCCCCCACTGCCCTCAGCCCCATCATAAGAGAGTGAGAGCTGTAGTTATAACGGCAGTCCCTGGCTCCCGGACTATATAATCTGCAGGGTGGGGCGCGTATTGAGTTACCAAGCAACTCATTTTTGTTTTGTCATTTTCTTGAAGAAAGAAAACACGGCGTGCCATTTTCGTTTGTGTGGAGTACATTGTTGTCGAAGTGTAATACAGTGTAATACAAGTGTTGGTTAACCTTGGTGGTCTGGGCAGGAGACAAGAGACTGTTTTCCAATGGCACCATGAAAATAGTGTCTGATTTCATTCCCCCTGTGTTTATTTAGAAGGCTGGAATGCTGTTTCATTGATTTCATGTCTGCCGGCATCTATTTCTGACTGAAACTATTTGGCCGGGAGTTCAGCGTGTGCTTTTCACAATGGTATTTCTGCTGAAAGGAAAGAGAATTCCAGACTCCTGTCCTCAGCTTGCAAGAAGAAGACAATTGTACTTATTTTGCCTCTACAGGAAAAATGTAAATATTTAGACACTCTCATCCAAATAAATATTAGCATTGTGTATTTATTACATAAACAAAAACAAAAACAAAAAAAAACAACTTTATTATCAATTTCCGGCCAACTCAGTAGGGCTTGGACAGGGTCTGATCTGTGAAAATATACTGTGATATGCATTTAAAACCTATCAATGTCACGATTTTCCAACATGCAAAAAAAAAAAAAAAAAAAAAACGGAAAAGGACAGATTTTTCAAGCTGTAATGGGAAAAAGTCGTGACTGCTGTTCACTCCTGGGGAGTAAATGATTGGCTAATGGGTTGAGTGTCTGACTGACTGATTCACTGCCTGACTGACTGACTGACTGATTCACTGCCTGACTGACTGACTGACTGATTCACTGCCTGACTGACTGATTCACTGCCTGACTGACTGACTGACTGACTGATTCACTGCCTGACTGACTGACTGACTGACTGATTCACTGCCTGACTGACTGACTGACTGATTGCTTGACTGAGTGATTTTTCACATTACCTGCTCCAGCTACCAGCTCAACAGGGACAAAGATTTCCCCAAACCCTCTGCCCAGGTTATTCTGTCCAACATCAAATGAAAAACAGTACAAATTAAGATGCTTCTGGGTGAAGAGACAACCCTCATACATGTGGGGACTATAAACATCCCTGAGGCCATAATTGGAGAGAAGTTGCTGATGAAGGCTGTAATCTTCATTTCATCTGTGTTTCCTATTAATTATAGGACCAAGGTCTCTTATTTTGTTTGTCTGCATTCTGTGTTGTGAGAGGTAGCAAAGAAGACAAGCTCTGATACACTATCATTATTATTTCTTTTATTTTGACAATGGAAAAGTTTTGCTTTTTGGCCGATTGTTCGAAATCTGATAATCAAAGAGAGCAAGGAGGGTCCAAAACAATAGAAATGCAGGAGGGATTTCATTAAACAGGACATCAACAACAAAAGAAATCTGCAGACCAACGCAGGAATCTTAAAAATAAATTAATACACGGTAATTTGCTAAGTTTGGAAGAATAAAGAAATAAAGCTATACTGGTGACACTAGAAGCAAAGTGACAGTAAGACATTTAACAGCGACTGGTAGAAATTATATACAACTATTTTTTTTTTAAAGCCAGAAGCTCATTTAATGTGGATACCATTCCACAACAAACTCTAAAACTAAAACTAAAACAACCTCCATCAAAAGGTACACAAGCAGAGAGAAACCTGGAAGGAAACAGAGAGACAGACTGTGATACAATCAACATTTGTCCTTAACTGTTAGTTACAACTGAATATGAGTATTATGAGTACCATGCAGAGCAGCATGGTGAGTGAATGTTCGTGATAGCTGAGCTCGCCAAGCTGTCAGTAAAGATAAAAACTGAGCACCACCATTTAATCGCGAGGCAAAGTTCACAACAAGTGTTGATTGAATCACACCCATTTTTTGCTAACCTGTCAGTACAGAAAGCCGTTCAAATAAAGACAGATAAGTATTAGTGCTTTTCATCAAGTATCTGTCAACACGACACAAAGCCACAGGCAGCGTTTGATCTTCCCCAAGATTAAAAAAAGCTACGGCGGGAAAAAAAAAGTGGGTGACCCAATCAAAATATTTCCTCTGATTATAATGAAAGCCCTGACTCGGGAGTTGTTGGTGAGAATGGAGCGGGCAGCTGGGGTCTTTGATGCACAGGGCAGAGGTGGCAGCAGGTTGCCCGTGGCAGTGTGTGACTCAGTATTTTGACAAAAACAGCACAATGAAACCGGCCGTGCCTGAGAGTGGATGTGGAGTCACTCTGCACCTGCGCTCCCCGGGCCCGGCCGCTGCACACTCAGCTGTTTCAGCTCTTTTTACGTTCTGCTAATCTACTCTAAACCAGAATGAGCGAACCCACCCCCCAACCCCCCCCCCCCCCCCCACCTCCACATCACCCGCCCATCGTCAGTGAAGCGGTGAAGATATGGGATTGATTTAGAGGGCTCCAGAGAGCTGGCAGGGTGGGGTGGAGGGGTGCAGGTGGGGGTGGGGTGTGGGGGCAGGGGGTGGAGGGGGCAGGTGGGGGTGGGGTAGGGTGGTTTCCCTCCCTCTGAGGCTGTAGGCCTGCACCAATTCCTCAGGTGCTGTTTGAGCTCCAGCCAGAACGGGTGAGTGGAGCTCTAGTGGTCTTTCACGCAAGTTCAGTTTCCCAAAACAAAGCAATACAGCAAAAAAAAGCTAACTACATTCAACAGCCAATAATAATAACACCAACAACAGCAACAACAACAACAACAACAACATCACCGCCTTCAAAGCCAGTAGGCCTTGAGAGGAAGCACTGAATCATTCATTTGGCTGAGTTTGTTTAAAAACTGAAAACTGGAAAGCAGAGGTGAAAACTGACTGAAAGCTCAGACGCAGTGACAGCACATGTAGAGCAGTCCCTGGCAGTGGATGGACAGTAGGTATCCTCACAGGCCAGTGTGCTAGCTCTAAGGTGCTGAACAAGCTCCAGACAACCCGCACTGAACTGCGCTCTGCCCTTTCACACAAATTCAGTCAAAACAAACGCAGGGGCAAACAAGTGAACCTCCAGGAATGTCCGCCCCATTGTTCTCTGGTCGCAGGCGCAACTGCAAAAGCTTTTAATGAAACAAAGACAGCCTCCTGTTCTTTGATTGCTCCAAAATGATTTACCGTAATGTGTGGTGTAGAGCTGTCCTATGTGATTGCTCCTGAATGATTTACCATAATGTGTGGTGTAGAGCTGTCCTATGTGATTGCTCCTGAATGATTTACTGTAATGTGTGGTGTAAAGCTGTCCTATGTGATTGCTCCTGAATGATTTACCATAATGTGTGGTGTAGAGCTGTCCTATGTGATTGCTCCTGAATGATTTACCGTAATGTGTGGTGTAGAGCTGCCATATGTGTTTGCTCCTGAAGGATTTACCGTAATGTGTGGTGTAGAACCCTGTATGATTGCTCCTGAGAGATTGCTCTTAGAAACAAAGGGTTTCTGAAGCCAGTGGCTTCAGAAAACAAGCAATTTTGATGATTCACAAACAAGCAAAGGCTTGGTCTACGAGCTGAGACTAGGCCAAGCCCATAGAGGCTAATTAAAACAGCATGAAAATGTGAAAAAGACATTCACCTCTATGACCACAACGAAAGAAATCACACATTAGTCATGCTACTTAATTGGAGTTATTTTATACATTTATTTATTTTCATGTATTTCCATTGGCCAAAACAATCTTCAACCTTTGAAGATGTGAGGCAGAAAAAATTAAACCTCAGGCAGGCAGACCTGAGTAGCCATGTGAAATGAAGAAAAGACTCTGAGAAAACGCAGGAAGCGTTTTTCCCCGGTGCCGGAGAAGAGGAGAGAGGGCTCGGCTGGATTTTCAGAGCCCCAGGGCAGGGTGTCTGAGCCTCCCTCCCCAATACGTTTGGAAAGGGAAATGTCTCGACCACAGGCGGCCCACTCAACCCCCACAGATCTCCAACAGAGACTGGGTTAGTAACAGGTGGTTAATATGAGCCCATCATAGATTTTTACATTGGTTTCTGCGCTGCGACGCTGTTTCTGGAAGCACCAAACTTCCAGCTAATTTATGGATTTTTTAAACTTCTTCATCGTATCGGCGGGAGAAATGTCTTGGTTCTGTGGAAAATATTTTTACTGGTTGCAAACTGCATGAGCAAATGTTTTTGCTGATTAAGTACGGGCAACTGAATTAAAAATGCTGAATCCATTGTGGGGAACTATGGGCTGTCAGTTACGGATGTCACTTACTCCAAATAAATGGAGGCATACACACACATACACACATACACAAACACATACACCGATACACACAGGTACACACACATACACACACACACAGGCACACAGATACACACACACACACAAAAATATATACACACACACAGACACACACACACACACACACACACTGCATGTACACATCTTTGTGTATTTCAGTTCAAATTCTCCATGACATTCATACATGCGTTGACACTGGTGAATTCCACAGATAAAAAAAAAACAAAACAATGAAGTCACTTATTATTTCAAGATTTAATAGTCTAAAAATATGAGTGAAATTATTGTTACTTTGTCAAAGTCTACAACAACACCAATCAAAGCAGGACATTTTTCTTTCATCTGCTCAGTTTAGTGGGCTCGTAGTGGGGTTTGTTTATTTTCCCTCTCCACAGCGCCACAAAGCCACATCCATAATCTCTATAGGACATCGAGTTTGGTGTAAATCTGATTTGGAGCCCTTTGAAGGGATTGTAAGTCAGACTCATTCTGGATGCGCTTGAGTCCATATTTCAAAGAGCCTGAGGCCAGGCTAGTCTGTTTGAACCACTGCTGCAGGCTTCATAAGTGAGGATATATTTAATGAGGCAGGACGAGGCAGGCATTTACTACAAACAAGCACTCCGACCATTCCCTCATCCTTTATGCAAATCTTTCACTTCTGAGAGCAGACATGAAATGTGAACATTACAGCTAATGACACACTCACGGCTAGTTATTGTGTGGTTGGCTAAAGACCCAGTTGCCGGTACACACAAGTTGCCGGTACACACAACAACTTCAATACACAAATGTATTGAAGTTTTGTATTGGAAGTTTTGGTTTTTTATATGCTGTTCTGGTCTCTTTATTGGTTTACTTCTGAATGTAAAAAAAAAAAAAAAAAAAAAAGAGTTTGTGGCTGAGGTCAAGAAATGGGCCATTCAAGCGAGCATTTCATGATGGAATACAATAAAAGCCAAATAAACGTAATAGCATAAATGCTATTTTGTCTTCCTTGCGGAAACAAAAGCAAATCTCCATTTGCCCCGAACTGCCAAAGCAAATAAAAACAGAATTTAAAAAAGGGTATATTTTAGGAAACTTGAACTGAACATTTCACATTTAAATGCAGTGCAGAAAGTTAAAGGCGGATTGTGGTCTTGAGAAAGTGCTGAGCGCCGGAGTATTGCAGAGCGGAGAATGAGTCAGATCAGTCAGAAACCGTACACGCCGAGATCTGATTTTACACGCAACGCGGCTAAGATCAGCCCACAGAAACTGTCTCACACACTGTGTCACCGATCAAAACATAGGGCTCCCAGCGCCAGTTCCACACCGTAAAAAAATGCAGCAAAATATAACAAAAAATATGCATGATCTGACAATGGAAACAGAGGGTTGGACACATGTACCTGGGCTCACCTGTATCTGGACTCACAAAGTAGAGCTAACATTTCAAAGGTGGCCATCTTGCTTTCCCAAACTGGGACTGTAAAGCTGGAAAAAGTTTACACACTCTATAAAATTTAAAAGTAAATATTTTTAAATTAATTAATTTTTTTTTTTTACTTTGAAAAGTAAATTTATTTAAAGGAAAATTAGCTACCCATGAGATTAGAATTATTGATCTAATAAAAACATGGAGCATAATATAGATTTGATTTATAAAATTGCTAAGTGAGAAACATTTCATTTTAATACGCAAAATAAAATTTGTCATCTGAATTGTACAATCTCACCACTACTGGTAATTATTCAAATTTTTTTCTCTCAAGTTTTCTTTTTCTTTTTATTTAATTATTACTTAATATCCCCTGTAAATCACAAACTGACCTGGGTTGAATGGGGGAGGGATGCATTTTTGCACACATTTTGTGGAGCTGGTCATTAAAATTTGGATTTTTCACACTTGATGCAATCAAACTCATTTTAATGAGCAATTATTGCCCAGTACAAGAATTATATTATATACTAAAACAAAATTGTGTCAGGACATTTTTCTTTTTATTAAGGCATTATATAACTTTATAGTAGTCATCCACTGCTGTTAACATTGTAGTGCTGAGATAAATGATACATTATGGTAACTCAATAGGAACAAACCATTTCTTACATTATTTGTGACTCTCTAGGTATTTAAGCTCCCCCTGTGGTCCAATCATATCTCAGCATTAGAGACCTGGGACTGACCTACATACCGTGTCCAGGACACAACTGGGGCTGGGGAATCGGAAAAAGTCCGCTCGGCAAACATGACTCTCGGCCAGAACGCATCAAGAGCCGAGCCGCTAACACACTGGGAAAAAGAGGAAGGAACCGCAGCTGAAAGAAAAATCTCAAGATAATTCACTATTTCCAGCTCCTCATTTGTGCCAGTTATGAAGAGAGAGACAAAAAAAATAAGTTGGGTGTAGTATGGTTTTTGTCCCATAGATAATGTTACATTTAAAGACTGGGCCCTACTGCAGTCTGCCCAGCGTAGTCTAGACGTACGGGGCAGTATATCTATCCGAGGTGGATTTTCTGCTTGCCAAGTTTCCCCTCTTTGTTTAGTCCACTCCGGTCAGCCCGGCTCCCAGGCTGCAGCCAAGCACATATATCAAAATACGCGTTCAAATACGCCGTTTCCAAAACAGCAGCATCCGACATGCCTTTGGCCGGGGGAAGCAGGAGGGTGTGTGGGGGGGGGGGTTGAGGAGGAACAGGAACGCCAGCCTGAGATGTCCCCAACTCTCCTGCCAGTGGAAAACCCGGAGGACCATGAATGAACCGCAGGCCCATGCCAGGAGCTGTAACTCTCAGCCAGCAGTGGCATAGCGGCCGGGGCGGTCCGGACCGTAGCCAGAAATTCCATGTCCCTCTTAGGACATTTTGTCCAGTTTTTTTTCCACCATTGTGAAAACCTCAAGTGCTTAGGAACCATTTTAGATGGGTTGGATACCCCCCCCCCACCACCCTTTTTTTAAAGTAATTTTTTTTAAAATACTTTTTTTGTACCCGGAACTTTTATTCATATTGTATATTTTATTTTCATGAATGGGAAAATCGTGTCAAGGCCAGAACCCCCCCCCGCCCCCAAATATTCCCACCCATCAGTGCTTCCCATTCCCTTGAAAAACCCGACCATATTCCGGGCTGGTATACGGTTGCTGTGAGTCACTCATGCAATCCTTCTGCTTAAACAAAAAAAACCTGCGTTAAGCAGTGTGTTCAGCATCACGGCAAAGATGGCCGCCCGACTGTGAGCTGTGCCCATAGGGAGCATGAGCGACTGAGTGCCGGTGCATCTGTGAGAAACACACCATCACACTTAACATCCTTTCTTAATGATAATACATCGAGTTCTGGCCTTATACGTTGTATAACTAAAGTCGCAATGCAGTAAGAGGTCATATTACTGAATGCAATCTAATCTAATTGTCTTTAAGTACTTTGGATGGGGGATATGGGTGGGTGGGGTCAGGCTGTCCCAACATGGTGAGATTCACAGTGAAAGGAAACAGGCAGCTTAATTAGGCTCATAAAGGTGCTTTCTCTCAGATTCCTCTGCAGAGCTCCACGCAGCCAGTAACTGCAGTCTGTAAAGCACATTAATTAAAGGAGTCTGCTCCACTCACTGTGCATGGGACTTTTCCACACTAAATTGCTTTTTTTTTTTTTTTTTTAAGGGTTTTTTTTTTACAGCTTTAGCTCGGGGGTAGTCTCTTCCCTGTCGGCAACTTGTGCCAGTGGGCGAATGTAAAAGTACAAGTCGCAACACTTAGCCCCAAAAAGAAAAAAAAACCCTCAGACATTTTGTTGGAGGAGTTCACAGGAGTTGCAGGCCATAGGCTTTTGTGTCCTGTCACACCCCTCTTCCATCGCTGCCCTTGATGTTTAGATAATGAGTCCAGTCCATTTCTGTGTGAAACTGCGCGCGGTGCGGACATGCCCTGCGGTCAGCGCGGTCCGGAAGAGCCGCAGCAGTGTCCGTTTATGACATCCAAGTAACTGCCCCGCGCCGGGACATTAGTCTAAACACAGGCCAGAGGCACCAGGACAGACACTGAGTGGTGATGCAAATCTAAATGACTTGCAGATGACTTCCCCATAACATAAAGCACTAAACTGGCCACACCTCCTTCAGTCCTCAAAAACTGAAGGGCATGGAACAGAAATGTACAAAAATGTACAATACACAGATGTACAGGCAACAAAGCAAAAGTTTTCCCCTGGTATTTTTTTTTATCTTAAGTCAGTAACACTTATAACACAACTTATAGAAAGATACAGCAGGATTTTTGCAGAGGACCCATACTCATGTATTATGTATTGAGTAAAAGGGTATTTTTCTTCTGAATGGCTTAAACTGTCCCAGCATAAATGAAGGGTTTTGACATTTTTCTTTTGGAGTAAAAAGCCTGACGGGAGCTTCTTCAGCAGTTACCTCACAAATTGTGACAATAAAAATGTTCAATGTGGTCTCAGACTTTTGGACCCCACTGCAGATCCCAGGTCTGAGACCCCCCCCCCGCACCCCTCCAAGGGGCAGGTCAAAGACATCAGAGGCAAGGAAAAACTCTGAGAAACCTGAACCATGTTCTCTCCTCCTTTCTTTGCCCCCTTCTCCTTTGTTCTGCCCTGAGTTTATCTTGTCCTGTTTGTTTTGTTGTTATCGTCAGCCTGTTTTCTGCTCCATCTGCATTTTCTACACCCCCCCGCTGTCTGGCTACTGGTTCTCTGTTGGCGTGCTGTTCGAGAAGAGGTCATGATGCTGTCGATCATGTCCACCCACCTGATGTGGAAGATATTTTCGAAGTATCGTTAGATAAATATCAGTACATTATTAAGTGTGGAGGTGGTGATCCTCCATTCTCAATAAAGAGTGACGATGCGTTACCTTCATCTTAAGGAATCCCTAACAACGACCTTTGACCCCATAACTCAGGCACTCAGGCCTTTTTCCTCTCCAATAACTCAAGCCAACGGCGTGTTTCACAACAGGTCCTTACGCCGACATAAAGACATTTCCTACAAGCATAAACAGGCCACATAAACGTTGTCCTTCTGCTTAGATCTTTCACCTTTTTACTAACCCATAATAGCTGTTGTTCAGTGCTGCAGGTAAGGGAAAAGCAGTTATTCTCAACTGCTTCCTGAGCCGTGACCCACCTTTACACCCCTCCGACGGTACCATCCCACAAACCCCTCCTCCACCTCTTTTACAAAAATAAAAGAAGAAGAAAAAAAAGGAAACGCACTTCATGAATGAGTCAGTCAGTGCGGCTGCTCTCCGGGGTCTGTGAAAACGGCACCTGCAGAAGAATGAGTGCGGACAGTCTCAGCTGCAGTCTGAGAGGGTACATACTGTACACATTCACAAAACTACTAATCCTTAGTATTCATCTGCAGGCAGTATTAGATAACTCCAAATAGTTTTTTTTTTAGTAATACAGGCAAGTCAATAGAGGTTTAGCAATAGAGGCGAGTCGAGTTGTCTCTGAAAATGGAAAAATTGTGCCGTTAACTTGATTAGAGACTTTTAATTTTTTTCTAAATTGGTACATATTCATTACATATCTGGAGTGAATGGGACCCAAATTATGGTGAAAAACCAAAAGACATGAAATATTTATTTTGACTATTTATTCTCAAGGGGCAGGATGTGGAACCGTGCAGTGAAACCAAAGTGTTCCTCAAAACAATGGCATCACTTATAGAGGGCTGCATCAATGATGATCATCATACACCAAAAATCAAAAATCATTTTTAGCACACCTCAATCTTATAATCAGTAGGAAATGGTGGACACTGTTCAGTCAAATTTAAGTTAATTTAGTTTTCAAATAATGTTTTAAATAATGTTAATTAAATTAAGCTCATTAATTTAAATGAAATTCAGCAGACATTCTTATCAGGATTGACTTGCACACTGTCAATTTACACACCTGGATATTTACATAAACAATTCAGGTGAGATGCCCTATGCAGGTGTAAAATGGCAGTTCCATTTCTGGGAATGGACTGGCAATGCTTGAGTAACAAGCCCAGCTCCATAACCTTTACGCTACTGTGCCAAGCCCAGAGTGCCAGAATCCAAGAGTGTCATCACATTAACATTCCCTTGGCCAGGGTGAAGTGCAGAACATGTGAGGAGATTCTAAAGCATAAAAGCTTGATTTAAAAATACGACTTGAAGGTCACCGTCTGGACCTCAGCAGCCCCAGCTCCGCCCCAAGCTCCTCTCACAGATGCAGAAGTTAGTAGGGAACTTTCATTATGAATGAACACTGAGCCTGCCCTGCAAAGGTGAACCTTCAGCAGCTGGGAAAAGCATTCTGGGAAACGGCACGGAGGCTGGGGATCTGAGGTCTTTGTGACATCCAATTTCAAAAAGGAGGAACAGAAAAAAGAGCGGACTTTCGCTGTTGACGGTCTCACGGTCCCCAGACCCGGATGCCCAGAGGGAATGCAGACAGGACTCTGATACCAGCAGGTGCGCTTGTGTGTGTGTGTGTGTGTGTGTGTGAACACAGATCAAACATGGCTAAGCCTGGTCTCAGACATGGGAAAAAGAAAAAAAAAAAAACAGGAGCACAAAAACAGAGGAAGGAAAAACCGCTCCTTAGATTGGCCGTGCTGCTTTATGGACAGCTCATTGTTGCAGCCGCCGATGCCGATGTTGATATTACTGTGCTTGTTGTTGTTTTCGTTGGTTTTTCTTTTTGGACATTGCAGAAACAGTGGCATAAACAAACATAAACAGTCATATAACGGTCGTATAAACAGATACATATTTTACGTCTGAGCAGGGACAACTGGATCCAAATGTTTTTATCGCTAACATTGACGAAGAAGTCGGGGAGGACCTGTTTATGTGCAGCTTGCTTTTGCAGCCAGTGGAAAGCAGCTCCTCTTGTTTGGAGGTAATCTGTGCTTGTGCATGCAAGCCTTTTAATGTAGGCTTATGTTACCAATCAAGAGATAGTGATCGTAGCGAGCACACCAAATGGACCATAAACCAAACTCTGAAGGCATCTGATATCATCCCTCAAAACCCTGAAGAGCTGCTCTTGCTCAGGGATCATTTTGTTTCTTGTGGAGTTCAGGTGCATGCATTTCCGTGTGTAATGGCCTTGAACACGTCGTTTGTTTTTAAGCTAAGCGACATTTTGATGCTGTGCTATTCAATTAACGTTAAAAAAACCTCCTCGACAGCACAGGGTCACGTAGAGCTACAGGAAGAATGGTTATTTCTAAGACCCTGTTTTGTGTGAACGCAGTCGAGAAACAAAGTCGATCAAGAATTTTCAGTATTTTAATGAAAACCTGCCACTATCAGCAGGCAACTTAAAGTTTTAGAAAGTGTTGAGCAACACATAGCTTGTATATAATGTAATGCACTTTCCATCAGTCTTTTGCAATCTGTAAAACGTATGTACAGACAGCCAGATTGAACTGGGTTTAAGATCAGGGCTAACTGGGAAACATACTGGGCATTTTGCATCATGCTACAGCTGAATGGTAATGGAGTTACCCCATATGTGGGTCACGGGAAAAAAAAAAAAAAAAAAAAAAAAAACTTGTGTCACCCTTTCGCTTCACTTCAGAGCGCACATGAAAGGGAAAGTCACATGTCGCAATCACTGAGGGAAGTGAAGCATGAAAGAATAGCGTGGCGTAATGTGGCCTATCGCGGCTTTGGTAAATGCATAAAATGATGTTATAACATTTAAAAAAAACCTGCATCAGCACTGTTATTTTTTATATGCTGTGGAAACGAGAAGCTTCTAACATCTTCCATGTTGGGTTCTTGGCGCGCCTGTCGTTTTGAGGCCTTTTTCCCCCATTCATAAAGCGGTGTGAGCCACAGCTGTGAGCGAGGGGCGAACGAGCCGCTCCTCCGCGCCCCGCTAATTGGTTTCGAGAGCTGGAGCCTCGCAGTGTTTGGGGCTGATGGAGAGAGAGGGAAAATGAGAGAGAGAGAGGGCCAGCTTCCTGGACACGACACAGAAGGCCACGGTCAATTACCCCAGCGCCCCATCCGCTAGTTCGCCTGCGAGAGCTCCTCACGGTGGGAAAAATTCGGGGGGAAGAAAGGGGCACCCCAAAATGGCTGGCACACAGAGGCGCAGGCCTGGCATGGAGCCCCCCCCCACCCCCTCCTGAGGCCTGCCTACGCCCTGGCACCAGGAACGCACCACCCATGACTGAGTGTCAGCTGGCCCTCACAAAGCGCCAACCACCTTCCCTAATGCCAAACATGGCAAGCCGCGGGATGCACCTAGCAATGCCCCACCTGCCCTGCCCCCCTTCTCCCCAAAAAACACAGCTGGTCTTCATCGACCTGTTTGGTGTGAGCCCGCTTCGCTCTTATACATTTTTGGGGCCTTACAATTCTCTCTGGGACACATAAACACGTCAAAAAAAATCATTCAAACCCACCTTGGCCCCATAAAGTCAGCCCTCTTCCTTGTTTTAGGACTCACAAAGAGACCTTAAGTTGCCTTTTTTTGGCCCTCTTTGATTGGCCACTTGTTTTCAATATTGACATACATTTTTCAAACACTCATGCAAGCACTGAGCTAAACAGTGGTTCTAGGACTTGGAAGGAAGGAATGTGAAATATGGTTTGTTTTTCTTTTTCTGTGGTTTGATAAATCTCTATTGATAAAGTGTGTTTTGACTTCGAAAGAGGCTCGAATCCCAACATGTCTGGAGAATACAGATACCCAACGACCGAACATAACAAAACAAAACAAAAAAAGCCACAGAAAACCTGCCAGTTTGCGGAAGAGTGAAAAACCCACATTCATTACTAAAAGATTATCTTATCAAGGGCAAAAGAGGAATTTGTTTGACTAGTCTGCAAATTGGTTGTACTCAACCATAACACATACAGTACACAAGATAATATCGCTACGCCAGCATATCTCCCATGGATCCCGACCAAACAAACTCCTCGGAAAGCGCCCTTTGCCTACCTTATCCTCCAATCGGATCAGTCTGGCTCCAACGGTGCAGTACTCTTTGTCCACACCTTTTTCTAAAGGGAAACAGAGGCCAGGGATTATGAGGTTCATATGTTTAGGGACACCCCTCTTTGCCTGGGGGGTTGGGGGGGAGGGGGGAACATTTGCAAATGTATTCAAATCTGGTTAATTGTGAGAAACTACTACATCTGTCATTTTTGTTATCCATTGTTGTCAGTTGACTGTTTGACACATGGAGCTTTGTGTTCGGGGCCCATGGGATATACTTCCACTTTTCAAGGTCTGTAAAGCGTTATGTTTGACTGGTTCATGCTTAGAGCGCAACAGACAAAGTACCCAGGGTAAAAAATACAAATTACCTTGACATAAACAATGGAGCAATTACTCACAGTAATTTGTATTTGTGTTAGAGGTATTCAAACCACGGCACCATGAGAACGGACCATCACATAGAGCCGTTTAAATACCATAAAAAGTGCACAATGTCCAACCTGTTATGAAACGAACTTTGCACTGAAACAGATATGACGTAAAAGTTGGGTTTTCAATGACAATGATAATTGATAAAAATAGATTTGTTTTGGTCTTTTTTAAATTGGGACTGTTAAAATAAAACCTTCTTCAGCCCTTTGCAAACTTCAGCCCTTAGTGAGGATTTCTGAATTACTGAAATCCCCACATCTCCCTCAGTGGGTCACTCGAAAAATGATTACGATCTGCAAAGCATTCCTCATTCTTTGATTTTATTTTTAGTCTTTGTTTCTTTCATCTCTATCATTTGTCTCAATTCAAGTGCTTTGGCCGGTTGTAAAACTTTGTGCACACTCTCTAAGAAGACCCAATAATAATAATAATAATAATAATCAATCATAATCATAATCATTATAATAAAGTGATTCACTACATAATTATTGTTTTGGTGATGATTATTATTTTATTCTCATATTTTCAATCTCAAAGCAATTTTCACATTTATTTCATGTAGTTAAATTTCCATTATAAAGCTCCCCGCGTTCACATGGAGCAGCTCCAGGTCAGGAGCGATCACTGCCAATTGGAGTCTTTTGCATCTCATCTGTGCAAATAAAAATGTCGTAATTTAATCTCACCTGCCAGAGCTCTGCAATGAATATTTAGCACTTCTGTAAATAACTTTTTTTCAACTATAAATCATTCTGGAATGTGTCTCTTTGAATAAATTATTCATTATTATAATAATAACATTATCGGTTATTTTAAGTTTGATGCGCTTTTGTAAAATTGGTTGGATGATATTTTGTATTGTTTTAATGTTAATTAAACATTTTGAGAAAGCATTAATTGATTTTAAAGTTGTTTTTTTCATTTTGCGAATGATTTCTAAAATATTTTCATGAGCTTTAAATTGTTTCAATAAATTAGTGTATAAACGGTTTAAAGAGAGGGAAAAAAGGAGCTGGTTAAAATAAGTCATTCATCATTCAGCGTTAAGCTGAAGGAATCGTATCCTGATTTAAACCTGCAGGACCCTGAGGCACACCTTGGGGCAGTCTGGCAGGAGAAAAAGCACAGAATTATAAATCACTTCTAATTACTTCTTTCCCTTACCAGGCAGGAACATTCCAGGTTTTCCCAAGGAGTGGTCTAACCTGGAATGAAAATGAAAGTGAGGGCGATTATGACATAAATTGTCATGCCATATGTCATCTGATGGACTGATCTGAGTACGTTAGTCACACTGCTGACAGCGCACCATGCAGTCTCATTCCTACACAGGCTCTGGAGTAACTATGCCCAACTGTGCCATTTCTTTAAAACATATTCATCTAAAAATGCCTCCATAGCTTATTGGGTATTTTCTGTGGCTTCCTTCTTTCTTTTAGATATAGGTGTCTAAAGAAGGACACAGGTAAAGGTGTGGATAAACAAAGGCATTACCCATGTACATTTGAGCCCTGACATAAAACATGGTGCATACTGCATGAGTCAGTTAAAACCACAGTGGGACAAATCAGAGAATTAATTTCCCAAGGCTCCCAAGAACAGTGACCTGAATTTGATAGCATAAATTCCCATCAATGCTCAAAAGTATAGAGAATATTTACACTCACACACCTCCAAGAGGTCCAAATGATAGAAGAGACAGAAAGCATATTTCACTGTGATTCTGACAAATTTGAACCCAGGTAATTTAATTGTTGAACTCAGTGGACATGGCTAGTTTCTCCAGGCAGGAAATGGCTCTGAGTCCTTAGGAGGTCTCCAGGAGACCAGGCCGGAGACTCCACTCATTAATACCACAGAACGAGAGCAGAGAGCAGACCACAAACCACCAGAGCTGGCCCTGAAGCCATCGTTCCCTTTTCCTGTGCGCACACACCGGCTTCAACAGGCTGTTCTCGGGCACGACTGACCATGCAGAAAATATGTAGGCCCCATATTTATAAATCACATCACAGCTGACCTGAGATCAGTTTTCACTTTTAGTTCAGTCAGATATTAACAGGAGAACCTGACCCTGGATCAGCAATGCCACTCTGAGCTCTTTAGTGAATACAGCCTCTGAGTAGAGGTGCTCTGACACAAGGCCAGAGATCCCAAATTAAATAAGGTCCACGTCAGTCCATTTTGGTAAAAATGGCCTTTTGAATTTTTTCTATACAGATTTTTCTCATTTCTGCAGTTCATCCACAATCACAGTAATTTAACCACATGACACATTTATCCACCATCACGCATACATTCTTCAGCCAAATTGACTTTTTTTTCCCCCCCAAGTCATCTATTTATTTATACAACGTTAATTTGGGTCTTACTCATTGCTCCACGGTTGAGATTTCTTCAGTGTGCGTATGCCAGGTTACCTTTCTCCAAAGATTCATTTAGGAAAATAAGCAAGTTTAGGGTGTAGGATTTTCAGGTGAGCAGCTCTAACCTTCTCTGAAGCTCTTTGATCCGCACCATCATGTTCAGGTGACCCTGAGAGTACTGCTCGATCACGTCCCGCACGTCGTACGGTTTCCTCGCTTGCTGCGGACGGGAACGTGCACATTTGAAAAGCACGGCAGAGATACGTTCCCATTTACATTCTTGTCATTTGGCAGATGCTTTTAATTCAGAGTGACTAATAGGAAGTGCATTTGTTCACCAGCACAAGTACAAGAGCAAAGATCAATGAGTTGTGATGTAACACGCACAACGCTGCAGCAAACAGATATTAATAATGATAAAGGCATGGGTTCTTGAGGGAGGAATAAGAACTGTCAGACATACGCAGAATGAGTGGAACACAGAGGACATGAATGAGATGAGTCAAACGCATTACACAAGCGGGATGAATCAGACGTACGACTCAAACAATAAGAGTCACGCACACACAGCAAAGATTAATGAGTCGGACAAACAGACAAGAGTAGAGGGAAAAACAAACACAACCGAGATGAGTGAAACACACAGCAAATCTGATCACGTAGATGCAAGCAGACAAGGGCCAAACACAAAGAAACTCGAAGGAGACGAGTAAAACACAAAGGAGAGCCATGTAAACACACAGGCACGTGTAGGAAGAGACTGAAACACAGATGAGAATAATCATGCAGGCCTGAAGGCCCCCCCCCCGCCCACCCAATCCCCCTCTCCAGATTACCCAGACCTCTTAATGAACCCACCCCACCCTCCCATTACCTGAAATTTCCGCCGCGCCACAAAATACTGCATTCTCCGAATGACTTTGACCGCCGACCTGTGGGCGTGCGACAACCTGGAGGAGGCGAGACGGGAGAGGGGGAGAGAAGAGACAGGAGGCGCAGAGGTCAGAGGTCAGAGGTCAGAGGTCAGAGGAGTTCTCTCTGCATTCAAGGAGACTATGCTCTGCTCGTGCTTACATTTAAAAACACAACAAGAAACAGGACAACATTTCCATCCCTTAGGGATCTTTGTCAAGTAAAAGAAGCGCTGGTGTTTTATGTATATATAAGTGTGCATATATATATGTGAATGTGTGTGTGTGTGTGTGTGTGTGTGTATGTGGTTGTGACAAAACCTGGGTGAGCTTTAAACTTTTCAGGAACTATCTCTGTGCCCGAAGGCCTTTGATATCCTGCTGTCCCAGTTCACAAAACTCTGTTCTTTTACTTCCCCTTCTGGTCCATGTCACGGACTCAACTCCTTCCCCCTCCTGTGAGCAGAACATTTGGGAAATGACTCGCTTGAAGAGCTTTGATTTGTCCGTAACGCTTTCCACGGCAGAGACTGTAAAACTGCATATGTAATTTTACCGTGTAATGTGAAAACACATGTGGACCTGAAGGGTGAAACGCAGCTCGGGCGTCGTAAGAAGAGCAGAGGGAGGAGAGAGTTAGTGGGTCACAGGCAGAGGGGCTGAATTCAGCTGAATTTACAGAACAAATTTGTGGTTTAAAAAAAAAAAAAGCAATGCCAGTTTTGGCTTCTTCTGCTTTATTTTTTTTTAATTCTCTCCACATTGACATCCCCACATGGACTCCAGCAGCACCCATAAAACGCATTGTTACTGTGCTCTGCTGCAAAAGACGGGGTCGGGATGCATTTTCTAATTTTCTGCATTTTCCACGAAAACCCCGACTTCTTCCTACTTTCGTGTTTCTGCAAAGTAAACTTCCTGAGAAGCAGAGCATTGTGGGATATGACCAGGCAAATGCAACACAAACCAGGTCGTCCTAAGTCTCATCCACAGCCTGTCAGCAAACTGGCATTGCCAATGTAAATAACCATTATGACAATAAACGCCAGGGCTAAATAATTAAGACCATGAGCCTCAACTTTCAATGCTAGTTGAATGCCAGTAGGCATTATGGCATAGCAGGACACTAACCAATAAGATACTCCCAATAGCCTATGATCTTATCGTTACTAAATTCTTCTCCAAAATGTAGTGATATTGCCATTGGTTATGTTTAATGGAGATTTAATTTCTAAATGAAATATGAGAATATTCCTTCGTAACACTAAGCACCACCCCAAATCACTGAGGTTCTGCACACCAAGAAGACCAAACCAGATATTATCTGAAACGTGCATGCATCTGACAGTTTCAGTCTAAGTATGCAATGAAAGATCGTTTAGTAGGATTCAAACATAGTTTTCAGGTGCAGTTTGAGCACCTGGTGTCGTGTGGCTGCTCAGACTCGTAGTCTGTGTTGAAAATGCCTCTCATCTCAGCTCAGGACGTCTGCCATCCATTTAACAAAAATCAAACATCGAGGTTCATTTGCTGGTAACTGCGCTCAGAAAAATAATCCTGGTTTCTGCAGCCTGATAATGATGCTAACACAAACACCTCCAGGCACGAAATGAAGCTCTTTATTAGTCCACTAATATGCAATTATTTTACAATTACACACTGATTGCCCACAGATGAGAGAGGAAATTAAAATGAGTCACAGGGGAAGAGGAAAGCGCTTGTGTTGGCCAGTTGTGTTAGTCTAGGGGGGTCAGAGCCGGGGGGCTGGAGCTGCTTGTGGGTGTGCGGCTGTGTGGCATGTGGAGCCCTGGTCTGGGGCCCTGGGGTCTGCTCATGCTGCCGGGTGACCAGTTGCCCCAGCAGGGGCTGGTGGGCTGGAGGCTGGGGCGATGTGGGCTGGAAGCTGGGGCGATGGGGGCTGGAGGCTGGGTGATGGGGCTGGAGGCTGGGGCGATGGGGGCTGGAGGCTGGGGCGATGGGGGCTGGAAGCTGGGGCGATGGGGGCTGGAGGCTGGGGCGATGGGGGCTGGAGGCTGGGGCGATGGGGGCTGAGCTGGGTGATGTGGGCTGGAGGCTGGGCGATGGGGGGGAGGCTGGGATGATGAGGCTGGAGGCTGGGATGATGAGGGCTGGAGGCTGGGGCGATGGGGGCTGGAGGCTGGGGCGATGGGGGCTGGAGGCTGGGGGTGCAAAATCACACAACCAGACTAATGTTTCTGAAAGAGAGGAAAGCGTTGTGTTAAAATAAAAATGAAAAAAAAACCTCCCTGTGAGCTGGCTTGAAATTCACATTGTCTGATTCCTAATTGGAACTCTGCTTTTGCCCATCCATCTCACGCAATGTGACAGCTTCCCTTCTGCTCGGTAAATTCCCTCCCCCATAAAAACAGGGGCGCAGCTCGCATTTGTCAATCCAGTAAGAGGTCGGGGGAGATCTAACTCACCAGCACAGAAATGCTTTACTCAATTCAAATTAAAAACATGACGTTTTGGCCGTAGCGTTGGATCAGATAATCGTTTATCTGGTGAGGGCTGTGGCCAGAACATCATGTTTTTAACTCCAGTTGAACAAAGTATTTTTGTTCTGGAGTGTTGGACTTATGTGACCTTTTATTATGAAAGTGGCTGGAGGCAGACCCTCCACTTCATACTGCCTGGGAATGAACCCTGCCTGGGAGGACAAGCGGAAAGAGGATCGCGATTGCTCTGCTAGGAAATGGAAATACTGCATGCCCAAAGGAAGTAAAATTGGGACCAGAAATATGTGGTTTTTAATCCTTATGTACATTGTAATACATTTGGTCCATGAGCAATAAAAGAGTGTTATTTGTTGTAAAATACAAGAGGTGATTTTTGCATTTTGTACAAACCCGAAGGCAAACTCTTGCCAAGCTTTACTTCACTGAATTTTCTAAAAGTAAATAAAAAAAGAAATATGCCCTGTTTCTCAGAAAATTTATGAAATAACTATATACGTCAAATCATGTGGACAATGATGTTAGTCGTAAAACTGATATTGCCAAAAATACTCATACTTTCACTGACATGGCAGTTTTTGGACTTGGATAATTGTGCAACAATGTGTCAAACCACATGATGTGATGCACTATAGCTGAAGAACTGTAGGACAAAAAAAAACACTAACAAAACCAAAAAAAACATATTTGTTGATTTTGGTAAAAGCAAATGCACATCACCGCTAGGTCAAAAAGAATACAAAAATCCAAAGTCAGTCATACCTAAGGAAGTCACACAGGCACACAGTACAAGTATGCTTGACGGAGCAGCGAGCGTGACTATTTGAGAGGACAGAAAGCTCTTATAGCTGAAGTGCGCTCCAGGGAAAGTGAATTGCTACACTCTTAATCTGCCCTATTGTGAGGCATGGGCCGGCAGGCCTGTTGTGACTGCAGGACTAACTCCATCCCTAAGAATGATGAATTCCCCAGTGCCGCCTTTTGTGGAGTCAAGAAGTCATTCTGAGGATTTAATTAGAAGCCGAGGGGGAACAAGAGGATTTGACCGGGGATGCGTCAACAGCCAGAAAGAATCTCAATCAAAGTGGAAAAAAAAATTTTTTTTTCCTTTCCGGTTTTTAGCATATTTGAGGAAATGTGTAGGTGAACAATGCAAATAGCCGGAGTGGCTGGTTTTGAACAGGGTTCGTATTGTTCGAGATGGGGGTTTAGCGGGGCTCTCAAACAAAACACATGAATTATACAAAAGTACAAGTTGTTCAGCTGGGCTGTGAACCAGCGACTGTATGTCTCACTCAGATTTTCATACGGCCCTTCGAACGGACACCTCTCTGAGGACGAGCATCTTTAAGACGAGCGAAAATGGGTGCTGACTTCTCTCCACTGAAGGACATACAGATGCTGGATTTGCAAATGAGAGCTTATGGGAAATGGAGTTTTGGCACTGATGGCCTCGTTCTGATTGAGCCTTGATTTCTGTTTTCCACAGGAGCCTTTATTGTTTTTTTTGTGGGGGGGGGTGTGGTTTGTGTTTGTAAGTCCCCCGCGGTGCATTCAGCCCCCACTCCCGTTGTGGCTGCCCGTTGGAGGGCTCTGCTCTGGTCAGTGAAGCTTTAATCTCGCACGACTTCAGCATTGTTTTTGTCCCGCGCCGTATGATCGCGGAGCTGAAAGGAAACACTGTTGTCTGACGTGAATGCAAGGCTTATGACCGCCTGTCCGTCCACACTGCCGCTATTCTTCCCAAGGTCAGGCTGGACATTGTGTACAGTGCACTCGGGGATTAAGGTTCCCCGGCCTTTTCAGATCACGGACAAATTCCACCAACAGGTCTTCTGTTGGAACTTAGCTAACCCCCCCCCACCACACCACCTCTTCAGTTGTGGTTTCAGGAAGTGCTTTATCTCAATACAGAAACTCACGTGTTGTCAATGGCAACTCTCCTCCTCCGCTGCTCCAATGGCCTGGAATAACCGGAGATGCGTATCCCAAAGTTGCTCTGGGGTACCCCGTTTTGGCTCCAGCAGCAACAACACACTGGATCTAAACTAAAGGATCTGAAAAAAGGCCCAGGGGACTCCAAAAAAACCAAAATAAAAAAACACAGCACAGAGCACAGAACAATACGGCGCCAAGACAGGCCTCTCCATCCACTGCGATTTTGTGACATTTTCAGAACCGCCAATACGATGGAAAAACAGATGATGAGTGGAAAATTTTACCCCCCTGTTGTGGTCTGGATATGTTAAAAAACAAAAAAAAAAGACCCACTCGTTATTACCTAAGTGACAGATTCCTTTACAGGCTGTCTATCGAGACACAGCAGGTAGACAAATACAACCTCTGCCCTCTGAAGGTTACATTTGAGTGTGTGTGTGTGTGTGAGTGTGTATATATGAGTGTGTGTGTGTGTGTGCGCGTGTGTGTGAGTGTGTGTGTGTGTGTGTGTGTGTGTGTGTGTGTGTGTGTGTGTGTGAGTGTGTATATATGAGCGTGTTTGTGTGTGCGTGTGTGTGTGTGTGTGTGAATGGGGGTTGGTGGATGGAAATCACCACGGAGATGGCGATTCAACAGGAAATGATCAAAAACAAAAAATACTAATCTGGGCAGGGAGTGGGCTCACAGACTGTTACATTTCCAGCGGCGCGTGGGGAGGAGCGCTGTCTGCCCGTAACGCAGCCGGGTCTGAGAGTATCAGAGACGGAGGAGCGCTGTCTGCCCGTAACGCAGCCGGGTCTGAGAGTATCAGAGACGGAGGAGCGCTGTCTGCCCGTAACGCAGCCGGGTCTGAGAGTATCAGAGACGGAGGAGCGCTGTCTGCCCGTCTGAGAGCCGGGTCTGAGAGTATCAGAGACGGAGGTGGCTGAAAGGCCCAGACTGTGTTTTTACGGCGGGGAGGCGAAGCCAAGCCATCACCCATGCCCCACAGCTTCTGCGGCCCTCGGCCGAGACTTCCTGAAGGCTCCACCTCTGCTGCCGTTTGTGTGTGTGTGTGTGTGTGTGTGTGTTTATAATTAAAACTATGAGCATGTCTTCGGACATATTTGTTTTCTTGTCTTGGGACATAGCCTTGATCCCAAGATGTTTTCAGTAACAGTCAGCACATTTCAAAAAAAAAAAAAAACTGAATAAGTAGATCAAAGAGAGACATTAATAGTCCAACAACAAAGAGAGGGATGTTCTTGTCTTTTTTTGTGTCATGCTCTTTTCACCACAAAAATGAGGGACAGGAAAAAAAAAAAAAAAAGACTAAAAAAAGCACATGTGTGACACATGTCTCCCATGCCTATTGCTGAAACCACAAACACACACACACTAAATACTCCCAAAACACACACACATGCACGCACACACACACTTAATATTCCCAAAATACACACACACACGCGCACACACACACAATATTCCCAAAGCACACACACAAGCACACACATACTCAATATTCCATTAAGCATGTGTACACACATACACACACACACACACAATGAAGATTGATTTCATACACTCAAACAGACTATGCCTTTACCATGCAATCCTACATCATTCACACAAACCACAAATGTGCCTGCACACACCACACACACACACACACATACACTCACTCTCTCTCACACACACACACTCACTCTAACACGCACACACACACACACACTCACTCACACACGCACGCACGCACACACACACACACACACTCATTCTCTCTCACCCACACAGTGCACAGCACTAGAGGCCGTCTATCCCGTTTTGGCGTTTGCCCTTCGTTCAGCGGAGAGGCCGCCGTTGCGGGCAGACTGAGGGAGAGGTGAGCAGGACTGAGTAGAGTGCTGGGGGACGGGCGAGGTGCTGAAGCAGGCTGTATAACTCATGGACTAATAGGATTTTGTGCTGTTTAGCAGGATTAGGCCTGTTAGAGAAAGAATCTATTTATTGCTGCCAGTCAGGGGGTCGGGGAGAAAACCACACAGGGCCGTTGTTTTTTTAAGCGATTTATGGGATTACTCCTCAGCCAGGCCCCCCGATCCATAAAGCGTCTCCGTTATTCACCGATATTGGGATTAAATTGGTCGCTCCTTAATGTCATATGATAATCCTGGCACATGAGCCCAGCATGGGCCGGGACGGGGTGGAAGAGGAGGGGGTGATGGGGGGGGCAGGGAACAATTAAAAACGCATACTTTCGGGGGTGCAGAGTCGAGCGTTCGCGCCCAGGGTCTGACCATGGTTCAGCCTGGCTTATCGCTTTCTTCGGGCCGATCCGCGAAGAGAAGCTGACCTCGTGCCTCAGAGCCCAGGCCGAGGGCTTTTGAGTGCTGAGGATTATAAAACCATTCTTCTTCATTCATTCATTTTTTTTTTTTTAACATGGGGGTAGTTGGGGTGCAGTGGGGTGGTGCGGGATGGGGTGAGTACCCCCACATAAAAAAGGCGCCACACATTTAATTAGTCCTTTCTCTTCTGCTGGTCTTTTGTTCACTTTTTCGGCATAGATTCCCTGGGTTGGGCTCCGGGTAGTGAGCGCGCCCAGTAGAGCCAGCAGCTTTGCACAGTGAGCGCGCTCTGTAGAGCCAGCAGCTCCATGGCGTGAGCACGCTCAGTAGAGCCAGCAGCTCTGCACAGTGAGCGCGCTCAGTAGAGCCAGCAGCTCTGCACAGTGAGCGCGCTCAGTAGAGCCAGCAACTCTGAGGAGTGAGCGTGCTCAGTAGAGCCA
>JAFBMS010000090.1:909649-959649 GCA_019788955.1 Albula glossodonta | reverse complement strand
TTCTACGGGAGGGAAAAGACCTGAAAAGGTTTTGTGCTGACCTAAGAGGGGTGTGTGTGTATGCGTGAGTGAGAGACAGAGCGAGAGGAGGGAGGATGTGTGTGTGTGTGTGTGTGTGTGTGTGTATGCGTGAGTGAGTGACCTCACAGAAAAAAATGCTCTCCTACCCCCCCCCCCCCCCCAACAGTGATAAATCTTTTTTCTCTCAAGGACTGCATGTATTTCTAATCCCCCATTCTGTTGAAAAAGAAAAACAGATTTTTCCTGTATAAAAATATGCATGAGGTAACACATATGGAAGCATGTTTGACCAATCAATCTTAAGTGGTTGCATGATAACCTATCAGCCATCCAATCAATCTTAAGTGGTTGCATGATAACCTATCAGCCATCCAATCAAATTTTCTGCCTGTAAAAACAAAAGCTGCAAGTATAGCAGGTATCCGTTACAGGTATTTAGCAGATTCTCTTATCCAGAGCAACCTTCAGCCAGAGACATAGTGCCTGAAAACAGGGGGATGAGGGGATAGAGGGAAATTCCAAATGAAAAAAGAATAAACGACTGGAAACCTGTAGAATAACCTTCTGAGAAAAAAAAAGATGAGATACTCACACAAACTTAGAATTACAATACAAGCATAAGACAATCAAGCAAGCGGTAACAAAATACGAATAAAAGATTAAAAACAGCAGCTGTAAGATGCTGTAAGGAATCACGAATGAGTGCACTTAAGAAAAGCAGTTAGCGACAGCAGGGCAAGAGCAGTGGAGGGGCACGGCGCGAGATGCAGGCTGTAGAGGTGCACTAATGCAGGAACCACGGAGGTTAACAACATGGGAAAAAGCTGCATCCAAGTCTATAAAAGCATGTAAATATCTGTATCACAAGACACCCATGGGTTAAGGCTACCGCTGCCTGATGCATTAGAAACCACCCCAGCATCATGCAGGTCAGGCCTTGCATCAAATACAATTACAGGGGTAATCCAGAACAGCCCGGGCAGTTATACGCTGCTCCCATCGCTCTGAGACCTGTGACCATGGTGAGCCCCCTTAGAGATTATTTCCTTCATTCTGCATGCCACAGATGCTGGTCTCTGAAAGAGCACCGGAGGAGGGACATTCCCAGTTCATTTAATACAGTCTTTACATTAAAGAATCTTTTTATTTTTGGAGTGTTTTAACTGAGGTCAAACGTTCTTTGAATTGTGCTATTTTCATTCTAAGACACAACGGCATATGCTCTTTAAATGACTAAAGTCCATTAAGTCTGAATAGGGAAATGTCCATAAAGACACTAAATGTGTTCGATTGAATCTAGTCCACAAGGGACTGCATGCTGCCCCTGTGCCGGACCTAAAACATAATCCTGCATATCCTTTAACACAGACATCTAGAAGTTGGTATTGACTGAATTGTGTGTGCATTGAAAGACGCTAAGCTTGTGTGATTGGATTCCGGCCTAACTGCATTCGTCTCGGACTCATTGCTGGGAGACATACTGGTGTTTGCGGCCAGCGTTACATCCTCATACTGTAAGCGAGGGAGGGAGGGAGGAAGGGCGGTGTTTAACTACGATAACTCACACAAATGATAAACTATGAACGCAAAAGGAGTTGTGTGCCAGGAAAATGAAACAGAGCAGTGAAAGAGCAGGTCAGAGAGGATGGTCAGGTGGTCAGGTGTGGAGCGTTAGCATGCAGCGTTTTACACAGGTACAATCTGGAGACGGCAAACCCCACCCTATAGGACCAGTAAAGCCACCATACAACTTTTTTTTTTTTTTTTGGTGAACAACTGTTATGTCACATGAAGACAAACAGACAAACAAGGCCATGTGGAGATCAGGTGGATCGTGTTGCGCTGACAGCACAGGAAGCAGGACACTGGTCCATGTGACACAGAAAATGATGAAACACCTGATTTCTGTTGAATAAGAGGGTCATGTACAAAAGAAAGAGTACACCCAAATCCTTTGTAATTCAGGGTTTTTAAAGGGTATCTTGGTTTTAATTGTGGTAAAAAAAAGCAGATAATCATGTGCTTCCATTTTCATAAATAATGCTATACACGCATGCACATACATATATATATACACACACACACACACACACACACAACCATCTAACTGCCCAGCATTTCGCAAAGCACATGCCTGCATGCATACCAGCAGACATATGTGGCTACTTATATAAAGATGCTGATGGGACAACAAATTGGATTCCTTTGGAAATATATCTTAATTTACTGATTAGTAAAAAAAAAAAAAAAAAAAAAAAAAGGAAAAGCTGTCGTGCAGTCTGAGGGAGCTCGGATTGAATCGCGTGTGCTGTACAGTTTCTGGTGTGATTGCGTGACATTCGAGACAGCGGCCTGACAGCGATTCCGCAGCGGCGCCCGCACCAGATCGACTCCAGGGCTGAAAGAGCGGGGTTATGTGAGCAGCTATCACAGATTAAGCATTGGGAACAGGGTGCAAAGGCATAATTGAAAGTCTGTCGAGTGCCAGGATTTTTTTTTTTTTCCTTTTCCTTTTTTTCAGGCTGAATTATCAGCAAGGGAGAGGGGGAGGGAGAGAGAGGGGGAGTGGTCTGGACCACGGGCCCCCACACTGCAGAGGTGGGAAACAGTGGGAGCTTTCACAAGGCCGAGCGTGACGCGGTAACAGAATCGTCGGGTGCACAGGATAATGACAGGCCGTGATGGATGGGGGGGGGGGGGTGTCTGCTCTCGTCGTTAGCGTTTCTGCAGAAGTTCTCTCTCTACTTCTCTCTCTGTTTCTGAGCGTGCTCGGTCTGGTCACCCTCGTTCCGTGGAGCACGTGAGGGGGGTGGGGGGTGAGGGGGGGGGTCGGCGGGCGGAGCGTGACATGGGCCTCTGTGCTGGGCCAGGGGTGGGAAAAGGAGACGAGGTGCGTTATGTTTTTGGCGACCGCCGCCCTGCTCAGAGTGGCCCTCCTCCTTACACCCCCTCCACCCTCCACCTGTGTGGTGTTACCTGGCATCTCAGCCCTGGCACTGGGGCTGGCGGGATTCTCCTGGCAGATGGGGTGAGCCTATAGGCCAGTCACTTCACAGGCCTAAGGGCTTACTCTTAAGCTTTACCCACGACTAAACGGTAGGGGTGTAACAGTACGGTATGGTTCGGTACGAGTTTGGTACAACAGGGAAGAAAAGCAACAAAGAATCCCAAATGCATAGCAAGGCTAGGTTTCTTTTCCTTTATTTTGTAAAGCTCCTGTGTGTCATTTCCTCTCGCCATAGCGTGACTGACTCAGTCAGACGCCAATCAGCTTGAGCTAAGGTTAGCATGGGCATGTTGCTAACTTGCTAATGTCTTACAGCTTAAGGTTTCCGGGTGGAACTTGAGCTTGTGAAATTTGGTTCCGCATTACGTTCCTCAATCTTCGCGCATAGGCTACGACTGCATGCAGCGAACTGAAACATCCGTACTGTGACAGTTCGGGACGAACAAACATACCATTGCACTTCTATTAAACAGTAAATGACCACACAGCAAAGAGAGCAAGATCCATTCAGAAAACACTTAACCTGGGACCCAAAGAGTCAAACACACTTAACTTGGGACCCAAAGAGTCAAACACACTTAACCTGGGACCCAAACAGTTAAACAAACTTAACCTGGGACCCAAAGAGTCAAACACACTTAACCTGGGACCCAAACAGTCAAACACACTTAACCTGGGACCTAAATAGTCAAACTCTCTTTACGTGCATTTGCAATTCAATCAAAATGGACTTTAAATTGCAACATAAATTTCATAAAACAATTTAAGGGCAAACACCTACCCATTTTCAAATTAAAATGGACAGCTCCCATAGGATACATTACCTTGTCTGTAATAAAATATAAAAACTCTAAGAAAATGATGTTGAAATTTAAGTCTGTTTTGATTTAAGCATTTTACACTCTCTTCTCTTAGCATTGTTGCACACATGAATATATGGAACTGAAATGCTGCTAAGAGCAAAAAGGGTGTGAAAGGGTTAACTGCATATGCCTTTTAAGAGACTGCATGTGTGAAAGTGTGTTTCACTGAATCCAGCCCATAATACCCACATTAAAAAAACCCTGTCTGTTTACCTGAGAAAAGTGCATGCCCAAAGACCTGCTTCAACTTCCGCCACAAAATCAACTCTGGTGTCTGTCGAGCTGGCATTAAAGTATACCTTACTGCTGATGCGTGCCAAGGCAATCAGATTTGGGTGCGTGTACCTTGAGTCAATGCTTACCCCTCTGTGTAAATGCCCGCAGCCCGGGCGATCCCTGCCAGCTTAAATAAGCATCTATCATCATGGCAGCCCAGCAACCTTTGTTAAAGAACAATACGGCCCTGATGGGTCCGCATGCTACGCTCCCGTTATTGCCGATGACTAACGCCGCGGCCCTCTAGGACGTTCAAACAAGAAAACGTTAAACAGCGAATGAACCGACGGACACATTGTTTCTGTGTGCGCCAGCTGTGAGAACAAGCCATCCGTCATCCTACCGTGCGTCTGCGAAACCTCAGAGGGAGGAAATGTTCCCAGAAAGCTTTGCTGTTATTTAACTTACATAACAAAAACAGCACAGGCCGAGACACAATCACACACTGAATGCGCCATTCAATCAAAATAGATTTCAGTCTTTCAAAGGGAATCATTCAATCAAAAAAATTGATTTTCGGTGACTAATTTTTGGCAGTGATGGTGTTTTGGGTTTGATGGTGTTAGATGTAAAACAAAGTAATGTTGTGCTGTAAAACCCACGCCAGAGCACAGATTTGTTATTCATTACTGCTACAGATTTTTGGTAATGATTATAACCATTGTTTGTACTTTGGCAATACAATGCCTGGTACTCGAGAGAGGCATGGAGGGAGTGAGACTGTTTTGGAAACAGGGGGGGCAGAAGTGAGATGGGGAGAGAGAGGGAGGAAGAGGGGAGGGTTCTGAGGGGGGGGAGAATGATTCAAGGGACAGAGAGAAGGAGAGAGCAAGAGAGAGTGGTGGATATTGAGAGAGAGAGAGTAAAACATACTGAGAAAGAGAGAAAGAGACGAGGGGGGGAAGCGAAGCAGGAAGATTTAAGAGAGAGAGAAAGAGAGAGAAAGATTGAGAGAGAGAGAGACATAGAGAGAGAGAGATGAAGAGGGCAGGGAAAGGAGAGAGAGAGAGAGAGAGAGAGAGAGAGGGCAGGGAAAGGAAAGAGAGAGAGAGAGAGGGCAGGGAAAGGAGAGAGAGAGAGAGATGAAGAGGGCAGGGAAAGGAGAGAGAGAGAGAGAGAGAGAGAGAGAGAGAGAAAGAGAGAACAGCAGAGTCATGGTGATTAAACCCTCTGTCTCCTCCGCTCAGACGCGTGCATAGTCTTCATCAAAGCGACGCCGGCGCACCCCACTAGCAGCGGCTCAGGGCCTGACAGGTCCCTCCAGCGGGGGGTGGGGGGCGGGGGGCTCTAACACACGGCGATGGAGCCGGGCAGGCGGGGTGGGGGGGTGGATTTGTGGCTGGGGGGGGGGGGGGGAGGGGGGTTTGGTGTTAAGACCCACTGTAGCAAATTAACTGCCATTAGCAACAGGGCAGACGCCGATTCCCCCCCACCCCCCTTTTGGTCCCACCTCCCTCCCCCTCCTGCCAGCCTGACCCACCGCTACCTCGCCCCCACATATCCCACCGTCTGTCCCTCCCCCTCTTCTGTCTCTTTCTCTGTCTCTGTCACGCAAAAAAAAAAAAAAAAAAGGTGAAGAGAAGAGATTTGATTACGTAAGTCTAAATGTGAGCCACAGCTTCTAAAGGTCATTAATTTCAGGAGGTGACAAGTTCCTTAACTTAACACGGTATCCGCTACCTCCCACAGTATCCCCTTCCTCCGACAGAGTCCTTTACTTCTTTTGTTGTTCATTACTGATGCGTCCTCACAGTGGGACATCGGGCGGGTGGTTTAAAATAACCTCCCAAAAATGGCCGACCCTCCGAACATCATCCGGTCTTTAGTAATGACAGCCTTTCAACACTTAAGACAATCACTACTCACATCAGAATTTGGCAGGTCCTTATTTTATCTGACTCAGTGTCAAGAATCCTATGCAGTAATTACCATGATTAATTAATTACAGTTTTCAGGTTGTTAAATGACTAAAAAACGAGCATGATTCAACCTCCATCTCTCTGCCACGCCACCCAGCATACAGGGAATAAATTAAAAATGAAAACAAACAGAGCTAATTTGATATTTAATACTATAACTCACATATACACCCTGGGCCTATGTGTTTTTGATTGACTCCAGCCCAATATATTTGTAATATATCACAGTATATTTCATTTGCATAAGGGATAGTCACAACTCTCAGCAAGGTGGAAACCGATGTAAAAACTGAAAACAAACAGGCGGTACGCTATGGCCTGTTCATTACTCTGAGGTCAGCTCGGCCAGCGCCTCAATCCTTCCACGGATGGGGCACAGGTCGGTGGTTTGGCGGGGGTGTGACTCAGCGCTGCGTCTCACACTCGGCGGGATTCTGACTGAGGTTCGCCGTGCGTCGGATGTGTCGTCCCAGCACGGCCAGGCGTTCGGGCGGGGCCTGTGAGCGAGGGCACATTAAAGCCCAGGGATTAACAATGAACAAGCGGGCCACCCCGGGCCAAGCCGTCAGTCATGGCGACGGTGTAATGAACACCCGGCTACAGGTGCGCTGATCCCAGACCTGCTCCTGGATGCAGGATTTTAATTAGGACCGCGAGGAGGAGCGGAGACACGTATTTGGCTTGCCTTCAGTCGGTTCTTTCCCTTTCAGGGCCAGAGTGGGGGTGGGGGGGGACGCCGCTGTAGCTCACTGTGGTCCAGGGCCTTATTTTGATCAGTCATAACCCGAGTAATTAAACCATGCTGTTCATCTGCTTAGCTGATATCCTGATTATCCGAAGCCCCCACCCCCCATTTTAAAATGCTTGCAATTTTTTGGCTTAGGCAGTCGGTAACCTGGATTTTGTTTTTTTTGTTTTTTGCATTTCTTATCTGGGTTTACTGAAGCACCTGATAAAACAGCAGCACCCTGTGCAGCATTCAGATCCTCTACCCTCAACTCCTGAGCCCAGTGCTCTGAGCCGAGGGGCAGGCAAACCAGGCCCTGGAGAGCATTTTCACTCCATTTGAACCCCTAACTACATTACCTCATTAATTATCAGGCTTAATGAACGCAGGTGACCATGTGCTGGAGTTTTGAGGAAGAGTTTCTCCACTCAGATTCTGAGTATTCAGGCTGAGGCCCTTAATAGCTGATCAGACTGTAATACAGAGCTCTGACAGCACGACCCACAAACCTCCCCTGCGTTCTGGGAGCTGGGTTCCTCCGTGTGCTGTTGTCCACTGCTCAGTTACTGCCAGATTCGATCTCTCGAACACAAAAAAGCTATTGTGTTATCACCAATATTTATTAGCAATACTGAGATCGCAACTGTACACAAATACTGTGGCTGCCAATTTATGTTTGTCACTGCAGAAGGCTTGTTTATTTTATTCTTTAATACTAACGAATGGCATCCCCGTGGGACAGAATACTTTCCATGATGGTAGTATCTACTAGTAACTGCTTTAAAACTACTTTCTCTGAGAAAGAGCTACCACTCTTCCTTTGCGAGTATCAGTGTAGCATAGGTTTAGTCAGTATGAAAGAGGTGGTTTGATAACTACCTGCATAAACAAATCTGAATGTGACAGTGATGATGCCTACTAATGACAGAGTCTGGGATCAGGAGACATGGCCAGTTTCAGGGCCACACCCTACTTATCTGCTCATAAAAAAACAACTGGAACATTTATCGAAGCAGTAAACTCAGAGTGAATCCAAAGCAAACAGAACAGTCCAGAACACATGGTGGAATATCACAGAATATAAAAGGGTTCAAACGAGGTGAACTACAAAAAGACTTTTTTATTTATTTATTTTTTTTTTGTTTCAGTTTGAGGGCAGCCTGTAGAATAAGAGGAGAATAGACTGCTATATAAGAGTACATTTTGAACCGCAAGTATTATATTACACACAGAGCTGTCAATGTTTGGAAAAGATTGCCAGCTCATGTACAGAGATCTTTGGAGTGTTCAAGCCCAGGCTTGATGCAGTATGAGATGCTCTGAAGACTGCGGGTGAATGGCGAGCCTTTCTGGGCCGGACGGCCTGTTTTTGTCAGTATACATTTTTATATTCATATTACATGTAAAATGCTGGAACTGTCCCATGCTGAAACGGGAAAGCCAGTCTGTTAAGGTATGAAGCGTAACTATACAGCCAGCAATCCTTGCAATAAATACAAGGAAACACTTCCATCTGGATTTCGTCTCTCGTTTTTTTTTTTCTATTTCACAATTCCAGTAAATGATTAGACATGTTGACTTCTCTTCCTCGCTCTGTGCCAGGTATAGCGAGGCTTGGAGCCTGACCTTTTGGATTTATTAGTTAATTAATGGATCTAAACTGCTGTAGAAAGAAATTAAACACCTGAACGCAAACCACACTCTTTTTGATACAACGATACAATAATCTTTGTTCTCTACCCCTCAAGGAAAATGCAATAAATCAAATAATAAAAGCAGAGTGATTTGATGATTTTTTGCGATGTATCTTATCTGCGCTGTGAAGGTCAGAAGTAAGATGTTTGGGCCTGTGAAATGAGGTGAATTTCACCTTAAAAAAATGAACGTTTGTGAAGGATAAGGTAACGTGTGCAGCGTATGTAAGGAAAGTACATGGACTAAAGTGCGCACGCTATCCATTTTACTGTCAAACCTGGTAAATACGGACAGTTCCGATGTGCAGAGGAATTCGAAAACAGGATCCTATAAATGATTCGGAACTCTGTAATTTTCCTTTAGGGGACCCCTGGGAGAGACGCGAACATATATCCACCAAAGAAGGCTAGGCCGCAATGTATTTATAAAGACGAAGCAGGGATTGTTTTGTCGACGAGGGTGAGAGTAAAAAAGGAACCCGAGGCTGGAGATGGCGGCCCGAGAGGAGGACAGCAGCCCGGTTTTTTTTTTGTTTTTTTTTCACGTCGCCTCTCGAGGACTGTTTGGTCAGGAAATAGCAAGCCTGGCTTCAAAGGCTTGGGGAAGCAGGTTTCCCGAAAACAAAGCAGGACCAGCCGAGACCCCCCCCCCACCCCCCAACCACCTCCACCTACCCAGCATGGTCCCCCACACCCCCCCACCCCCCCTCCCCACTGTCCTCCCCCCTTTGGCACAGTACAGACAAGGGTCATCCTGTTTTGACGTTGGGAGCACAAAAACAAGGGGGTCACACCACCCTGCCCCCCCCTCCCCCACACACACACACACACAGAAAATGGCCCAGCAGGTATTATCATAAAAGTAACTCTTATTTGGATATACCATTTAAATATGGTGGACAGCCCCCCCCCCCCTGCAATTCTACCTGCTGCTGCTTCTGTGGGGTTTGGAGGGGAGGGGAGGGGAGGTGCACATGAGTGGGGGGGAGGGGGGCAGGAATGCAAATATTTAGGCTGCCCAGAACGGAATGAAAATTACACAGCACGGTGTGAATACCTGCGCCGCTACCCAGGTGACCACCTGCCGCGGTGGAGGGGGAGATAAACACAATAATAACCCCGCAGCTGAACGGCCCCGAGGACGGGGTGGATGGGCTCCTATTACAGTCTTTTACTGGCTGCTCTTCTTTCGCCAGAGCTGGGGGGGGGGACCCAAAGATCATATAAGGATACCGTGTGGTCCGAGGGGAAATGTATTTTCTTCATCGGTATTTCCAGATGGAAAAGTATTAAAGTAGCAAAAAACAGTGTGTCATGGCAGGTTGCGATTTACTAGGGGGGGCTCTGGGTTTTGGTTCTGCGTGTGATCTCATCTTACCTGCCCTCTCCTCTTAGAAGCCATGGCTGATCCATCCATATCGAGCACGGCAGACGGCCCTGTCTCTGAAACGCTTTCACTTCTGCAGCACGAGAGAAAATTCTCCTCAAACAGACATTTCACCGTGCAGAGTTTGGGATACTGAAATCACATTTCGGAGGATCATCTAAGACAAAGCATAAAGATACGGTTTCTGCCAAACAACGTAAACCTTTCCTCCGAAAATATCCCGCACTGCCTATATCCCATGCCAGTTCTGCCTGATGGTGATTGGCTATCTAACTTCCATATCACTCTTTTCCCATTAAAGATGGGATGAACTAAAAGTGGAATGATTCATAGTAACAAGTCAACCTCAAAACTACCAAACCCCTATCTGTGGCCTCTCTGCTGTGAACTCAATGACAGGGCACGTTTATTATTGCATTATAATTGGATTAGTGGATGTCCACATTCAGAGTGACCTGCAGTCAGCTCAGCTCTAACGGTACCCAGTTGCTCTGGTGCTTTGTACAAGTTTTAAAACATCTGTAGAAAACCCACCAAGATTCGGCACCTCAAGTCCAAAGTAAAACATGAGATGAATCTTCTCAACTAATTCATAACTTGTCATGAAAATAGTAATAAAAAAAGTTTAATTTGTTGACTATCATATTCATATAAACTGTATACACTTAAACCGGTAATAATTTTTCATGAAAGCTTGCCAGTCTCACCTCATCTGTTCTGGTTTACAGCTTAATTTTTTTACATACAGCCTGTCCCCACATTACGGACGAGACCCGTTCCCAAGTTTGTCTTTAAGTCAAATTTTTATGTAAGTCGGAACAAGTGCATAAGGTTCGTATTTAGTGTCAGTTGGTGAAATGTTTGTCTTAGTATACAGACAATATATATTTTACTTTCCATGAGTAGAAAACACATAAGAAACACTTCCAAATACACTAAAACATCTTAAACACAAAAATACATTACATAAAATTAATAATAATAATAATAATAATAATATGTGCATTTATGACCATGATCCATTTTATTTAACTCTAAGCCTATTTAATATAATAGGCTTTATTGCAGTCTGTTCACAAGCGCAAGTTGTCCATAAGTCGGACGTTCATATCGCGGAGACTGTCTGTACTGTCGCTGTACCTGGCTGGATATCTTACCTAGTGTAAGGTAAGGAGGTGTACCTGTGACTGGAGCCTGAGAGCTCTGTGCTCCAGGGCCCCTCCACCCACCCCCACCTGTCCCCTTCTGGGATGGGGCAGAACAGTTCTGCCCATGTCTTCTTTCTCCATTTGCACATGGAGAGTTGTGCTACCAGAACTACTGACAAAACAGGAGCGTGAAACTGGTAGTCTAGTGATGACTGTGATATTGGTTTCCATGCAGAGCACTGGTTTATGTTGGCAACACTGCCCCCTATTGACTGTCCTCACCTGCAGCAGGCTGAGTGGCAGTGTGAATGCAGATATCAGAGGCTGTGCATTGCCAGGGGCCCTCTGCCATACAGGGTGCTGGTGTCAGGAGGGAAGTGAGGGTAAATATGGCTGCAGTTCAGTAGGGGGGGGGGACAGCAGAGTCAAAGAGCCGTAAGGCTGGCTCCAGAGCAGGGGGATCAGCGTGGACATCTGGACTCCGCGATCCCGCCGCCAAACCCCAGCCCTGCCGCTTACCGGACATAAACCGCACATGAAAAAAACAAAAACCTTATTCTGCTTTTACAGGCCTGGCCTCATCCTCACGGAGAGCTAGCTCTCTCTCACACTCTCTCTCTCTCTCTCTAAAGCCAGAAGCGATGCAGCAATGCAGGCCTGAAACAAAAGACACGCGTCTCATCGAGGAAACGAGATACATTTGAGAAGCGCCGGGTGAGTCACGGGAGGGAAAAAAGACTCGATAAACCTGCCACATCCAGGCGCTGAATAAATCGTTCCTAAACCGCACCAGAAACTTCGACAGCCTTGTGTATAAACACATATGCTGCTTATAACAATTAAACCTGGAGGAATGAACGTTACAAAAAACAACTTTTTTAACAGCGGCCTTTTTTTTTTTTTTTTTTGCTTTTGAAAGAATTTGTCTTAAGAAAAAAGAAGTCAGGAAGAATAAAATAAGTTCAGGATGGTGAGTGAGTGGGGGGAGGGGGGAGGGGGGAGGGGGGAGGGGGGATGCTTCTGGCTGATATTTTCTGGCAGTTTATTTGAGATCGGATTCAAAGGAATTTTAAGGGAACTGCTCAAGACGAGCCCTGGAGAAGGCAGTGCTGACACTGTGCAGAGTGCCCCCCCCAACCCACGCCCCCCGCCCACCCCCCCAGCTGGACCCGGTCCAACTGGCAGGGCTCCTGAGCCCCCCCCCCCCCCCACTGCGGCCCGGCTCTGGGTCCACACAGCCAGACGGGATGAGCTAGGTCTCATTCACTCATTCACTAGTTCATGTGAAAACCTTCACCGCAGCCGGAGTGAGACAAGGCCACTGTAACTTCACACTCCATCCACTGTACACTACACACTTTACACACTCACGCTTTTTTTTACTTGCACAGTGTCCTTTTTATAGTATAGTTTTTATCTATTGTGACTTGTGTCCTGTGTGTACGGCTGTGCATTCTGCTGCTGAAAATGCTGCAGTTTCCCTTGGGATAAATAAAGTTTATATCCATCTATCTATCTATCTATCTGTCTAAATGTTCTGGTGATTTGGAGGTCCATCCACCGCCGCCGGCCTCTCCTGGTACCCCGCTGCCCCACACCCCCCCCCCCCCCCCCATCCCAAAAACCTCACCCATTAAAACCCACTGACGCCTACCTCCAATCAAACACACTTAGTCTCTTTAAGGCCATATGCAAGTATACAACTGAGTCAAAGCAGACTTTACATTACAGCTTTACATCATTTTCTTTAGAGCGTGTTAGATTTTATTGGAGACAAGCACACATGTCCTTTGGAATTTGTTATTTGCACTCTGAAACAGAATATCATGTGCGCTCAGAGAGACTAAAGTCTGGTTTGATTAAACTGCATACGGCCTTATAAAGACTGAATTGAAGTGCCTCTGACTGGGTGTAGTTCCTGTCGAGCCGCGTTACTGAGCGCATCAACGGCGGTCATAACAGTGAGGTCCGCTGGGCCTCGGACCGGGGGGAAACTTTTATGGGGGACGTGTGTTCGGCCCGGTGCAAACACAAGCCACCTGCATTCCGGGGTCAGGGTGGGGGTGAGGGGTGTGGGGGGGGGGGGGGGGGTGTGTCGCCCATCTGTAACAGCGCACAGTCTGCGGCACTTAACTCGCCCTCCCCCAATCCCCACCCCGACCGCACCCTGCCCAGATTCTGGCATCAAGTCTAACAGTTCTTCCCACACCATAAAAATCGCCGATATCAAACCGCCTTCCCTTCATCACGCGAGGAAGCCTGCATCGTATTACCATGGAGTCCCTTATATAATAATCACGCATATAAAAAATCAGCAGCCCACAACTCAACCTTAAACCAACAGTCTAAAGGTATGAAAGCAGAACCATGGACTGCAAAAACACAGAAAAGGAAAAGAAATACAAAGCTGCAACCTTAACTCTCAGGTCGAATGGTGTAAACATAAAAAGAAAAATACGTCACAATCGCACATAAAGAAATTCAGCTATCTACTAATCTACTACTCAGCCATAAATAAAAAGTCTAAAACAATAAAAACAAAAAAATGAAAAGAATAAAAAGCCTGCAGTTAAACCTGAGCTCACAGGCCTGATGGTGTAAATATAAAACCAAAAACACCCAGTGTGCTGCTGAGTGTTAGAAACGGCGAATGTGAGCAGTGACAGCTTATCTGTGTGAGAGAGAGAGAGAGAGAGAGAGAGAGAGAGAGAGAGAGAGTCACACAGAACTTCAGCGGGGTCCGTGGCTCTTCTCTATCTCCCATCGCGGCCTGATAGCCGATGATTTGGTCCTGTCAGGAGGAGAAACAGGGCAATTACTGTGACCCCTCCTCATCGCCTCTAAGCAGCGGCGAAATGGAAAAAGGCACACTGGGAGTTTTTCATCACTGCTGATACGGTGCTGGCGAGCGATGCTGCGACATCATCTAAAAAGCTTTAATGTTGATCTGCGTGACTGAGGCTGGTACAAGCGGCCTTTTTAGTGGAATATCACAAGTTCCAGATTCGATCTCGTAATCGCCGGCTTTAATGTCCAAATGCAAGACATATGTGTTTTCAACTCCGCTCCGCAATAACGCACGTGGCACGATCCGGGCCTATCCGAGGCCGAGACCCAGACCAAAAAAAAAGTTTGTGTGCATTTGTATGCATGTTTGAGGAAAATTAGATTGTTGTTGTAGTTATTTTTTTAGGGGAATGGAATTTGCACATTTTTTGGCACAACCAGAGAGCAATTTGTTCAGTATTGTTCATGTCACGAACGGAGACAGTGACAAAACAAAAGCTGGCCTTTGATTCAGTGACCCACTTTATCTGTCTTCTGCTATAGCTGTATTTTTTCTTTTCACTGGATTTCCTATTAGTAATGTTTAGACTATCAGATCTCCAAAATAAGTAACTGATCAAGAAAACCACAGTTATTGAAATCTAAATTTAGCATTTGCATGTGTTGAGTAAAATGAGTAAAAAAGTACAAATGGTTTTTGGCCATGACCAGTTTCTGGCTGAACTTTTAGTTCCATCTTATAAACTGACACAATAAGGACTGATGTGTATGTTTAAAGCACTATGAACACCATATTATGAAAAAAGCCCTCTCTCATTCTTTAAAGGAGTATAATACTGAGCGCCCATAGGAAATGCTCACAGCAGATGGTGCTGTAATGTAAAGTCTATTTTGACTGACTTGCATTATGCCCCTTAAAGCTGCTAAGTGTGTTTGATTAGATCCCGGCCTCCTGTGTTTGGGACGGTCCAATTGGCAGGATTCAATGGCTGCCTCTCATTCCGGGCTTTATGGCGGACCCAAATACTTGGGAAGAGACTTCGCTTGTTCCTGACACAACATTCAGTTATGGGAAATGTTATTACAGCTGAAAAGTAAATGAGGAGCTACCAAAGAAATGTCTCTGTGAGAGGATACTGCCTCAGCCGAGGATTCTGATGAACAAAATTAATATTTGATTTCAATACCTCGATAGTAACAGATATCATTAAAGAGTGAAAGACAAAAATGACTTCCAGGCTGTCGATTTAGAAATCAAACATCAGAAAAATTAAAAGATCGGGGCAGGAGCCAGGATAAACTCAGAGTAAAAGCCAAATGTACAGAAAGGAGAAGGAAATACATAGAAGTACAATACACCAATTCTTCCTTCTCTGTGTGTTTTTAAATGAGTAATGAGGTCTCTGAGTATCGCACAACACAATCGAGGAAGACCATGTTACACCACGAAGAGCATGAGCGAACCTGTAGGTTAACTTATTGTTAACTGATTGTTAACTATACAAATTATGGTTGCAAATTTTCCTTTTGGTACAAGTGATTGATTTTCTGGAAAAACATTTAACCATATGCCAATATATATGGTTACATCTAGTTTATAACCAAGTAGTGCAGTACATCTAGTATATAACCATGTTATACAATATGTATATAAATATAACTCTACAATGGAGTTGTTTTGAGGAACAGAAAGCGGGTGGAAAATAAGGGTACTGCCGACTGCCACACCTTCCACACATAAGGAATTTCAAAACCCACAGAAAACCTTGGCTGGTACCCAATCAAACAAATATATACATCCATGGTCATATAAGGTTATAATAGAGTTCAGAAATCCCAATCTGAGAATGGGATGTAGCGGGCCTAACCTATTTAATCCATATATTACCTTGCCAGATACATTAGCTGAAATACAGTACTGAATGTGTTCACTATCCTGGCTATTTAGTCAACACAGGTACACTACAGTATCCCATATAGCTTTGATAATATGGTGTTCACACAACATCAATAATAACATCCTATTTCACAGAACGTGTTGTGGACGTTAAGCGACGCATGACTGTATTTTGATGTTATAATGACCATGGATTATGTTAAATGTATAATACCCCAGATTAAGATGAGGTTTTACTGCAGTGTGGGAAGAGGGGTCCTGGGGTGGGTCCATGGAGGAGTGTTTCCGCTCTCACGTGCAGCGGGGTCCATCTCCAGCCCTCGTTTTGCTACAGACACCAGTTCCCCCCTTGTGTTGTGACTGTGGCGGCTATGGGGAGGGGCGGGGGGGGATTTGGCTAAAGAAACAGGCCTTGGATCCACCCTGCCACACGGGGAGAGAGCAAATCCCACGAACCGGCCACGCCCCTCATCCCCATGGTACCCAAATCCGCCACTGCCGGGCAGAACCAAAACAAGCACATGCTACGCTAAGAGCGTGCACACCGATTGCTAATACCGCCACACTGTTAAAGGGAAATAACTCATACACGCCTGTTTAAAAAACCTCTCCTCCCCCTTCCGCTGCTAAGTGTCGGCGCCCTCAGTGGCTGTGTGAAGAGGGATAGGACAGTCAGACGGGTCTTGTTGCTGCTTCAGTAGCGACCGTTCGACAAAGAGCCGTGTCATCGCTGACACCGGCGGATTACGCTGAAATAACAGTCGCCAGCACAGGGGGCCTGGGGGCCATGCTTTTTCGGGTGATCCCTCTCATTTGTGCAGATTTAGAGATAAGCGTGTGACCGGACACTTTCTCATTGTCCCTCTGATGGGAAAGGCACCCAGCGCGCCAGCGTGGAGGTGGCAGTGTCACTGTAAGACGGGCATATTTGGTTTGTCATTGTGGCCCAGCTTGTATAGAAGGGCAGAAATGACTGAGCATTTTGCAACAGCTACATGCTGAAGCTAAAATCAGGAGTGGGACGTTTTACTATTGCGCTTCACACAGTTACAAACACATTTATTTCCATCACCATGCATGCAAACAAGCAAGAACATCATCGACATAGTATCCCACATCAATATTATAATGCTCTTAGTGGTGTTAAACCAGAGACTTGCACTCTCTGCCTACGCTAATTGGGGTTGAAATTGTTTTTCTTGTGTGACTATTACGCATTACAAAGTTGAAAACGTATTTACCGTCATCATGAAATATATTTGTTGAGTATGGATACAAACAAGTAAGAGAGAACATCAGAATTTATGTAATGTTGTACATCAACATTTGAGTACAATATAGCAATTATACCAACAATTATAAACTGCTGTACGACTAACTAAACAGTGTGAAGAGCAAGGGGACAGTAATAATGATGAATGAGCAGAGATCTTGGGCATTCTGCCTACAACACTGAACATGAATAGATACTGTCTGACGCTGGGTACGCCATCGCTATTTTTTTTTTCTTTTGAATTAAAAAAAAAAAAACACAGAAAGAGTGTGTTATCTGTCCACTGCTCCTGAAGGCTTGCTCATACATGCTGCAGGTTTTTCATGTGTCAGATTGTTCCATGTTGACACCATGTTGGCTGCTGCTGTGAACAGGCCTCTCTTATAAAAAGAGATTCTGGATCTCAGTTAGTCTCCCTGGTTAACTGAAGGTAAATAAAATAACATCTAAGAGCAGGAACCAGGTCTGAGTGACTCAATATCCCAGAGGCACCAGAGAGCTGAGATCTCCCAGGCCCCAGTGCAGGTCCCGACAGCTAACAGGGCTGGTGCAGGTCCCGACAGCTGACATTAGTACTGCTGTGCCCACCAGCTGCTGTGGAGAGCATCCTTTCACTTCATTTACATAACAGAGAGCAGATTCATCAATAATGAATGCGTCTTTAAAAGTAGGGTTTTATCTTTCTTTTTTTTCTTTTTTTTTTTTTCTCTGAAGTGTGGACCCAAGATGGCCATGACTTCCAGAACCTTTCAGTACACCCACCCAATCAGGGAGGCTGAAGCACACAGACCTCTGAGCAAAAAATGTAGGCATAAAGGCTTGAACACAGCTCAGTGGCCGCCCTTCTGCCCCGTGGGCCTGCAGAGGAGCTCAGGGCCTCTATGCCGCTCCTCCCTTTCTGCAATAGCAGCACAGCTGATCCTTGTCCCTTCAGGGGACAGAGATTAGCTGATCCCCCACTTTTCTGCCCTAAGGGCATGAACCACATACAGTCTAAGGCCCACTCTTCTGCCCTAAGAACACTAACCACACACAGTCTAAGGCCCACTCTTCTGCCCTAAGAGCACTAACCACACACAGTCTAAGGCCCACTCTTCTGCCCTAAGAGCATGAACCACACACAGGGTCTAAGGCCCTCTCTTCTGCCCAAAGAGCATGAACCACACACAGTCTAAGGCCCACTCTTCTGCCCTAAGAGCATGAACCACACACAGGGTCTAAGGCCCACTCTTCTGCCCTAAGAGCACTAACCCCACACACAGGGTCTGAGGCCCTCTCTTCTGCCCTAAGAGCACTAACCACACACAGTCTAAGGCCCACTCTTCTGTCCTAAGAGCTCTAACCACACACAGGGTCTAAGGCCCACTCTTCTGCCCAAAGAGCACTAACCCCACAAAGGGTCTACAGCCCACTTTTCTGCCCTAAGAGCACTAACCACACACAGTCTAAGGCCCACTCTTCTGCCCTAAGAGCACTAACCACACACAGTCTAAGGCCCACTCTTCTGCCCTAAGAGCATGAACCACACACAGGGTCTAAGGCCCTCTCTTCTGCCCAAAGAGCATGAACCACACACAGTCTAAGGCCCACTCTTCTGCCCTAAGAGCATGAACCACACAAAGGGTCTACAGCCCACTTTTCTGCCCTAAGAGCACTAACCACACACAGTCTAAGGCCCACTCTTCTGCCCTAAGAGCTCTAACCACACACAGGGTCTAAGGCCCACTCTTCTGCCCTAAGAGCACTAACCACACACAGGGTTTAAGGCCTAGCCTTCTGCCCTAAGGGCACTAACCACACACACAGTCTAAGGCCCACTCTTCTGCTATTAGGGTACTAACTACGCACAGACCCAGGGCAGTGCGCTTCTGGTCAGCAGATGTTTTGGGACCAGTCTCATGAGACCACATTGCTCAACACTAGGCCCCCCAAACCACACCCACCCCCCCACTCCCAGTTCACATTTCCCGTTTGTTCAGCATTGTGTGCGAATCGGGCTCCTATAACAGAGGCGCTGACGATGCACTGAGCATCGCTCTGGGTGAATGAACAGCACATGGCCGATCTGACTCTGCGTCTCTCTTATCCGTCAGCAAACCCTGGAATTAAAGGGACTTTATTTAAATATTAATGAGCATCATGCTTGGCATGTAAAACGATCACGCATTGTTCCTTTAAAAAAAATACTTCAGGGGATGACACACAGTTCTCCTACTACAGCTGCACCGCCTGCTCCCTTCCCTTCCAATATAAAATATAAAATATTTTACTTCTGTTTATGGATGTACTTGGTCTTTAATTGGCCTTGCATTGGGGAACAAATACCACATTTTTTTCTTTCCTTTAAAATGTACCAACCACGAATATTTAACTCTACTGGAGACAATTTTCCTAAATGATTCACTTTACACCACCTTCTGATGATAAACAAACACCTACAGTGAAAACCTGTCCGTTAATTTAAGCACAGGTTCACCATACGGCATCTCTGGCTGAATCATCCCCCCCACCCCCCAGTCCTGACTGCAGAGGACATACGGTGGAGTTTTCAGAGCTTTAAGTTACAGTCGACACAGCAGCTGAGAACCAGAAGTCTATTTCCTTTTCTCTTCCTCTCTCACTCTGTGTGCGTAACACGATCTGGACCCTCGCCTTGCGAACAGACCTGAAACACTACCTCTCCCACCAACGGTGGCCAGCAAACATGTCGCAGGGTCTATAATAGACGCCTGGAAAAATTATGCAGGCCCCGGACTCAACGGACTCTTTTCTATACGGCTACTTGCCATATGGCCTCCAGGACGCTACGTGGTAATTGATGGTATCTGTCGGTGGACCCCAGTCCGGCTACATACAGAGTCCATGGGCACAGGCTAGTGTTTCACCTGTCCTCCCCCATTCATGCTGCCAGCCCATTAGCTAACAGAGTTAACCCCTCTGCCGACTGCCCACCGCCCCGTCATTGTTCTCATATACTCGTATAGGCCTCCCTCTGTTTCTCCCCAGTTCACCCCCTCTTCTCCAGCATGAGGTTCAAAGCTACCACCTGCCACCCCGCCCCCCCCTTTCCACTTTTACCCCCCCCCCCCCCCCACTTCAGAATGGCCACTGCAATCCAGATGGCGAATGGAGCACACCATCGCTGCCAGATTAACGCTGACATCGTGCGACCTGGAAGAGTTAATATCTCCCCTTCACACCGTTTCCTGCATGTTCAGTGAAACCCTAATTTTACGCACCCCGATTTTATGTGAATTTGGATATAACATGATGAGTCATTTGATGTTTTTTTTTTTTAAACCGCCTAACTAAAAATTAATTTGTGTTTTAATTTCTATTGTAACAACAAATATTTATTCACGGAATTCTTTAATTCAAAGGTAATTTATTTGCCAGAAAAAAACGGGTCAAATAGGGTGAAAATAGAAGAGTTTTAGGATGTGAGGTCAACATTGGGTCAGTATGATCAATGATTTTCTTGAACCCTGATTTAGCACGACCCCACTTTTTTCGCAATTACATTTTTTGGACCTCAACGATGGCATTATAACAGGGCCACACTGTAACTGTTGTGTTGCTTGCCGATGTGAAGATGCTTTTTAGTTTTTACATCCCAAGGTCTGGAGAATCAGCGGTCCTACAGAGGCTGTGACTGTGTGCTGGACTTAGGGACAGCTGTTCTCTTTCCAACATGCAGTGGGAGGAGGGGAGAGCCCGCTGACCACTTCATTTAGATCTCACTGACACTTCAGCTAATCAAAATAAACAATACCCTGTGCAGTGCGTGGGTTTCTGTTCTGCGGGGTACTACAGTTAAAACCATGTGGAATCAAGAATAATTTCCATTACAGTACTTCTGTTATGGCCCTTAAGGTTTACAACACAAATCAGTTTCATATTTTCTGTGGCAGTACAACCATTTTTTTTTTTAAATATGGTTTCAAATGATTTAATTTAGCTGTAATATTTTTGGTGACTACTTCTGTAAGGTGGAAATACATAATCAGGTGTAGTAATTTCAAAACACTTCATGTCTACAAGGGACACACTTCCATATCCAAAGGCCAATGTTGTTTTGATTGTGGAATCAATGCACAAACCAGAGAGCTGTCCAGTTATCAGACAACATATTGTGACATCATCATCGTGAGCCAACCTGCCACTCTGAAAACATGTACAACCCAATTCAAGTGAGTTTTTTTTTTTTTTTTTTAATTTTGCCATTATTCTTTGACTATTCATGGACAGCGGGACATAAGCACTGTACATGTCTGTTCCATAATTTCTTTTCTTTTTTTTTCTGGAATGACTGCACGCAGACACACACACATGCACACACGGGGTCCCACAGTGCATCTGGTGCAAACGCAATCACATGTCAGAGGCATTGGACTATGTCAGTCTATTTCCTTGCCACTGTTGCCTTGGCTTGCTGTGAGGAGGTTTCAGGCCTGGGATCAATATTAAAGCTGCTTTGTGACTACTCGTTGTAAAAAGCGCTACACAAATAAAATTGAACTGAATCACATGGAACTTCAGGGCCTGCTGCAGGTGACCTGTACAGCGGGCTGATATTGACACCCAGGTGTTTTTTTTGGAAGGAAACCGAACTGCGGGACTTGGGACCGTTTCCATATGGCAGCCCTGTCCGTACATTATGGGATGGGCGTTGGCCCCCCCACCCCCCCACCCCACGGAGATAAACAGGGTGAATGGCCTGCCTTGTGTTCCGTCACGGCGTTCGGCGGTGATGACAGTCTCACGTCGCCGTGACAGCCAGCAGCCCCTACACAAAGGCTTCCACTGTACACCTGTCCCCCTCTTACCCCCCGCGACAGAGTTTCCCCAATTTCAATCCCTCCCCCGGCCCCCCCCTTCTATTACCTGTTAGAACTGGTTTGTGAGTACGGGATGGCTGGTGAAGGAATTGGTGTATACCTGACCGACGTGCCCAGGTAAGAGAAATGGGGGGGGGGGGGGGGGGGGGGGGGGGGGGGGAGGGGGGGGGGGGGGGGGGGGGTTGGGGGGTTAGTGGCTAAGGGCCACGAGAAGCGAGGAGCATGATATGATCTCAATAGATCACCCGCCCCCCCGTGATTCGGAGGGGGACATTCTCAGGAGCGTCTGCTGCCAAACAGACTGGCGTGCCCCTTTTGTGTCCAGCTCTGTTTGCCGTGATCCACTCTGCTCCACGACGCGTTGCATTTGCGTTTGGTCCCCCTGTTTGCTCGCAGCAAGGAGACACGGGAGAAGCTCAGGAGCCTCTCGATTGGCTTAACGTCCCTGCTCTGTTCAGCCCCGCCGACTATTTACAAATGAAGAAAATCAGGAGGCAGCCATGGCCGGGGTACCGCAAGCAACCACTGGCGCTCGCCAGACACACGCACGCACGCATGCACGGGAGCCCATAGTGCCGCTGGTGCAAATACAGTCATATTTCTGAAGCATTGGACTATGTCAGGGACTTTTTTTCCTTGTCACTGTCGCCTTGGCTTGCTGTGAGGAGGTTTCAGGCTTGGGATCAATGGTAAAGCTGCTTTGTGACTATTCGTTGTAAAAAGCGCTACACAAGGTGTAGGTGACCAGTACAGCGGGCTGATATTGACACCCAGGTGGCGTTTGTGGGGGAACTGAACTGCAAGTCTCGCTCTAAACGGAGATCGCTGAAGTCCTCACAGACTGATTTCTTTCCGCTCGTCTGACTCTTCACGCCCTACCATCACAAGTTCTCACAGTGAAGGACATGGATGAATCAAATCTTTCCTGCCTGCCCAAAAATGGAAATGAGTCACATGACTTTTCAGTGTTATCCTGATGGCTAATATGCTGTATTGCTAATTCACCATATGAATTCAATTGAATTCAAGCTGACTAGAACAAAGGAGACAAAAAACATATGGTCACAGACGCGAAAGCCAAGTACTTTTCACAAGTAAAAATTCACCTGGCATCCTCACCTACCTTAATGTGTCATTTTGTACATTTAAATACAAGCTCATACAATGTACCTCATATATCCAACCACCATGTGTAAACATATAATGAATTTCAGTTTTTCCATCACTGTGCCTCAGTTCAAAGGAGTAATATTTGTGGCAAACAAAAAAAAAAAGAAACAAACTTAATGCAACAGCTGCATATTGCAAAAAAAATGCCTTGATTTGCCTTTATTGTGGTTTTCAGCGCTGATCTTTCACATGAGAATATGAGTACATACAGAGCACACATCTTTTAGAACACCTGGTACATGTCTCAATCCCATTGGTCAGGACCTCAGGACGTCATCATTAGAGTGATACAGACCGACCAAAAACGGACGTGACCTTGCACAATGCATGACCTTTGACGACGATAGAAGCTCTCTGCACTATGTGCGCTCTCCAATGCACGTGACGGACACCAAAGTCATGCTAAGAGAACCCAGCCAGCAGTTAGCGCTGGGCTAGCATGCAGACGTACAGGCCCAGGAGGGAAAGGAGAGGGCTCTAGCCTGTGAATATCCATCCCATGTGACAGTCATTTGTGTACCTTGCACTCGGGACACCAGCTAGAGCCAGCCATTCAAATTCAAATAAAACAGGACCGGGACAATGGCCACGATTCTCCCCGAGCAATTTGTAAATGTGTCCTCCGGGCCCGCTTCCCCCGACGCTCCGGCTGTGACTCCTGCACACTGTGGCTCTGACCTCTGTCAGCCTTCCAAGAGTGAATAAAAGAGTCTCACCCCTAACGGAAAAAAAACGGGGTGCCTAGCAACCAGGCGACCGCCAGCGAAATCAGTCAGTCTGAATCGACTGTTAGTTTACTGACGATGCTTCCTCTGACTGAAGAGAACGCTGGGGGGGGGGGCTTGGGGGGGGGGGGGTGCTGGTGGGGTGGTGAAAAAAGGGGAAAAGTTTAGTTCTCTTTCATAGGTCTGAAAAAAAGAAGTGTGCTGTTCACTGTTCACTGAACTCTGGTGACACTGAATAACCACAGTGGAAAACAGCATACGGTCAGGCTGAAAACCAATGTGTGCTGGAGATGAGCTGTTTGTGAAAAAACGAAGAATCTCAAGTAAGGCAAAGCTGCAGAAAAATACACAAATACCGCCATTTCAAACTGAATAAGGTCAACTGTGTATTGTAAAAGAAAAAATGCAACAATTCAAATTTTTTAATATCGATTAAAACTATAACAAACACAGTAAATTCTTTCCAAGCACACAGCTTACACAAGGAGGATTTGATCTCACCGACATGGTGTGATAACTTGCTTGCTCAATATCTGCTATGACTTTTCTATTTAAAGCTTGGTTTTCAGTTATATACACTCAGCAATACAAGCTGTCATTTTAAAAGGTAACCAAACACAGTATCAGCTATGCAATCTTTTAGCCACACTTGCTTAATGAAATCAGATGGCGATAACGCTCTCGTGTTTATATGCGAGCTTAAAACAGTTGTGTGTCTCAGATTTTTCAAATATGGTCTCTCTTCATTCAAGAGTCATCAGGCTCTGATGGACACAAAGAGTTTCTTCGGATCAGGGTATCATCCAAGTTGACGAAAAACAAATATAGTCAGGAACACACTCAGTTTTTCTGAATCTATGAACTTGTCTGCTCCCCTGCTTTGTCAACAAAAAGCTTCACTTCATTTTCACTCCATTCTAGAATGTGACACCTATGATTCTAGAACTGTGGTCCCAAGCGCAGGCTGAAGGAAGAAACCAAACGCGGCCAACCAAAGTAAGCAGAAGGGACCAACAGCCAATCACCACGTCCGTATTAATGCAATTTTCCACAGTACAAAAAAAAAAAAAAGCACATACTGGCAACGCTGCACGCAGAAGTGCAGAACGAATCAAATCACTCCCAAGGCTACCGCGTTTCCACATTCACGTCTCCGTCAGGCAGCGTGCTGTGCTGAAGGATGATCCGAGAGCTCTGTAGCCCTGCGGGTATTTCGATTTGTTTTGCACTTTGTTCTGTAGCTCTGCCATGAATCATTTCAAAGTCTGCAGGGGAAATAATCTCAGATTAACATTGCAGAGTACTCCAGTGGGTCCTCCTATCTGCTCTCAGCATGTTAGTGGAAAACACGGGCTGAGACCCAATCAAACGCACTTACAACCCGATTCACTGCAGCAGTGTACATGCAAAACTGTTTTGCTGGTGCAAAAACACAGAGAGAGCATGTGATTGGTGGAGGCAGTTCATTTGCTCCAATCACAAATCATGTCACTGAAATTGGATGTGCAGAAATTCAAGCAGAACGGACGCTACATTTCAGCATAAGAAAATTTCAGTATTTTTTGATCATGTTAAAGGCAAGCAGCAACTGTCCTTAGGAACATGTTCAGTTCATTCTATAACAGAATACTATATGTACTTTAAAAAGCCTCCTGAGCTCTTAAAGAAGCTCTGCGCATTTTATTGGGTCCCGTCCACAGTCATATTACAGTGTGCCCAAGTCTGGCTGATTTGGCCCTCAGGCCTGTGCCCAATCAAAAGCGCGTAGCCCCTTTAAGACCCTATGCAATTCAGTCAAAAGCACATAGCCCCTTAAAAGCGCGTAGCTCCTTTAAGACCCTATGCAATTCAATCAAAAGCGTGTAGCCCCTTTAAGAGCCTATGCAATTCAATCAAAAGCACGTAGCCCCTTTAAGACCCTATGCAATTCAATCAAAAGCACATAGCCCCTTTAAGACCCTATGCAATTCAATCAAAAGCGCGTAGCTCCTTTAAGACCCTATGAAATTCAATCAAAAGCGCGTAGCTCCTTTAAGACCCTATGCAATTCAATCAAAAGCGCGTAGCCCCTTTAAGACCCTATGCAATTCAATCAAAAGCGCGTAGCCCCTTTAAGACCCTATGCAATTCAATCAAAAGCGCGTAGCCCCTTTAAGACCCTATGCAGTTCAATCAAAAGCGCATAGCCCCTTTAAGACCCTATGCAATTCAATCAAAAGCGCGTAGCCCCTTTAAGACCCTATGCAATTCAATCAAAAGCACATAGCCCCTTTGAGACCCTATGCAATTCAATCAAAAGCGCATAGCCCCTTTAAGACCCTATGCAATTCAATCAAAAGCACGTAGCCCCTTTAAGACCCTATGCAATTCAATCAAAAGCACGTAGCCCCTTTAAGACCCTATGCAATTCAATCAAAACTGACATAAGTCTCTTTGAGAGCATGCTCTGTGCTATTTTAGAATGACACGTTCTGAAGCCTGTGTCTGCTGGTCTCTGTAAAACAGAGACAGCTCAAGGGGGCCCGCGTTGTGTTGTAAAAGTCTGTTTTTGATTGAATTGCATTTGCCCTTAAACACACAAAGTTCATCTGACTGGTTCCTACCCGCATCCTGTGTACAGGCACAGAGTGTGAGAAGGTTGTGGCGAGGTGGGGGGGGGGGGGGGGGGGGGGGGGGGGGGGGGGGATGTATTAAGGTCTTAAGGTGCAGCAGGGTGTAGGAGAGGGAGGAGGGAAACCCCCCAGACCGTCCCAGAAGCTCTGAAACAGGAAATGGGTAGAGCAGAGGTAGGTGGCACTGAGGTAAACAACTCTCAGTTGAGTCTGAACTGAGAAAGTGCAGTCTCAACGGGGGTCACAACAGCAGCAGTTTAAAGTGCCTTATTTACTACTTAATACACAAGACCCGATATTATTGATTATATTCAATAATCAGTCTTATATACAGTTTATATACAGTTTCGGATCTATAATGAAGTTGGCTGCAGAGATGCTGCAGGGTACAGAGCTCTCAAAATGAGTCCTAATTTCAATCAAACCCACTAAGCTTTTCATGTTCTAGGTCACATGAGAAGCGATTTAACATGCTGTATTTAATGTACAGTGTCTAATATTATCAGTTATATTTAATAAATCTTTAGGTTTATGACGTCTTTTCATCACTGATCTGTCCTGTACAGCCCCCATCCTTTCTCAGAAAGACAGACAGACAAACACACACACACACACACACACACACACACACACACACACACACACACACACACACACACACACACACACACACACACACACACTCACACTCACACACACACTCACACACACACACACACTCACACACACACACTCACACACACACACACACACACACTCACACACACACACACACACACACACACACACACTCACACACACACACACACACACACACACACACACACTCACACACACTCACACACACACACACACACACTCACACACACACACACACTCTCACACACACACACACACACACACACTCTCACACACTCACACACTCTCACACACACATACAGACACACACAAACAGACAGACACACACACACACACACACAGACACACAAACACACACAGAGACAGACACACACACACACAGACAGACACACATACACACACACAGACAGACAGACAGACACACAAACACATACAGAGACAGACACACATACAGACACACACACAGACACACAGACACACGCAGAGACAGACACACATACAGACAGACAGACACACACACACACACACACACAGACAGACAGACATATGGACACACACACACAGTCAGAGCACTCAGGTCACATGATGTGACATGTGAGACGACCCTATGACACACCGGTTATGCATGACCAGCACTCACAGTCATATAACAGAGCACCATGTGACCCCAGCCATGCTCTTGTCTGTGATGCTTATCTGGAATATGTGCAGTTTATAGGGCTGAGCAACACCACTGCGGGCACTCTGCACTCGGACACTGCCTGTGTTATGCACTATAAATTAAAACCCCCATCAGACAGGATGCAATCAAATGAGATAATTTGCCTATTCCCGTTGCATTTGTGGTGCAGTGTCTGTGACCTGCAAACTCTTATGGCCACTGTTAAAACAGAGACGGCTTTGATTAGACAATAGATTTGCTTGCTCTTGGCTCATTCTATTTACAGAATGCTTTATCCTCTTACGACGCTTAAGTTACGCACAGTGTACACTGGCTGCCATGTCGGTGTATCGTGACTCTAAAAGACAATATTGACACTGAATGACTGCATGATTCATCTGGGAATGATGAGAACAACCTGGATTATGATGTAACAAATGTTTGCTTATGAATCATTCCACACAGTTTTTTTTTTTTTTTGAAAGAGGCAGAGTTCATCAGACTCCCTTTTTAACCACCTGAAACTCCATACAAACTGCAAAGGAATGACTGGACAGAAAACCTGAAAACCATCTGAAACGTAAATGATCTCTGAGACTGGAGTCACACTTGCTTCACAGAGGATCTTCTGGATGTAGGATGTTTATTTTGTATACGTCCTTCGCAGCCAATACAATCACACACACAAGCAACTGTAAGTGCCCCACATCCACAGTATAGGCAGTAAAATTCACCTGAATTAATTTGAAAGCAGAATGTTCATCCATGTCTGTTACAGTCACTCTGTTAATGTAGGTCTGAAATGAAAAGTGGAGAGTGTTTTTCTTTTGCCTCTACACTTTAAAGACAGAAACAAACTAGACAGTTGCTGGCAAAGGGAGGGGGTTCACTTGTTGAGGTATTGGGATGTCGGTCTTGTGTACAGTGTGTGCATGTTGTTGTGCATGAACATGAGTGTGTGTGTGCTTGTGTGTGTGCACATGAGTGTGTGTGCGCTTGTGTGTGTGTGCGCTTGTGTGTGTGGGCGTGTGTTTGCATTGCCTGCACATGAAATGATCTCATCCTTTTAATCCACAAATCCACAAAACTTTGCGAACAAAATGTGCTTCACAGAGAGGCTCAGCTCAGGCCCTGCTGTTGAACATGACAATATAAAAAATAAGATGCTAGTTAAGCTACTTTCTGCAAAAAGACCCAACACTTTGCATGGGGCTACTGCAGGGAGCTGCATCAAAAAAAGCATGGTGCTACACCAGTGGCAAGCAGCGGGGCCATTTACAAAAACTGTGCAGAGGAAAGCATTTGTTTTGGGGGGGGGGGGGCACACTCCAGGGACACTGGTGCTTTGGATGATGACATTAACTTAGGGTTCCTTTGTGGGACTGCAGCGTACACTGTTTTTAAAACCGAGTCATTTTCAGGCACTCCAAGAGCGTGGAGCCGTTCTGAAGTCAGGACATCAAAGAGATCCTCAGGCTCGAGTCTCCCCTTTGAAATCTCAGGGAAAAAAAAAAAAAAAAAAAAAAATGTGGCCCAAATAAAAGGCAAAGCAGAAGACTTGCTGAGTCCATTCTGCATGTGAAACCATAAACGAAGCACTACTAGTCAGCACAGAGCTGCAGGATCTTACTGACAGACTGAATCTACCGCCTGCATTGGCATTCACCGTCATAATGAACATCATCCTGACAAACGCTGATATGTTTGTGACCTGAAGATAAAGGAAGTTGTAAAGTGGAAACCGCAGAGTGTAGCTGCAGAGCCCCTGTGCTCTGTGGTGCCCCATGTGACCTCTCAGACAAAACTGGGACAAAACGTGCCTAAAATCTGTGGTTTACGCTTCCCTATCACAGGAGGCTCAGCTATGTCTATTTTTTTCCCCGTCTCCATTGTGGCTGCTTGCTTGCGATGACACGGTAACAAACCGATGCAGTGTGTTTTTAACTCTTACTTCTGCATTATCTGATCTCCAAACAATCTGTCTGTAATTCTCAGTGGAGAAACTTTGTCTGAAGAGTGTTTGTGAAACATAATGATCACTCTTCATTCTGTCAATGGCCTACAGCATTTTCCCTCATCCAGGTCTGCTTTCTTACCTTTGCAATATCCATGAACACCTTCAGACTTGAACATTGCACTTATTTAAATGCACTTATTTCATTAAAACATAATAACTTTGGGGGGTCATATGTATGGTCAAGTGGGATGGAAGGACAGAAGTAAAGCTGGCAAAAAAAGTTTGCTTACAAGTTTACTGAACTCTGCCCAAACGCCTTTGTTCCTTCTTTTTTTTAAACGGAAAATGTGATCTCTGTGGAGCACACAAAGATGATACTCACTCTCCGCACACCTTGTGGCAACACTTTGAGTAATGAATCAAATTAAACAGATGAGCCACATGGTCGAGCTTGCAGTCTATTCAGGACAGCCATCCCACCCCACCGACCCCCCCCCCGACCCCCCCACCCCCCCCACACCATTTCTCAGAGTTCAAGGGAAGGTCTGAGTAATTTACAACGAACCTCTAACCTCTAAACCACCACACTACAAAGAATAAAAACAATATCAAACACAAGCTACAGACAGAGGCAATGAAACTCCACATTTATGTGCATGCATGCTTTCTGACCCCACACAGACGCCATGCACCGTATGTGGGGCGAAACCGACGCACCGGTCGCTCTGAGATTCACCCTCATAAGATGCTTCCATTATGTAGGTCAATCGCACAGATTTAACCCAGCAAACCTTCCAGCTATCAGGTTAATCTCTGGTGGAGTTAAAAACACTTCGCTCGAGGCTTCTGTTTTATTTTTTTGCATGTATTTTCAAATAAGCTGCAGTTCTCCATTCTAAGAGGGTTTTTTTTTTCAGAACCTCTCCCCAAAAAAGACACAAAAGACACTTGAGAATACTTGAGGCTTGGAAGAACCTTCATCTGGCCAGAATTTCACCAGCAAGATTCTGGGTCTAACCCAAGGATAACAGGCCACAGAAACTTTTAGTTTTTCTCACTACAAAACCTTTTTAGGTCTTAAATTTTTATGGTTCTGCCCATTTTTCCCCAGTCTTAAACACAGGTACTCTGCATGAATTTTTTCATGAAGGGTTTTCCTTCTGTGTCACTTCCATGCAATTACATTTAATCAAATCAAACCCAGCTATTACTCATGCATGAATCACAGTCAAAAGTGCAGTCATAATAAAAGGGAAAAAGGTATACTGTGTATGTAAGGGAAAACATTTATTAATCTCTTTTTTAGACCAGATGTTAAAACTCTTTCATCTATAAAAAGAAATCAAGCATTGTGAAGACCAACTTTAATCAAACAGCTTTAATCATTACAATAGCTCATATTGCATGATTATTAACAATTAGAACTAGCAACACGATATTTACTCCTGAACAAGGTACCTGAATTAAACCTTACTTTATTCAGTACATTCTTCATTATGGAAATGTACAATACATGAAAGTAAACTGAATGTATATCGCCATGAATAAATCTACTAAGAAAAAGAATTAAAGTAAAACTGACTCAAAAAAACACAACTCTGAACAATGTCAATAACCAAATGTTAACTTCTACCTTATTGCTTTTAAGTGCAGCACCATACAGATAGTGCTTCAGTTGCATGATGTGTTTGTTTTGAAGGTAAAGGGGTGGGGTTTGGCCGGAGCTAACAGGCTGACCTTGCGCTGCCGTTCAAACACTGCTGCGCTCAGCAAACAGAGGACCAATCAGAAACATCAAACCCAGGGATAGACAAACAGAGAGCCAATCAGAAACATCAAACCCAGAGACAGGCAAACAGAGGACCAATCAGAAACTTCAAACCCAGGGATAGACAAACAGCGAGTCAATCAGAAGCATCAAACCCAGAGACAGGCAAACAGAGAGCCAATTAGAAACATCAAACCCAGTGATAGGCAAATAGGGGCCAATCAGAAACATCAAACCCAAGCCGACAGAAGGGTGCTGGATGTTCTGTGGGCCCCATACATGTTTCCCCCCAAACCCCCCCCCCCCCCCACCCCCCCCCCCCCCCCCAGAGCCCAGCTGAAGACCACCAGCCCATCAAACAGCAGGGGTCCCAGCGGCCTGTCGGGCCAGCAGCCCCGGTGCACCGTCAGCATCTCCAGGCCCCGGATAATCCCCAGATGAGGCTGCGATGCGTACAGGCGAGGCCCAGGGGAGCGCACAGCTGCCAGGCAGACACAGAGGTTCCCCTCTTCAGACCGTCCAGCAGCGGTCCGGCCCAGCCCACCAACAGCCTTCTGCTCTCATCTGAAGCTCCTGCCTGGGTCGCTCTCCTTTTTCTGGGGTGGCTTGGCCTGCAGGCCCGTAGGCCCGTAGGCCCGTAGGCCCGTAAGCCCGCAGGCCCGTAGGCCCGCAGGCCCGCAGGCCCGTAGGCCCGTAGGCCCGCAGGCCCGCAGGCCCGTAGGCCCGTAGGCCCATCGGCCCTGGCACGGTCACATAAAGAGGAATGGAATCCATGGTCCTTACAGTGGATTCCTTTGGTTAAGGCATTTCTGATTTCCTGTAGGCCTATTTTAACAGCCTACTGCACTGCAAATATCAGACATGCCAAAACTTACGCACTATGCAAACATGTCTTCCTTCCCCATGGGGACTGTGAAGGTCCAGTATCTCTGTACAAGATAATACTGTCTGCCACACCTCCACAGAGGGCCTCTCTCCTCTCTCTTAGCCATTCTTTCATTCCTCATTTTAACCATTTGCCTAAAAATAAAATCTAGGTTAAAATATTGCTGCAAAATCACTTCCCCAAACAGGCTGTATTAATAAGGAAACTGCCTTTTTCTGCACCTCACATCGGTTACAAGACACAGAATGGTGGCCTCTCAAACACTCGGCCCCAAGATTTCACTTCTCCTTTCTTCAAGTGAAATTAAATTCTATTGCCTCGATAAAAGACACTGAATTTACAGAAGAGGGGCTTTTGTCTGGGACAGTTTTCTGGTCAATTAAATCAGCAAACAAATAAATGTCAACTGATTCCGGCAACAACAACACAATGTTCATCTGTTGAGCCGGAGGTGAAATAAAGTGCATTTGGACAATCAGCACTGTGTTTACCCTGCCTGCAGCTCTATTTCTGCTCAATATTCAAGCTGGATAAAAATGTTATCATAAAAGTTTGAAATAACAAAGCCTATCACTCAGGAAGAAACTGGCCAGGATGGATTACTGCCCTATTACTGTGGCTTCATTTATTAATATCTCACTGTTATTACTAAATCTACAATAATTCCCAAAAGTAGCCTGTCATCTGTGTTAATGTGTATGAGCATATTTGAACATTCCAGCATATTTGAACATTCCATGTGTGTGTGTCTGTGTCTGTGTGTGTGTCTGTGTGTGTGTGAGAGAGAGTGTGTGTGTGTGAGTGTGTGAAAGTGTGTGTGAGAGTGTGTGTGTGTGTGTGAGAGAGTGTGAGTGTGTGTCTGAGTGTACTACCATTGCACTGTTAACAAGACTGCAATGATAAAACATACCTCAAACATTGTTAGTTGTGTGTGTTCATGCGTGTGTATTTGTACACTTGTGTGTGCGTGCACATGAGTGTACTAGTGTGTCGTGCGTGAGGAGGGAAGTGGGTTTGTTCCGAGCACGACCACATGTGATCTTTCAAAAATCTCTCTCTCTAAAACAAGTGTTTGCACGACCACCCCCACACATGGAAGGTGAAAACAACCTTTCTGTTAGCAAAAAGGCGGCAAGGAAAAAGAAGCTGAGAGGTTACCTTACTGAGATCAGCAGTTATTGTGAGCTTACTTTCATAAAAAAAAAAAAAAAAAAGGAAAGAACTGAATGAAGACCACCAGCTCGCCACCTCTGTTCCGCACAGTTCCACCTTCTCAGACTGGATTTACCATGTTTCACAGTATCATTGAGCCCCCCTTTGATAAAATGAAAACCAGCTCACAGAGAACTGGCTTTGTCATATTCGTTTGTGGAGCTTCAGATAAATATAAAAGGCTTTGGTCATCAGTGCCTTTCTATAGCCTCTTTGGGCCTCTTCTAAGCACCAGGGACACTCCACTCCGGCAGAGGTGCGTGGAGGAAGATGATAAGAGAATGTGATCTGCCTTGAGCTGAAACCTCCGGCCCAAAAACACCTCTGCAAGACAGACCTCTCCAAACACCTCCACTGAAAAGCATGGGGTTAGAGATGACACACAGACTCTATGGTGCAGCACAGAGGAAGACCACACCATCAAAGTTATGAGCTCAGTATAGTAAAACATTTCTTTTTCATTTTTTTAAAAAATATCTGTCAGTCTCAGATAAAAGCTGAGTGTTTTTATAAATAGGGATAATACCTGGACATAACAATGGGTCACAATAAATAATAATAATTAAAATGAAACACTAATGTTTGCTCATTATTTTGAATTAGTTGCATATTTAGGAATGCTCTTGCAGAGAGGACTGGGGATTAGGAGGTAGGATCTTATGAAATTTGTGATTTATGTAAATTTAGAAATGACTCCCTGATAACCCCTGACCATTTGTGGACATAAATCCTGTAAAAGCCCCAGTTCTGCATGGCAAAGCAGAAGCAGAAAATCACTGGATTTCCTGTTTCTCTCGACACAAAGCCACATGAACGGAAGATTCAGAGGAGTGTGTAGCTTTGAGCATGAAGGAAAAACGAGAACGGCATTAATGTGTGCAATACAACAGGGAATCAGTGCCACAGAGAGACAACCAGTAGAACCATCTAAAGATCGGTTACAGGGTTCTCATATGGAGCGGCTCCATGCTGAGGGTGTTCCTGCACTAACGTTGTGCAGTTCTGGATTGGCATGTGTGGTGCAGGCCGCTCGAGAGCAGGCTGGTTTTGTATCCTTGTATCAAGAAATCAAACCAAAGCTCAAACTAAAGATCCCGGCTGTCTGGGGAGCTTTACCCCAGGCCAAACCTCCACAAACCTGCCGTCTGTGGAACTCCCTCCGGCCCCTACATCAACCTGTCCAGTGTCCCTCTCCCACGCCTACATCAGCCCGTCCAGTGTCCCTCTCCTGCCCCTACATCAACCTGTCCAGTGTCCCTCTCCCATGCCTACATCAGCCCTTCCAGTGTCCCTCTCCTGCCCCTACATCAGCCCTTCCAGTGTCCCTCTCCCATGCCTACATCAGCCCTTCCAGTGTCCCTCTCCCATGCCTACATCAGCCCTTCCAGTGTCCCTCTCCTGCCCCTACATCAGCCCGCCAGTGTCCCTCTTCTGCCCCTACATCAGCCCGTCCAGTGTCCCTCTCCTGCCCCTACATCAGCCCGTCCAGTGTCCCTCTCCTGCCCCTACATCAGCCCGTCCAGTGTCCCTCTCCTGCCCCTACATCAGCCTGTCCAGTGTCCCTCTCCTGCCCCTACATCAGCCTGTCCAGTGTCCCTCTCCTGCCCCTACATCAGCCTGTCCAGTGTCCCTCTCCTGCCCCTACATCAGCCCTTCCAGTGTCCCTCTCCTGCCCCTACATCAGCCCGCCAGTGTCCCTCTTCTGCCCCTACATCAGCCCGTCCAGTGTCCCTCTTCTGCCCCTACATCAAAGCCCCGGCTGGCCCGCCCGCTCGCCTCCACGTAACCCCTCTGCCTGCCACATCAAACGGCCTTTCAGCTCATCACAGATTCCCATCAAAGGGAGGGGGGCCATTACCCACAGATGCACAGAAATATGATGAAGGGCACTCTGCTGGGGGGGGGGTCTCCACGTGATTAAAGTCTGGATATGACCAGGCCGAGACACAGGAGAGGAGTCTGGCTGGGGCACTCCGGCAACGTCAGATGGGGTCAGGTTCAAACGTTGTTTGACAACAGCATTAACGGCACAGTTAATTAACTCCAGACATCACTCTGAGCATCACTATGGCAACAAAACATTACCTCTCTCTCAACATCACATCCCAACAAAACATTACCTCCAGATATCACCCTCAGCAGCACTATATAACAAAACATTAACTCTCAATATTACGATGGCAACATAACAAACAACTACTCTAGATATCACTGTCAACATCATGATCCAACTACAAAATTAACTCGAGATATCACTCTCAACCTTGCAATCCAGACAAAAAAAAAAAATCAATGATGGAAGTTACAACATAACTTTAAACAATATTATGTCTCAAAGACTCTCATCCGTTGACATCACATATGTTCATCCATACTTATGTGGTTTTAATGAATATACTTCACTTTAAGTGGTATCTGAAAGTGGAACGCAGTAAAAGGCTATGGGGTAAATCAAATCTCTTTAAAGGTATACACAACTCAACAAAAACAGTCATCACAACATCCTTTTGTTTGAGTGTCACACTTCATCACAGGTAGGTGAACATGTCCTTTGCAATGTGTTAGCACATGCCCTAAAAAAAAGACTGAAGTCAGTTTGGATTGAATTGCACACACCCTTTAAGAGGCCAAGTGCAGTTTCCTGAGTCTAGCCCCTATGCGCTGCCATTCAAACGAAAGCGCTTAATGACTGAAAACGGCCTCCGTCTCTAATCTAATGCACTTGTTGAATGGAATGGTTCAGCGCTGGTAAAATGATATTAGGCCACAAAGACCTTTATTCCTTGAGTCTCTCACTTGTCCATTTAGGTGTTGTGGTGGAAAGTCATAGATTTTGGTCTGAAAGGGGCCTTTGTCAGGATAAGCAAATCCAGCTCATAGATGGTCTGGCACTGGAGGGGTTAAATGGAAGTGGGTTTTGAATGAATTGCATTAGGAGGATGAGAGGAGCGTTTGTCTTTCAGGGTTTACATTGACCTTACTCCTGCAGGGGGTAGCAGGAGGTGTGATGACCTTCAGCCAAACTCATTTTCTGCTTTTTCCCTCCGTGCAAAATGTATGCACATAACCCAGAACAGCCTGACAGACCCCCCCCCCCAAAGCAAAATTAAACGGTGCTAATGTTTTGTGTATGCATTTTTCTGAGGACTTGTTTGATTTCATAACCCAGAACCACCACACAATGGTTTGGCAGATGTAATGTGTGACCCCACCATCGCACAATGAAATAGTGTAAATGTTGTGTATTTTTTCACTATGTTTTAACACACATTTGTTTTGTTTTTTTTTACGTGGACTTGCACAATATCGCCCACTGATAGTATGTACGTCATGATGCGCTGATTCCACTCGGGAACAGGAAGTGAGGGTCCGGTGCATGGGGGGGAGGGGGGGTGGGGGCGTGGGAAAGGGGCGCAGGGGTGGAAGCTGGGAATAGGCTGGTGATTGTCCTCAGATGGCTCCGTCGTCGGAGAGCGAGAGCTACGACACTCAGGGAACGAAGGAACGTCGGAGGGGGGGGGGGGGTGGGGGGGGGGGGGGGGGGGGGGGGGGGGGGGGATCCTGGCTTCACAGCGCAGCACAGGGGAGGTGCTAGCTGGCCAGCAAGGGACAGTAAGAATTACCCCATGCTTCTCAGACTATGGGGCAGGGCCAGGAATGCTGCTACACTTTTAGCACTGCTGCGGCACAGGCCCCCAGTGCCCACATCCTCACACTTACTATTTATGATACATTTTTAAAAACTAGTTATTTTTCATGATCATCTACTGAGGCACAACAAATTATTACTGGGGAACTACACTACACAGGTGACACAAACAGAGGCTACACTGAGAGAGACTACACAGACAAAGACTACACTGAGAGAGACTACACAGAGACTATACTGAGAGAGACTACACAGACAGAGACTACACTGAGAGAAACTACACATACAGAGACCACACAGACAGACTATACTGAGAGAGACTACACAGACAGAGACTACACTGAGAGAAACTACACATACAGAGACCACACAGACAGACTATACTGAGAGAGACTACACAGACAGACTATACTGAGAGAGACTACACAGACAAAGACTACACTGAGAGAGACTACACAGAGACTATACTGAGAGAGACTACACAGACAGACCCTACACTGAGAGAAGCTACACATACAGAGACCACACAGACAGACTATACTGAGAGAGACTACACAGACAGAGACCACACTGAGAGAAACTACACATACAGAGACCACACAGACAGACTATACTGAGAGAGACTACACAGAGACTATGCTGAGAGAGACTACACAGAGACTATGCTGAGAGAAACTACACAGACAGAGACTACACTGAGAGAAACTACACATACAGAGACCACACAGACAGACTATACTGAGAGAGACTACACAGACAGAGACTACACTGAGAGAAACTACACATACAGAGACCACACAGACAGACTATACTGAGAGAGACTACACAGACAAAGACTACACTGAGAGAGACTACACAGAGACTATGCTGAGAGAGACTACACAGAGACTATGCTGAGAGAGACTACACAGACAGAGACTACACTGAGAGAAACTACACATACAGAGACCACACAGACAGACTATACTGAGAGAGACTACACAGAGACTATGCTGAGAGAGACTACACAGACAGAGACTACACTGAGAGAAACTACACATACAGAGACCACACAGACAGACTATACTGAGAGAGACTACACAGACAGAGACTACACAGAGAGACATTTAACACTTTAACCCATGATTTTACTTGAGGGATTGTTTTATTTTCTCAGAGGGGAAAAACAAAAGATTTAGGTCACATTTTCCTAATTTATTTGGGCTCATAACCTTCGCTCCATTCGCTTATTAAAAGATATCATTTCTTTTATTATTGCTTTAGTTTCTAATTATCATAAATTGCCATATCACTTATATTCTAAGTCATGATTTGTCTTCAGTCAGTTCAGGTTTTTACATTAGTTTCTGCTGGGGAGTGGGTGGGGGGGGGGGGGGGCTGATAACTTTGCACGTCTTCGCTAATTAGCGCAAGTGTCGAGACGTCAGAGGAATGTTTCATGGACACTTGAGAAATTACTCTGAGCACAAGGTCCCTCAGTGTTTTGAAACGCGGGGAGATAAGGGGTTTATACTCTTACAGGCCGGCCTGGAAAGAGGCTTAGGCCCAGTGTGGCAAATTAAACTGAAAACCCAGACGGAATTAGTTCCAACCAGACTGAGATCCATTCTATGAAACCAAACAATTAGAGGGATTATGACTTATAATTCCGAAGCGACGAGGCAGCGCTATGGCCAACCAAGGCTCAAGAGGGAGGAGCAGAGCACAACGAGGGCTTTTTCAGCTACACTAGTGTGAATCATAAAGCCTTAAAAAGAAATGTAATAAACACAAAATCATTCACTTGCAGCTTACGGGATATGCTCCGAATTAGTCACACTAAACGACTAAGCGTCCACGAAAACAATGCTGCCCTCCACGCTCTTCGCTGGTCGTTTTTTTTGGGTCGTAAATGAGGTAAATGACGCACGTTACACTCTGAGGTGTTAACGTAGTGCATAAAAGGAGAAGCACCACGGGCTCAACGTGTTTGGTGCACATCTCAGTTTTGGGTGTCAGAGATTCACTGTGTCGAAGTTTCAGACGGCGAGCTCCAGATATTTCCTTCTCAAACTGTTGGCAGTGGCAAAACAGGCTTGCTCCACTACTGTAAGGGCAACTTCTGCAGCATACAAGCTAAAAATCACCAGCAAAAGTGCATGCATGTAGGTGCATTTAGGGGTGTGTGTGTGTGTGTGTGTGTTGTAGAATGAGAGAAAGAGAGATCGGGACAGAACTTGCAGGTGATATGAAGGCCACACCTATGCAATATGACAATAGACCTGTGTGCACGTATGTGAATGTATAGACCATGTCTGGGTGTCCGTGCATTTTTTCCACTCCCATTTGTTTGAGAGCATCAAGAAGAGGAAAATGGGGAGAAAGAAAGAGAGAGAGAGGGAGAGAGGAGGGGAGAGGCAGAAGGAGATAGAAAGAGAAAGGGCTTTTGCTGAGGTATTGCGATTTGATCGGACTCTCCCTGCACATGTGGAAGTGCTCTGCGGCTGGGCTACCCCCCCCAGACTACTCAGAGCGCTGTCAGGGAACGGGCTGGGGGTGAGTGGGGTGGTTAGCAGGTGAGCGCGGAGCAGGATCGTATCCCACAATCCCCTTCACCCTGCACTTTCTATCCGCCTCTCTCAGGCTACCTACCAGTGCTGCAGGACTCAGGACTCAGGTGAGAGGTTCAGGTATGCATGAGAGTGACGCAGTGAAGACACAGCCCTCAGCTGGAGTATCAGAATATCACAGAGCTGCTGCTTCTACAGCTGGTATGCCACACCGTCAGCACCACACAGAAACCCGCACAGCTGTGCCACGATCACTGTGTTACGGTGATAAAACCACAACTAAAAGCACAGTGCAACTGCAGCACAGCTTCTGCTGTGACTCCTACACGCTAAGACAAAAGAGTGCCTTCTAAAGGGTCCTTCTTTAAAGGGTTCTTTATGTAACCCTCAGAATAAGGTTCTACAGAGAACCTGTGAGTGAAATCCATATCAAAGAACAACCTTTAAGGGTTCCCCTAGCAGAACAATTGAAGAACCTTTATTTCCCCCAAGAGTGGACAGAACCTACAGCAAAGATCCACCTGTTCTGATTTCCAATGTTTCCACACACGATAGCCATCCAGCAGCTGATTTAAACTCTACGCTGTTCAATGGAGGATACTGAGGCAAGCTTAAGTTAAGTAAATGCAGTATTTAACTTTTACTTCACATGCAGGGATGAAGTAAAAACAGCTGCTGCAAAAGAAAAGCATGCTTTAAGGTTTCCTCTCAGCCTCCCCCTCCACACTTCAACCTTCAAACCAGCCGTCTTCTCTCTCCGTTCCCCGTGCAAAATGGATTAAAACAGGGGCTCAATACGATGAGGTTTCTGCTCATTGTTACTCCTTTGCAGAGTTGCCTAGCAACACCACTGCTTTCCGTGACCCCGAGTCTAACAGCGGAGCGGGTCTCTCTCCAACACCCCCCCCCCCACAACCCCCACCACCCGCACTCCCATCTCTTGTCTCAATCTCACCCTCTCTCTTCTGCTGTCAGCCTCTCTGCTCTTTCCTCTCCACTCGTCCTCTGTCTCTTTCCCTCTCTTTTTCCCCTCTCTACCTCCGCAGGGCCCGGTGAGGAGTTCAGGGCCAAGCCGGTCCCTCTTCCCCCGCCCCCCCGTGTTTGGAAGTGAGAGCTCATGGCACCGGGCCGTGCGGAAGACGCGCTGTCAGTCTCAGTGCTCATTATCAGTTTCCTGCAGTAAAACACAAAGGGATATAAACTTCTGCCTGGCCATTAAAACATCTACAGTGCAAAATCCTACAGGCTGAAAGGGAGAGAGAGAGTGCGAATTGGAGAGGATTTTTTTTTCCCTTCAAAATGCAACAAACACATAAGTCAGGGAAGGGTGAATGGCTCTGTGAGACGAAGCTAACACTAAAAAAACAGGACTATGGCAGATTCTGGCCCATCACATAATGAGAAGAGTAACATTTCCATTTGGCATTATCCTACACGGTTTTTTTTTTTTTTTACTTGGCTGTCAAAACATTTGGAGAATATACAATAAGAAATAAGAGAACATTTTAAAGAAAAGAAATGCTGCGCAATTTTGTGTACAGGATCAAATATAAGTGGAGCAGAAAAACATCTCAAAACTTTTCCAAGAGAGATCTTTTAGAAGACCACAACACATTCACTGAACTTTAAATTTAATTGTGATTTCTTTTCCAGCGATGACAGACTCATGTATTGAGGTCAGTCCTCTGGCAGCTAGGGTGCCCCAACACTTACAACAAAAATCACACTCATGACATCACCATTTAAAATATAATTTTAAAAGAGCAGCATTATGTACTGTGAATTCACTGACTGGAGCTTGACCCTCAGAAGCACAAAAAAAACGAAGTTTTCAGATTTATTGTCTCTTACAGAAATTCGTCTTGGACGTTAAAGAGTTGCTGATCTCCTACATATACACAATTTACACACTTCCTACCATTTCATACACTACACACACACATCCGCACATGCACTCTTCCGATATCGCACATTCCCCACAAAACATTACCACAGCAGGTATACTGCACACATGCATCTCCGTTCTCATTGTGCATCTGCTGTGAATCCTCTGCCATGTGGGCTCAGACAGCTCAGAGCATGTAACCTTTTCGGAAGGTTTTGCTATCTAGTATTTCCCAGCTGCTTCACTGCAGTTAGAGGATGATGCAGTCAAAATCACACGCCGCAGTGTTCGGGTTAAGATGCGCGTCCCCAGCGCTTACCCCCCTCTCTCAGTAACGCTGTCACAGAGGGAGGGGTGGCCTCAGGAACTCTGCCAGGCAAAGCGCAGGAGCACTGGGGGGGGGGGGGGGGGGGGAGCGGTGTTAGCAGAAAGCCAAGTGCTGCTGCCGACTCTCTCGGCTGTGTTTGTTTTGACATTGCGTGGGTGGTTTGCTGAGAGTCATCGACACACACTGAAATTCCTCACTGCCACCCCCCCCCACCCCCGCACCCCAAACACACAAACAGAGGTGGGCAACTCCGGCCTCAGAAAGTGAAAATCCAACCTTCTATTTGGTCTGCCCATTCACTAAAACCAGGCAAGCTGCTCCAGCTCACCCAAAAACGCTCAACATAAACCCCCCCTTCTCCAGCTCAGCTTTTCAGTAATCGAGTGTGAGGTGTCTTGTTCTGACGCTCGTTTTCACATCCTCTGTGTGGTTCCTCCATCCTCTCTGGTCTCCAGTACCTGTGATGTGAAAACTGGCACGCTCTTTACCAGCCCATAATTCAGTCACTATGGACTACACTTATGTGACATGCAAATATGCACCCATAAGGCCTGAAGAAACCATAAACCTAAGTGTGCAGAAAGCCAATCTTTACCTCTGTCAGAGAATATTTATTAAATGGGTCGTTACGGGAATATTTTTGTCAGGTGGCTCATTCTTCCGTTACTGTTTTTCCTAATTTTGTACATGGACATAACCTTTTAAAATCGACTTCATCTTTTTTTGATAAAAAAAAAGTATTACAGATGAATAAGTCCTTCTACCTCCAGCTACCTTCAGTCTACAGGTGTCAACAGATCTGTAACAAAAATGTGAACCTCAAAATAGAGGGCACAGTACTTTAGATTGAAACATTACCAAGTTTGAAACATGTGTGTGTCTGTGGACAACCTGCCCTGGCACAAAAAGACAGAGAAAACAGCAGCCTTGTCAAACACCTTGTTTAAATGCATCACACTGTCACATTGTGGGCCCTGTTATACACACCCAGGTAGTGTACCTCTTTATTCCGCATTACAGCCCTGCAGATACTCTTGGTTTTACTCGTCCAAAGGCCTGTGGTTAGCAACACGCCTCCCACAGTACAGAAATTTCACTTCTCCACTCACCCTGTCTCCACAAATATCCACTATGGTGCTTTGCGTCAGCTCTCTCTCTCTCTCCTGGCCTCACGGTTTACGTTAACAGCCAGGGACACTGAAACACACTCTGAGAACATGTTCCACAATGCACTGCTCTCAATGGGTGGGATTCAATCAAACGCACTTAGCCCAGAAGTAGCCAACCTGGTTTGAATTGCAGTCTGTGTGTGGTCCATGTATTTCCCTACAGGACACACTGTATAATGAGCCCGCTCATAAGAACACCCACTGTACAACCAGTAATAAATCTTCTTACTGCGTCCTCCTCCCTGTTAGAAAAAATTTGATACTATAAATAAATGCCACTTAAATGATTAATACATTAAAACATATTTAAAATGATATTAAAATAGTTCTGAAGCATTCGAAATGTAACATTTTAATATATGTATTCTTTTTCTTTTTTTCCCCCCCCAAGAATGATTTTACACAATAAATCATAATAAATACTACTTACATAACAATAAGTGTTTCATTTAAATAGTTTAAGTATTCCAAATTTGACATGTTTAATACATGTCTATTTTTTCATTATTTTTTGGCAGGCCACACAGCTGGGGGGAGCAGGCCACAGGCTAGCCATCGCTGACTTTGCCTCTTTTTGGGAATAAGCGTGTCAGTCAAAACGAGGTGGACGTCAGCTCCGTCCCACTGACCTCCATCCATCCACAGCAGGCTCTACTGCACAGCCCTGAGTCTGAGTCACTGCCCAGAGCACTCGTGGAGCGTGGCGCCGCAGTTCTCCGTACGTCCTGCGATGCATCGCGGTGAAAAAAGATCCGCACACCCAATCGGCCATTGACGGTATGTTCCGGAACAAGGCCTGAGACAGCGGTTTTTCCACTTCCTTCGGCTAAGCGTGAGCTGACATTCCCATGGAAGAGTTGTTTCGTACTCTCCTGCACAATTCCAGACTCCGGTGGAGTCTCTCCCATGTTACACAGAACTGCGCACTGGCTACATGTAACCTTGTTCATGTACAGTGACTTTACATTAGTGCTTTACAGTGTGTTTACACTGGAGTACTTTTGTGAAATCGTGAAAACGTTTGTGTAAATACGTGTATCGGTATTACTGAATGTAACGGTGATGGACACTAAATTGGAGAAAAGGGGGGAATGTGTTTATTAGCACTAATGTGACAGAAAATTTAAACTGTCTTCTGTTGTTTAATAAAGGTGCATAAACTGCTTAGTGCACAAAGACGGATTCTACTTTAAGCACATTTGTGCAGCTAACAAGGAAATTGTATATGTGGCATCTTCTCAATAGTCTCTTATGACCTTGAGGTTTGACCTTTAACTTGAGGTGTCTGGGACACAATGAGGAAAACAGCACTATACAGTGTGTAGAAATTAGTGACATGGTATGTTTATGAAAAAGGACCTGATGAGACAGAACAAGAATTGGAAGGTGGCCTCTGGAATCTTTCCTTTTATTAATAACAGAATAACAGGTTATTAATTCTGCCTATTTTAACATAAATATACACTTTACCAATTCTGCTATGGAAGGGTGGAACCACAAAATGACAACCCCTAAGCATACTTCCTTTTTTCACTATGTTGGCAGGACACGAAAAACAACATTAAAAATAGAAAAATCTGTTGTCATTTTTTTTTTTTTGCAAGCGCGTCAAACTCCGTAGCCACAAATCACGCTGGGGTTCTTGTTTACAAAAAAAAAAAAAATTTTGCAATAAAAAAAAAAAAAAAGAAGAACAAAAAGAATGTTGACAGTCTGCCAGATCCGCAAATCGTAAAGTGGCTTAAAATAAAACAAAACTTGGACAGTTTGTTTTTGCCAGTGCCATCCATTTAGCAGAAACATAGCATGTAGCAGCTCAGAGTTCTGGCAGGGCTAGCGGTCGGCACACTAGCCTGAAGGCTCTCTGCTACTCACAGATCTCTGAATGCAGCTTTACACCACAAAAAAAAAAAAAAAAAAAAAAACATTAAAAAACAGCCCATGCCGTGTGAAGAGAGGGAAAAATACTCCATGTTACCAGCCGATACGTCACTTCCAATGAGCATGAGTGTATTTCATTAAAACTGACAACAGCTAGAGCTGCTCCCAGCGGATCTCTGGACCTGCCGCTCTTCCTGCAGTCGACTTTATAAATGCATCATGCATCATTTTCTGCTTTTTAAACAAACCACAGACTGCAGTATTCCACGTTTCACTCAGGGAACAATGAAGAGGCGCATTATTTACTGTAGTGATTTGATAGTGGCTGCATTCAACTGCTAGACAAGAAAAACACTGTCACAGAGGGGTCACACCTTTCTTCATGAAGCACACACATTGGTTTGTAAATTTTAAAAACCTTCCAAAGGGATGTGGTAAACATGGCTTTGTTCAAAGTCACTGAGCTCAAAGCTGATGGATGTCAGTAATAATGATGATTCCAGTAAATTGAACACACAGTCTAATGTCACGGCACACCCTGAGAGCACTGCAAAACCCACAACCAGCTCAAAATTTCCATTTTTGCTTTGTGATCGAACATTTCCTTTCGCGCTTAGTGGAAATTTTTTTTCTCTTCATCTGAATAAATATATGTACCCTCAAGGCAGAAAAAAAGCATATCTCTTCTGCGACATACGTAAATGTCAATGTTCAGTGCAGTTCAAAATCAGAGTGTGCTGCTACAGCGCCCCCTGGTGGCAAACTGACAACCTTTACTGTTCAATTCCCCTCCCCCTTCCCCATATGTCAGCAAAAAATGATTATGCTGTCATCAAACTTTATTACAAATATAAGCATTTACTTTATTTAAACATGGTCTCCAAACAAGGACGGAGTAATATATGCAAGCTGTAAAACCAAACTTGACTTTTTTGGTAAGAATCTTACAAACACTATATCACACTACACTGTGAGGCGTTAGTCACCAGTTTAAGATCACAATTAAACACACCCACCTGTGATGCTTTTTGATCATTAGGCTTTGAGTTAATCATCAGCGAAGAGCTTCATTTACTCTGTGAAAGCTGATTTTCCTTCCAACCCAAATGCCATTCCTGAAGTATAACAAGCTAATTGCTTTTCTAATTCCCCAATTTAACTAAATGAGAAAATATTCATATTCTCAATATCATTGTTAATATTATATCAGGGCACTGATATCCATGTTATAAAGAACATGTATGTCATATTCATTAAATGACAGCAAATCAGTCATTTCAGGTCTAAGATAGCTATTGCTTTCATTCTCTATAATGATTTCTATAAAAAAAAAAAAATAAATACTGAATCAAGGATAGATTATATCGCCAATATCAGCGAATCTTTCTTGAATGCAATAAGCATTAGACATCTGGTAAATCCACCGAAACCATTTTGCACGGTTGAACTTCCACAAGATCAACAGGTCAAAGACGAGGTAAAAGGTAATGCCAAATGCAAAACCTATGTGGCGTTAAAAACAAAAAGAAAATGATGCTACTTTTTTCCCCCAATAACCTCAGGTAATCAGGAGATATAAGGAAATAAAAGCAGCAAACACAGGGCTACCTCAGGACAGAGGAAGGAGGGAATGAAAACATATCAGGTGACCAAAATTTCCACCATGATAATGTGAGGATAGTCCTCTGGACCACAGAAGGTAAACATGGAGCACTACCGTAGCGCACAACAGTGTCTTTGTCTCTGCAGATGATGCCTGTCGTAACAGCCCTAAAGCTGTATTATGATATTCTGCCAACAAAAAGCCCTCTTCATAACTATTCCCTCTGCATACAAATATGATTCTGGCATAAAGTGCCAATGTTATGAATCCATAATGTTCGACCGCAAGGGACGAATAAAGGCACGAGCGATTTCATGAACATGGTTTGGGTACGAGTTTGAGTGATAATGAAACAATCCCTCTGACAGGGGTCAGTTCAACTCTGGCTGCTCCCCTTCTTTCTCACAAGCCAAGGAAAAATACATTGTTTTTTAAAAAAATAAATAAATAAAAAGAAAAGACAAAAAATCTTTTATTAGATTCTTACAAACTCCTGCACACCTCCCCTGGAGGGATTAGAGTCAATGTACGATTTTGAGAGAAAAGTAAAAGAAAGAAAGAAAGGATTTGTTCAAATTCCAGGAAGGCTCATTCCTAGCCAATCGAGTCACATTTTCGGTTGTGAAAGAGATGATGTCATAACCCGGGATGGCCAGAGAAAGCTTATTTGGCACTTGGCAAAGTGGGGGAGGCGAGCTGCAGCACCCCACATTCATTAGCTTTCTCCACCACAGATTATTTCAGTCCTGGGTAAGGACCCGAAGACGAGACAAGGCCTTAGAGCTCCTTTACAAACGATGTTTTTCCTCTTGCCTTCATCAATCACATATTGCCTGGTTCTCCTGACCCTCTCTCAGCTGGGTCGGTCTCAGCCTCTCTCTCATGTGAACACACTGCTCCAGCAGATCTCCCCTTCCATCCGTCCAGTCCAACAGGACACCAAAAACAATACATTTAAAAGATATGTTTCCCTGCGTAGCACCCACTGTTCTCAAGGGAAAAAGGTCCAATATTCAAAGCCCTTTTGTTTCAAAATTAATAATACAAATATAATTTCAGACAACTAAATAATAAATTATTTGTATTTCTTTCAATCTTTCAATACTTAGGTTTAGGTAAACAGTGCACAACAAATGCAATGTAGTACTTCTGTAAAATGCTATATTTTGGTCCAAAACTGACTTACTGTCATTTTTGCGACGTGCTTAATCATGATGTGAAACCAAATCTGACCCAAACTCTAATTATTAGGACATAGGATTTATTTTATGTAAAAAAAGGCAGTAAACTCTCTGGTAGCCTGATGGAAAACATTTGATTGCACATATACATGAGAGGGGGGAAAACGGGGGGGCTGGTTTTCAACACTTTCCAAGACTTATTTTGAACATTATTAGTTCCACTTAAGCCAGTGGCCCCCAGGCTTGCTTTGATTGGGACTGCAGGGGTGCATTAGGACCACTCTAAAGGCAGAAGCAGTGTAAAGCTCTCATAGGGCAGAACTCCTACCTGTCACCCTGAATGATCCAGGTGTTTGACATCTGGCTTCAATGCTAGTAATATGGCGGCACCTGTGACTGTAACGTACGTGCGTGCGTGCGTGCGTGCATGCGTGTGTGTGTGTGTGTGTGTGAGCCAGCATGGCACACTGATACAGACACCAGCGATAAAAACCCTCAGCAAACGCTGCGTCCTCTTAACCCACGGCATCCAGAGCTGCGAGTTATAAATATTTATCATGCAGTGTAACTGGATTAGGGAACACAATTTTAGTAAATGGAAAATACACCCATGGGCCAGATGCATTGCAACGTTTCTTTAAGGGAACGTACTACTCAATCAAAACTGACTCCGCCCTCTTTAAGGGAACAAACTATATTCCTTCAAATGAAAACAACACATGCCAATGGTCAAGCTTGCTTGTATTAAATAAAATATAATAGTTATATAAAGGCAGACAACCATTCTCAACATAAAGAATCACGATGTAGTTTGTAGATGGAAAAAAATGAAAAGAATGGTTGAGATCCAATCAAACACACTTAATCTCATTAAGGCCGTTAAGTGATTCAATCAAAACAGACCATGCATTATGACATAAGCTCCTTTGAGAATGTTTTACTGTGTACTGGAGAACATGGAATATGGAACTCCATTCTGTCCATTCCGAAACAGAACACACATCTCTACAGAATTCAGACGCATGCCACCATTTGGAATCCTTACTTAACTGTGCCCTTTTAAATAAAACTACCTACTAGCTACTGAGTCTCAGTTACCTGCACCCCCAATTACTCCTCGTCAGGAGATGGAAGCTAGGCTATAATTGGTTGAAGCTGTTGAGGTGGATTTGATTGGCTAACTTAGGATTTCAGAAACCCATTTCTGAAATAAGAATTGTAGCATGTTGCCGTGAGAGGCGGGTCAGACTGGCAGCTCTAAGACTGATGAGCGAGGGTGTGTTTTTCCTAACCCAGCCCAGCTCCGGCCTAAAAGAAAAAATGAGCTTGAAGTGCTTCATTCAGCCAGACACAGAAAGCTCATAAAACAAGGGTGTGAGGGGCGACCGGGGCGTCCGGAGGGAGAGGGTGGGTGACGATCCCCACCAGACCCAAACAGAGCACGCTCCCTGTCTGAAGGTGGGGAACAAACTGGCCTCAATAGACTCCCTATTCAGTACTGCCCCCCCCCCCCCCCCCCCCCCAGCCCTGCGGCCCTCACACGCAGAGCCCTAACTGCGCTGCCTTTCCTTTTTTTTTTTGTTTGGGGGGGGGGGGGGTGGCCCTCACCTGAAACAATCTTGCCGCCCCAAAAATCAACGCAGGCCCCGAGCGAGAGAGAGAGTGAGCGACAGAACGTGAGCGGCAGCTCGTTTGAAATCCATCTCCATCTGCAGATCCGTCAGGCGGACCGCGGACTCCCCACCGCAAAGAGCGAGGGAGAGAGGGAAGGAGAGAGCGAGAGGGAGAGGGAGAGGGAGAGAGAGAGGGAGAGAGAGACTTCAAACTCATTAACTGCAGACCATTTCCATCCCTGCATGGCGGGCTCAGGTGCTCAGGCCGACTGGCTGTTTTTCATTCCATTCCTGAGGGGTGGGATGGAGACCGAGGCTGAAGGGAGGAGAGCAGGGGGGGGGGGGGTTATTTGTACAGGTGTTTTGAGTAGCGAGCACGGTGCGGACATATTTCTGAATGAGCGAGCTGACTGTGCGCTGCCCCTCCTCACTCTTTCGCCCTCCCTCTCTCTCTCTCTCTGCAGCGGGAGGGTGAAGCTGTCTCACTCTGCTGGAATGCACGAAGAACTGAGGAAGGAGAAGGACTACTGAAATACACGCCAGCTTCCACACACACACACACACACACACACACACACACTCACACGCTGATACTACACACACACACTAACACACCACACATGCACACACACATACTACACACTACACATACAACACACTCTCGCTCACACACAC